>VYZX01002834.1:0-34644 GCA_013401335.1 Brachypteracias leptosomus | reverse complement strand
CCCCCCCCCCCCCCCTTTGTTTTTCCCCCAGTAGAAGTAAAAAAGTTGCATTGCCAGTGAAACGTGCAGCCTCTAATGGTCCTAAGCTGAGGCATGGAAATTGTGGTCTTCCTTTTCAGAGGGGTCCTGTCCTGTGGTGCTGCTGAGGACCTGGAGATTTACTGCAGGCACTCTCCTGTTCTGCAGCTGCAGGCAGACTGGATTTACACTGAATTCTGTCTGTATGGGTTTTACTTCTTTTCCTTCCTTATATGGTTGGCAGAGAAGTAACACAGATGAAATGGAACAGTATCATTTCAGCAGGCAATTGAAGAAAAGCTAATTAGCATTTTAATTGTTTGAATTTTAAGTGGCTTCTGCTTATTCACTGTGGGTCGGAGGACTCCCTTCTACGCCTGACCTGATTACATTAATTACTATTCTTAGTGTAGACTGCTTCTATTACTTGGAATTAATTTTCGTATAAGGTTAGATGCTCAGCTGGTGTTAATGGGTGTACTCCTGTGATACCCAAGGCAGAGGATCAGTCTCTGCCTGCTCAGGGTTTGGTCTGAGGCTGGTATAATTAAGTCATGCTCGAGGGACACAGGTGCCATAAGCAAGGGTGAGGCTTTTAATTGTTCCAGTCAGGTAGAATCCTATCCTGAGGAGTCCCTTCGTAGTAGGCATTGAAACTCATTAAGTGTGTCTCCCTTAGACTTCAGAGTTCTCCAGAGGCTCGTGAGTCTGCTCCACACTCACCTGAGCTGCTGCAGTCTGAGCAGCCCCCTGCAACATTTCTGTATGAACTGGGGGCCTGAAAACAAAGTGGGTCCATGTCTGATTTTGACAGACTGTTATCACTGCCCAGCAGTGAGGCTGGGATCCCTGCAGGGAGCTTGGAGAAGCTGCCTCTTACATCATGTGGTGGGAAAGAAGGTGGTTGTGTTTTCAGAGACAAAACCTGTCATCTAGATTGCTGCAGTACCTTCCTATAGAGAAAATGTTTTAATTCTTGTCTCCTGCCAAGCTAGAGTCTTTTCTAGGTAATCATTTTATGTGATGAAGTTAAAGGTAAGGGAAAAATTAAAGGTGCAGTGGTTGTAAAGACATGTGAGTAAACACAAATCTGTCACCTAGGAACTAAGAACGTAGATGCCTGTGCTTGTTCAATTGTTTCTGGGAGCAAGGTTATTGTTTGGGGCATTTGGGGGTTTTTTTTTGTCTCCTCAGGGAGTGGTTAATGTGAAATCAAGCAAGAATTGGCTTAGGGAAGAGAGCTTGTTTCACCTTTTTCTGCAAGATGATACTGGAATTTTAGTAACCTGCAGGAAAGAAGGAAAAGCTTGGTTGTAGAAAATAGCTGTTCTACCATTTTTAAATAGCAGTTTACAAGACAGGTGAAATGGTCTTTTGTTTCTTTAGTATGTGAAGTTCTGTATGTTTAGAAAAACTCAAATACATTTTTATTTAATGTATGACATCACTGAAGTGCTCTGTTAGGCATTGGTGCATATTTGTGACACCAGAAGCATGCATGGCCAATTAACACTCAAAGCTATCAGCTACTTAATGAGGTTTTTCCATGTTAATGCTGGAGATTTGACCACTTCATTTACCCCAAATAAAAATGTCTTCATTCAGCAGAAAAAAAATTATATACACATGTCCACCTTTCAGTGTTGCCATTATCACTTTTGTAACAAATTAATGAAAAGTGAGGGCTTATTTACCATGTAAATGTGGGTAATTCTTGATAACTGTTAATTACACATTTGATTAGGATAACTGTGATGGTTAAATATTTTTTCCTCTGTGTGTGCACTGTCTAAAAGTAAACAATTTAAGCAACAAACCCTGTACAATTTAACACTCTACCATCAAATGCAGCCTGTCCTGTCATGGATGAGTAGTTTTCTTTTTTACAGTATTTTGCTGAAGGCAGCCTGTTTAAGTTGTCATTTTAATGTATTTCAGCACATGTGTTTGTAAAAGGTGGATGTCTGCAATAAACCATTTTTTTCCCCCCCACTTCCATTTGGATGAGGCTTTTTTGTTTTCCTTTTAGTATCTAGCTTCTCACATACTTAGGTCTTTTTTTGTGTTGTATTTTATCGAAGAGAACATATTGCTGTCTCCTTGTTTAGACTGTCAGATTGCCTCTCTTACCTGTGTCATGATTAACAGCCTTATGGCAATTTCAGTTGCTTGCATATAAAAGACAATATTTGTAACATTTGTATTTATCTCTGTTTTAATAAGATTTAGCAGTGGAAACTAGAGGGAAAAAACCCTCGCCACGTGCTCCCTGCTCCCCCCAGCAATCTGTGACAAGCCAGCTGCTGACTGACAAACTGCAAAAGACTTCTGAGTTGCCACTGATTTATTTTTAGAGTCTATTTCTTCCTCCTGCTGGAGGAGCTTGGAGAGAGTCACCTTTCTTTTCATCTGTGGGATCATGTACTGTTCCTTGCCTTTCATGGCCCCTTTACATCCTGTGCACTAAGTTGATCCAGGTGGCCCAGATGCAGTTTTTTTGTGGTGTTTGTGCTGCTTTGCACCATTCTGGAAGTGCCGGAGCAGCACTGAGCAGCTTCTCAGGAGTGATGTATTTAGGTATCTTCCACCTGCCCCTAGACGTGCTCTTTGTGTGGCTGTGTCAGATGCTCTGGGTGTGCTTCCTTCTCAGTATAATTAGCAAATACTGAGTGGTGATTAAAAAAAGAAAAACCAGCAGTGTAGAATGTCTCAGTAAATCTGCCTTGGCACCAGAGCAGCAGCTGAGACAAGCAGGCAGACTTTGGGGCCTGATGGCCACTGCCATTAGCATTCAGACTGATCAGTGACTTCTAGTGGCTGGTTTTGCTCCAGATGCTGGAGGTTCCTCTCTCTGGCATTAGTGGTTGTGGAGGCTCATGTGTTTGGGCTCAGAGAGGCACCACTTCTTTTTCTGCAGCTGGTTTTTCCAGTGTGAGTGCAAGGAGCCCTCTTGTGTGCCTCCATCCTTGCCTTGAACCTGTTCTTCTGGTGCTGAGGTCCTCTTGAGGATTTCTGGTGGTGTGCTTGTCCTGGGAGCCAAAGCTGGAGGAGAAAATTGGTGCAAGGACATCTCCATCTGCCTGCAGACATCTCTGGTGGCACCTCTACATCCTTGGCAGCCAAAACTTGGCCTGAAGAAGTGCCCCTTATGTTGGTTGTTACTGTTTAATTTTGATAGGTCAAAAAGATCATTCTGTTCTCACTTTACAAATTTTTTAGCTGGAAATAATGCAGTAGGCAGAGCCAAGCTTAATTTTGGTCTGTGGTTTTTCATAGGATTGGGGGGAGCTGCAGGCATTGGTTTAGGAAGCATTGAAAACCAATAAACAATTCCATCCTGCAGGTTTTTTTATTAAAAAGTACAGAAGTAAAACTACAGGAGAGGAGTTTCGCCTGGAAATATGATGGTAGATAGCCTTGGAAATTTGCAATAAAGCCAACCTTTTTGGTTTTGTCTTGGAGTAAATTTAAGTGAGAATTTTTAAAATACGGAGGAGTAATAAATAGAGACAAGCCAAAGCTACTATGTATTGAAAAACAGAAGGTACATAGATTAAGACTTCTTTTTTCTATCCAGTGGCCTATGAGGATTTGTTCTGAAGGCTGTACATTTCATCTCAATAAATTCAAAATCATTGCATTTTTAGGTCAGAGCTGAACTGCAGAGTTAGATTAATCTCCCTAATTTATTCCTTTGTGAATGTTCATTACAGGGCTTTAGGAAAAAGGCTTTGGCTCATGAGGAAGATACGAACTAAAAATACCAGAGAAACAGTTCAGTCTCTTGTAGATTACTTGCACTAAGTAGCAGTCTGCTTTTCCCCCCCAAATCTCATAGTTATTCAAGCATCATGAATTTTAACGTAGCTTTCTTGTACTGCTGGTAATAATTTTCTTTTGTTCCTCAGAATTCAGAATCTCGGGTTTTGAAAGAACTCTGCTTTCACTTTCTTGAACACTTTTCCACCCAAATGCACACGAGTTCTTTAGCTAGTTTTCAGGGGGCCACCGGTGCTGCTGAAGTGATGTGCTCTGGTGAATAATTTCTTCTTTCTTGTCCACATTTTTATTTATGACTTTATTTAAAATACAAAAACAGCTCACACCTTTTTTTTTTTTTTTAACTTAAAATGTCATCTGATACATTATGCAAATTTAATTGCAATGGAAGTGAGGTAGGTTGCATGCTGGAGTTGCTGAGGTACCAAAGCTCTTGTCTACCTAAATATGTTGTTTCCTCTTTATATCTAGTGGATAATTACCTAAGTAAGCATAGTAACCACTTAGAGTGTGTATATATATATATATTTGATACATTTCTTGTTTGTATTCTATGTTATTGCAGTGGTAGTGAATTAATATAGTAATAATGTATTGTTATGTAGAGTTTGGGGTCATAATTTTTTTTACTTTTCCTTGATGATCAATCAGGAATTTAAGAGTATCAGGTGAATGTTGCAAATAATAAATACCAAATATCCTGGAGTCGTTACACATTCTTTTAAGAACTTTACACTGCAAATGCAGTGGTAATGGGTTGTATAAATCAAGTTTAACTATGGATTCATAGCCTAACATACAGTTATGCAGCCAAGAGACATCTCCCACTTTTTTACACAAACACTGTTCTTTTAAAATAAAAATTATGAGTCCCTCATTACACTGTGTAAAACATTACTAGGTCATATTTACAGCATGTAAATCCATTCCAGCATTTGTAGAAACTTAGTCAACGTTGATAGACTTATTTATTGGTAAATCCTCTGTTCTGTTTCTCCTTTGTTTTCCTGTGGCATTTAAGCCACTTAAGATTCTTGTTTTGACTTCAGGGGGTTTCAGGTATCACAGGACAGGATCAGCCATGGAGAATGGCAGGAAAATTCTGTATTATAGTTACACAAAATGAAATTTATTTTTATTTTTTTAGGAGAAATTTTATTTTAAAATAGTTTTTATTTCTCCAGGGAAAGTATTTTCAGACCACCTGCCCCATTCACCCTCACGGGCAGTGGGTCCTTTTCAGTACTGGCTGTGAAGCCAGTAACTGTTTGTACCTTAGACCAAGGGTATGTGTGTACCAAAAAGCCACAAATGTGATACCTCAAAAAGAAGAGTGTTTTGGGGTTTTTGGTATGTAGTACATGAAGCTTATGCATGTAATATTCATTAAACTTCAGTATGTTTGATGCTGAATTTAAGAACCATACCATATAAAAACTGTTAGTAGTATAGTACTCTTTTTATTCCCAGTGGCACTGATACCTGTTTAGATGTGCAGTGCTTTTTTAAATGGAGGTGTTTTGTTTAGGTTCTTTTCTCCACATTTTAATGTTTCAGCTGTTGAGGGTTCTGAATTTAAAAAATAAAGCTGTTTATTTAAGTGCTAAAGTAGAGACATATCTGACCTATGCATTTGGAAAACAGCAGATCTTGTGTATAATTTGTGCTCATTGTTAGGCAGTACTTCTGCTTAAAAAGAAGAATATTCTTAGAAAATTATGTAGCAGATCCAAAAGATCAGCTGCCTTGAAATTTTAGCCCAGAAGATAAATTGGCAGCCTTGGTGCTAGCAGGGGTTGCACAGAGATATTTTTACTTTTTTTTTCAATGCAGCTGTTTAATGAAAAGGCCGAGCAGTAATGGATACAAAAATGAGGAATTATCTCAGTGGTTTTGTTTATCAACTTCACATAATCATAAGCTTTAATCCCAGAATCCCAGCATGGTTTGGGTTGGAAGGTTCCTCTGGAGATGCTCTGGTGCCACCCCCCTGCTCCAGCAGCTCCCCCAGAGCAGGGGGCCCAGCAGCGTGTCCAGGCCCCTTGGGAATCTCTCCAGACAAGGAGACTCCACAACCTCTCTGGGCAGCCTGGCACAGGCTCCAACACCCTCACATCAAACAACCACCTCCTCCTGCTCACATGCAACCTCCTGCCTTCCACTGGGTGCCCGCTGCCCCTTGGCCTGGCCCTGGGCACCACTCACAAGAGTTATTAGCTATGTTTGCATCCTGTATTTAAGGGAAGATTCTGGTATGAGGAAAATTAGTTTTGGAGCAGCTGCTGCAATTCATGTATTAAAACTGCAGCACAGAATAAGAAGGCAAAAGGTTGTGACAGGAGGGTGACATGTATAAAGATTTCCAGCTTCACATCCACAACATCATTTTGTACCTGTAGCTGCTGATTTGTTATGACCCCAGTAAGAATGACACTCTGTAAAGTCTCACTTAAAATGCCCTTTAGTGGAGCCAGAGGTTTTAAGAAAAAAGGTAGTATAGGTAATTTTGCATCCCTTCAGGTGCTGGAAACCCTGAGTTATGTAGCACAGGACGGGCCCTCCCTCAGGGCAGGATCCTGTCTGTGGAAAAATTGGTCTTTTGAGCTGTTAGAAGATTTTCCTTGAAAGCAGATAACTCTCTTCATCATTTCTGTTACCAAAGATAAAGGATGTTCCCTGGAGAACCTGTTGGTGCTCTGCTGAAGGCGAGGCCGGGCAGGTGGAGCGCTCGCCGATGCAAGGTGCTGTCAGCCGGCCGTGCTTGCCATGCTGCAGGAGTAGGTACTCCTTGGTGCTGTCAGCTTTCCTTTTCACCTCAGTAGATACACTCCCGTGGAGCAGCCTTTGGTTTATTTTGAGCTGGTGTGAGGATGGAAGGGGAGGAAGTCTCTCTTCAAGCCTCAGTGTGGTTTGGTGTGTGTGCAGTAAGGTCAGTGCGCTGGGCAGGTGTTAGTCCTGTGGAGCTCGTGCTTTGCAGAGTCTTGTGTGACTCTTTCAAGGATTGACATGTTTTTTCAGGGTTTTCTTCATGTACCATGGCAGAGCAGAAGGTTGTCCTTCCTGCTTGCTGGTCAGTAACAGCTGGAAGCACTGACAGCCCTGGCATGGGACATGTTCATCTAGAACCAGCTCTGATATTACATGAGAATTTTTGAAAAAATTCTTGAGGGGAAGTTGAAGGTTTGTGTGTAGAAGAAGAAAGGGCAGAGGAAGAAACAGCTAAAAGGAATGACCTGTGTGATTCTTCCCTCTAGAGTTTTAGGTGTATTCTCAGCTATTTTCCCCTTCCCTGGGACACCTGCCTACAACAGAACTTCTCAATATGGGACCAGAAATTGATTTTGAGAAGAAAAGAGTTGATACAGGCATTCCAGTAGGAAGGATTTTTAAATGGCTGTAGTAGCATACTCTAAGTAAGAATGGAAACAAAAGACTTCTGAATCCTACTTACTACACTCTTAGATGTTTATGTTGTAATTATCTCGTTTTTGAGCAATCCATACCCAGATTTAAAAAAAGTACCTCTTTTAATCCAGAATTCTGGCTGTGACTCAGTTACTTAAAGTCTTTAAAATTCAAGTCCTGCTGTTTTATGCTGCTGTAATGGGATCAAGCTGCTGGGATGATTCGTGCCAGCCCATGGTGAACTCCTGGCATGTGAGGAATTCCTGGGTGCTTCAGCACCCAAGGCACCCTCAGCCCTTAAGCCTGTAGCAGGAGAGATGTTCACAGAGGGAAAAAAAAAGGTGCATAGTCAGCTGTATATCCTGGCAGCCCCTGCTTTCCTCAGTGCTCTTCTTCTCCCAGAAATGAGGCTGCAACCTGATCTTGAGACTGCTTGGAACAGCAGTGAGGCTGGTGTGGCTGGCCCCGAGCCACAGTGCTGTAAAGTTATCGATCTGCAGCTCCTTTGACAGCTCCTGGAGTGCACACAGCTCACCAGGCAGGAGAGGCTGCTCTTAAAATTCACTGTCTATTAAAAAGTTGTTTTCACACCCCCCAGAAAATGTAAACTTGTGCTGTTTGGGCATAGGTTACTGTGAACTAGCTGCTTTGTATGTGCAGGCAAGGCAATTAAAAGGTATACTGTGGAGCACACTTTTACTGCATCGGTGGTGCTGAGAACTGCCAGATTTCTTACTGTTAGGAAAACGGAGCTTTCCTCTTATACATGTTACGTGTTTGTCTCTGAGAAGACCAAAAAAGTTGCTGGGTAGAGTCATATGTCAAGATAATTACCTAGAAACATGTGGAGCAAAAGTGCTATCCTGCTATGGGATGGATGGATTTAGACTTACAGTCACCACTGCAGGCACCAGGAGTGCTCTAAGAGCTAATTTTTTGGGAAAAAAAAGGTAATCCTGCATTTGAAATGCAGTGGTACACTGCCATTCTGGAGTCCTCAAGAATGACTTGGGCATCTTAGAGATGCAAGCTTAGAAACTGTGAGTGTGACACTAATGCTTTATGTGGGGTGCATCCTTTTTTGACTTTCAGGAAACATGAATTTCTCCTGAATCTTCAGACTCAGGTGCAATGGTTATTTTAAAAAAAAAAGGAAAGATAAAGAGAAATACTTTTTTAACCTAAGACTTAATATTTCACTTTGATGTATTGATTCTAGAAGAAAACCTCAGAGTATGATGGAAGCTGTGACAGAAATCGAGGCATCTTTAACACTGCACAAACATGTGGTGCAGATGATCCCTTGTGGTACAACAGAGGAGATTCCACAGTAAACTCTGTGGGTAAATGTGAGTGGGTAGACTGAAGGTATTTCAGTATCTTCTTTGAAGATACTCATGAAAATTTTATGAGTGAGGTGAAGCTAGTGTGTAGGTAGAAAGCATTTAGTGGAATAAAACCAAAATACAGATCAGAGTGACCTTTCAGATGGATTTTTGCAACTTTTCATGCTGAAACTCTTTCTCATGTGGTGTAACCTTTAAATTGGAGCTGTCTCAGTTGGGTCTTGGTTTATAAAAACAAGAATAATGTCCTAAGGATGCAGATACAAAGTCCTCCTGCAGCTGTTGAGGTTTTCTGGGCCACCAGCTGTTCCTTGCTCATGGGGAGGTTCTGGCTTCCCAGTTGTCCACGTGGCTTCAGCTACACTGGTTGTGGGAGGTGGAGTGGTTCAGGCAGCCCAGATCCTATCCGAAGGTATTGCAGAGCTTCACTCCTCACACCCCAATCCATGGGCCTTGGAGAGGGACAGAAAGGAATTCCAACATTCTGAAGGGGCAGAAAACATCTTAAAACACCCCTGTGGTAGAGGATTTCCTCCACTAAGCAGGAGGGTAAAGGATGTCTGGTAGAAACCCTGTTTATAGGAAATCTCCAAAGTATTTGTAAGTAGTTTCTGAATTTCCCTTTTCAACAGTGGCCTCACATGCTCAAGCACATGAGCCCTTCATTTAAAGTCCTGTTAAAGTGCTGGCTGAGGTTCATGTCAATCCTGTTAAGAGTGCTGGCTTCACATCCATGTAATCCTTCAAATGGATGGTTTAGATTTGCTCAAAATGTCAAAGGTTAACAGCTACTTTTTCTGTCTCTTAAGTGATTGCTGAGCACAGGGCTACAGAAGCTGCAGATAGGTGCTTAAGTTAAAGACTTGTAATAATTAAACTAAGATTAACCAATGATTATCTGATTTTCGGGGATACTAAACTACTGCACATGGTCATGTTAAAGGTATCTGAGAAACACCAGTTAGATTCTGAATTCTTTTAGTTCTTGAGGCTTTCTGGTTTACTGTGTTTCGTTTTTGTTTGTTTTTTCCTAACCAGGTGTTAGCTTTGGTTGGTTTATCTTGGCTGATTTATCTTAAAGCATGAAATGACTTCATTAAGAAGGGGACAGGAAGGAAGCTAAGCTGGAACTACTGAGGTTGATTTACTGAAAGATTTATAGGGAAAAATGAAAACAAATGTTAAATAAAACTTCTAAATAATGCAGAGACCACAGTGTAGCCGTACATAACAACAATGTGAGCTGCAAGGAGCCATGAAACCATTGAGGGATAAATTTATATGTGCAAGCACAGCATTTAAAAAAAAAAATTATACTGTTGTTCATTACATGGCCTGTAATTTTGTGTATGTGCAGGTTTCCCTGTGTATTTGCAGAGCTGGGCAAATAATACAGGTGAACATATGGGTATGTACATGTATCATAGGTGATGCTCCATGCCATTGAACTCTTGTATATGGTCTACACAGAACTGTGTGAAGCAGAAGGTGCTGATAAGCCAGAATAGTGGGCATCACAAAGATAAGAATTCAAATTTCTGGCCTAAGCTTGTTTTAGAATTATTTTTTTTTTTTTCAGTTTTAAAAAAATGGATGCAATGCAGATTCTACTCTTCTTTAGTAGAATGTCTCTTCATTGCTTGGAGTGTTGTGGGCTGTTAGCAGGAAAACTCATGAGTCAAGTTAATTTATAAAGAATGTACAACAGTCCCTTCTGCCTCTCCATTTGCTGGAGAAAGTAGGAGTGGAAAAAAAAATAAATTAAATCTCCTTACTTTTAATTTCAGGGTAGCTCTGCTAGCCATTACTCTTCCCAAATCTTTCCTGGCCATCACCTTGGTGTTCTCTTTCTATGCTTGCTTCTGCCATACACTCACACAGAGCTGCATCCAGATCTGTTCCTAGCTTTGTGTTGTATTCAGCCTACTCATGTGGCATTTGTCAAGAGTCCCTAGGGTTGTGTTTTTCAGACTTTTGGCTAATAAATGTCAAAGATTTCAGTACATTGAGTGTTGCTGTTGCATTTTCAGCTTCGCCAAGGCTGGTGGGTGCCCATGGATCACTCAGCCTTGCATCACTCAGCATGACCATGCCATATACTTGCAAATACCAGGAACACGCAAAGCAAGGTACCCTAAAGAGAAACTAGCCTACCTCCCTATTTGGAAAAAAACACCCTGATGTTGTTGCAGAACTGGGAAATGAGTACAGACAGCTGGAGCCAGTGGGTTACTGGAAGATGTTTTGTTTTGCCCTGGCAGTGGGCTGAGGATGTTTTCATGGGTCAGTTAATATAGGTCAGCCAACAGCCACTTATTACACCACAATAAGTCAAAATTATTTAAGTGACTTGTATGTAGATCTTTGGAAACAGGAAGAAGGAAGAACTGCTGAGCAAGGGAACTTTGCCTTATTCAGTCTGAAGAGAGCTGAAAGGGCTGCTGATGAGGCAGCAGAAGGACCACCACCTGATGTGCACTTGGTTCCTCATGCCTTGTGCTTTCAGTGAAGCCTGCAGGATGTCTCTTGCTGCCCTCCCCTAGTCATTGGGAGTGGTGGAAACAGAGGGTAGACTCTATCTCAAATAACATCCAAGCAAAATGCTGCTTTGTTGTTACCAATGTCTATCTGGATGTCATGTTTGCAGAGACAAGGGTTAAGGGACTAGAGGGACCAGAGATTACCTTGTTTTAATAGAGCAGTGGAGCTCTGAGAGCAAGTCAGGCATGAAGGAAAGGGAGCTCATGAGGTTAGCTGTGGATACAAATTCCTTTTCAGTGTTCACTTGGTTCTTTTCTTCCTTGTCCCTCCTGACCATTGCTCATAAACTTCATGTTGTGAAAGTAACTGAATATTTTAGATTTTAAAAACTTTACAGGCCAACTCCATAGATTATGGTGTGTGTTTAAGCTGAGAACTGAATGAAATAAATTTTGTTGATTGTATTAATCACCAAGGTTTTCAGACTCTCTTAAGGCTTCAGGGTGGTAAGTTTGTTATTGTTGTTAGATTTTTTTTTTTTCTTTTTCCACGTTGGGTGCAGCTATATTTTTTTTTTTTTTCAGGTACTAGAAGCCTTCATTTAATTTTTGTCAGTTTGTCTTTACTTCTCATTGAATATAAGAAGAGTTCAAAAAGATTTGATTGCATTGCATAGACACTGAAATCAAAGTAGTAGAACAAGACCCCCAACTTTCTCTACCTACTACTTCTGGTCTGTTTCACCACAGCTTTTGAAGATGTATATTTTGATGCTTTAGAGGCATATTTCATGTGGTATGTTTTAGGGTGCTCTGAGAAAAGTTTATAATCTTCTGCAAGTCTCTTTTTGTTTTGCATATCTTTGTGCAGACTAATTTTGAACCACAAAGGGGTTGTAGGCAAGGAGTATTATTTCTAAAAAATAAAAATAAGCCTCAAACTTTTAATGAGACATAACAATGTAAAATTGCTGTAACTGTCTCTAGCACCAGATGCTGGAGCTCCCTTTTCTATTGGATCAAAACATTTGTGTTATTTTGTTCTTCTCAAGGTTGAGAATGGTTGGCGTGTCCTCAGACACCAACAAATTTTTTCACATGGTGGAAAAAGGCAAATAATGCCATGTTTCTTATTTTAGTTGATACCAGCTGGCCATGAGCAATTCTTTGTGTGTATTGTTTTTGAAACTAGCATAGATAGTTAATGAGCCAGGTCAGCTGGAGGAGCTGATGAGGTCATGTTGCTCTTTCTGGATTTGAGCTGTTTCTCCCAGGGGTTTTGAGCAGTTTTTATCCGATTTCTAAATTCCCAGGTATTTTCACGTCAGGATCACTAGTTACACATCAAGGGGATATTTTTTACAGTTACCTTTTAGGCTGCATATTTATTTTTTGTATATATGCCTTGCTTAGATCTGCAGAGTAACACAGATTGCCAGGGGGCCCATTGTAGTTACTGGCTTTCTATGACTGCTGCTGCACTATTTCCAGCACTACAAAATAATTGTGATGCTTTACAAGGTGACAAGTTGGCTCTGGGTGCTCCACACTAATGTGGAGGGTATGGACAACATCTGCACGTATCCATGAATATGACTCATTTGCCTGACTATTCTTATGTGGCAGGTGGTATAAATTTGAGGGGTTAACTCTTGCTTCAGTCTGTCTGTCCAGGAAAAGGAGCAGTGAGGTAAATTGTTTTGCACTACTCATGAAATGTAGACACAGTAGGTAGTAATTGGTCAAAATATGTTTTCTGTCTTAAAACAGAAGCTGGATATTTGAAGCAGTAAAGCATGAAATTGTCAGATTTCTGTGGAAATTAATTTTGGTGAAAATCAGTGATATAGATATGTATCATGCACCTTTTTGCAGATAAAGCCCTGGTGTGGTAAGATAAGTAGGGGCATAATGTTTTCCTGTACAGTGGGGACCAGGACAGAGGACTCCAGTGCTACGGCAGAGTGAAAACACCCATTTGCTCTGACAAATACACATGGGGAGGAGGTGGGGTTGGAAGGTCCTGCCTTAAAAAGGACTAATGAACTTGTTGTAGTCCTGCCAAAGTAGTTCAGATCTCTACACTAGGCTCTGCACATCCTGAGGAAGGTATGAGCATGTCTTAAGAAAGGAGAACTGGGAGATACTTTAATCATGACTTTAATCAGAATCTCTCAAGGTCTGTGTTTCTTTGGATAAACAAGAAATGAGAAGATGGGGTTTTGCTTGTGCAAGTGGAGGAATGGGTCAGTTGAGAGCTAAAGCAATATGGATCCTTCTGAAGTAGGCAGGTCAGTAAGACAAAGGGGTGGAGTTTAGAGAACCCCTCCATGACTGACTAGCCATGGGACTATTGGTGACCTCCAGAGGTCATCTAGTCCAGCCCCCCTACAAGAAGCAGGGACATCTCTACCTAGAACAGGTTGCTCAGAGCCCCATCAAGCCTGACCTTGAATGTCTCCAGGGATGGGGCCTCCACCACCTCTCTGGGCAACCTGTTCCACTGATCAACCACCCTCAGATTAAAGAACTTTTTCCTTATGTCTAACCTAAATCTACACTTTTCTAGCTTAAAACCATCACTCCTCACTCCAGGTACCTGTGATCTTCATGATACTTTGTCATGACTGGGAAGGATTGGAGTGTAACACGTGAGAAACATGCTCAGAATTAATTGTAGAAGTGAGCACAGTCAGTAAATAATGTAAATGTCACAGGTCAGCACATGCTTCTTTTAAAGTATGTCACAGAGAATAGGTGATTACCAAGCAGAAAGTGTTTGCATTTTCTAATGTGAATTACTGTGCTTTTGTAAAAAAGTGTTACAAATTGCATTACAAATAATTCATACAGATTATAAGCTCAATTCCAGTGACAAGCCTGTGTTAGCTTTGTTTACCCTTGGATAAAGGTGGACACTTGTCAAATGTGGGCGGCATGCCAGAGGCAAGTCAGTGTATGCTGGATTTGAGGATGAAAATGCTTTTTTAGAGTGGACCTGTAGTGAAGCATCCTTTTTCTGATAGCTGTGTACATTTATTTAAATTAGCATTTCCCTCAGACTGCCCCAGATGTGTTAAATTCTAGGTTGTCACTAATATTTGGCTGTTTATTCCCCTTGCCCATCTAAGACTGGAAAACTTTTCAGAAAGACCTTTGTTAAAAAAAAAAAAGAAAATATCCTTGCAAAGCCTTCTGGCTTGCACAAAGTACAGTTTTAAGTCATCCCACCTGTTTCTACTAGTCACAGTGTGGAAAACTTGTGTTGTCTGGAATTTTGTGCAATTCAAGCATTTCTGGTTGTAGATGAATTCTTTCTGTTCTTTTCATTGCACCAATTGCAAAGTTATGACGACTATATTTCTAGGTATGTGTGTATTAACGATTGAGGGTGACAAAAGTAGTTGGAGGGTTGGTTTTTCTTAATGTTTTTTAGCAAACTATCAGAGAAAGAGAAGTCAGAATTAGGTCTACAAGGCACAACCAAAACCAAGCAACTCCCTCAACCACAAGATCAGAAAAAGCACTGGCAGTGTAGGAATGAGTCAGCATAACAAAGCTGCAGGTGCTGCTGAAGAAGTGAAGGCAGAGAGACACCTGGAAAACAAAATGGATCTTTATCTGTCCATCTCCCAGCAGAGTGAGGACAGCAGCCCAGATAGAGCTGTCCCTGGCTGGCTGCTGGGCTTGTGTCATCTGTCTTCACACCCTGCGGGTCACACACGGGTGTGGAGCGCAGTGACAGAGCACCAAGATCAGAGCTGGAGGAGGACTCTGCTTTTTTCTTTTCCAGCAGCACTGTTGCTTTCCTCTTCAGAAAATTATGCTGTTTAGTGAAACATTTGTCCATTATCCATTAAAAGATGCTGCTTGACAAACGCTGGGTTTTTCACCATGGGGGAGAGCACTCTTGGCTTGCTGCTGTGAGGATATCTAAGTTCCTGAGCTTGGGTTTCTCCTCTGTGGGGCATGGTGTGTGTGTTACATGCTCCAGTTCTGGTGTTCAGTCAAGTCTCCCAACCTTCTGTCTTATAAAGTTTAATATAAACATTGACAAACTTTATCAAGGCATTATTAAAGGACAGGCAGTTTAATTAACATTATAAAGAAGTCATCACAAAAATGATGTGAAGGAAGAAAAGAAGCCACCATACTAGCTTCTGTTGATTGCATTTTCAAATTATAAAGCTTTTGAATGGCTGAGATTTTCAACAACTGCAAACCTCATATTTTAAAGCTCTCATTTAAGTGTTAATCGAAGGTTTTACTGGGTCACAATTCAGTGAATTCTCTGAATAGATGTGTTTCCTTATTATTATTTTTTATAAACTTTGAAGACCAAATTGGTCTAAATTGATGTTTGCAAGTTCCAGGATGTTTTTACATTCTTTTGTCTGGTGAAGATGCTTCCAGGAGCTAAGTAGTGGAGGAAGAGCAGGGAAAAGGTGAAGAGGCAGAGCCATCTGGTAGCGTGAAGCACCAAGAAGGAATAGAGTGTGGCAGTGGAAAGTATTCCCTTTTCTGTTTGCCAAGTAATGCAATCTTTCTAGGTGATTGTCAGGGTGCCAGAGGGAGTGCTCGGTTCCAGGGCTGTACATGGGCTTCCTGGGAGTGTTTTTTTAGCCTCAGGGCCCCACTCCTGCTCTGTTGGGGTTTTTTTCCACAAGGATGAGCCCCATAATCACAGGCAGGGGCGTTGCTTTTGTCATCAGCTGCTTGATTTTACCATCTCCTCATTCTTCCAGCAAAAGAACCTGAACTCCTGTGCAGGATTTAGCCTTGTTGGGAGGTATGTGGAGAGCAGAAATTTTTACAGCAATGCATGGTGACCTTTTCAAAACAAGCCAATGTTTATTAGTCGACTTGAACACAGCACGTTCTGTTCTGGAGCTGCACCACTAAAGGAAAACTTTTGTCTGTGCTGGCAGAGCTACCTGCCTCTCCAGCAGGCATGTCCAGGATTTCGCCTTCCTCAGCATCTGTGGAGCCACCAGATCCTCACCCAGATATGTCTGAAGTCCCTTTGCATGTTCTTTCTTTGAGCAGATGATAAGAAGTAATGTTAAGCCAGCTATGTGTTGAGATAATTTGTTGAGAAGACCAGTTAGTTCATATCACCTGGCACTTGATGCAATGAGTGTTACCCCTTGCTTTGTCCTCTGTCCTAGGGAAGGGATTTTAACCCTTCTGTCATCCAGTGTATCACTGTGTGGATAAACTGAGTGATAAGTACATTTCATAACTGTAATTTAGAAATTTCCACATTCAGCATGGGTATATATCAGTGTTTGGCTACTGTTGAGCCCCACTTGGACAGTGAAGACTCAACATTTACTACTAATTTCATTAATTTTCTTTATTTTTTAAACTTCTAAGCTGTCTGATTTAGCTCAGTATCTTTATTGATGGTCTTAGCTGCAGAGAGACTCCAGGTTGAATGATCATGCAGTGTGGTGTTGGGAATTAATTTGGTAAGCTGCTGAGCTCAGAGGAGAGCATGAGGTGTTACTGTCTAGGAAGGATATTCCCCTCCTCTCCTTTCCTAAAGAAGACCAGTGAGGATCATGTTTGTGTTCTGGGGGGTGCTGCAGTGGTTGCTCAGAGATTGCTGTTGGTCTGAGGTGCAGAATCCAAGGCAGGAGCTGCTGGTGAAAGCTTTATGGGAGCTGGACCCTGGGGGCTCCATGGAGGGAGCTTGTGAAGTCTGGGAGCAGAGAAAATGTTTGTGCAACTACCTCTCTTCTGAACTTGGGGTAAGGGGGCAGAATTCCAGTTTCTGACAGTTAAAAAAAAAAAAGGTGTCTGCCAAAGTGGGTTAAAAGTCTCCTTTAGTCACTCAGGATCTGAATTATTTCCTTGTCAATACGAGGGTCTTCATGTTCAGCTATGGAAGGGTTGAGCATTGGCTGATTGGCAGTGGTTGCTGTCAGTTACTTTCCAGGAGGGAGAAGTTAACAAAATTTCAATTTTGAAGAATATTACCCTATAATTTGCAGGATGACATTAGCACTAATACCACTCCCCACACCCCCCAGCTTTCTTATACTAATTCCCTGTACTCATCTGAATTATACTTGTTTTTTTTGAAGTAGCTTAAAATAAAAATGTGACAAAACCAGTAATTGAATGTGAGGTTTAAGAAAAATAATGACTAATCTTGATACTTGTTTACCATTTATGTGAACTCATACAGAGTTTTATATATAAATCCATATATATAGGGAGAATTTGCTGTGTTGAGATATATCATGATGATAATGTGCAAACTGTGTTGGACTCAGTAAAGTAAGAACTACTGGGGCAGTTTTGACTGAAGGCTCATCTAAATCAGAATAATATTGTAAAGTCTTTAACTGAAACTTTGCTGTTAAGGGTTTTAAATCTGTTAAAATGCATGAGACATTTGGCTTTTGAAATGCAAAGGCAAAATGCACTTTAATTGCTTAATCTGATGAATATAAGATGTTGTTATATGGACAATTTGACATGAAGGGATTGTTTTATAATTAGGATAATAGACCCTGTGAAGTATTGAATTAGCAGAATTAGAATGTATCAAGTAAAAGGAAAAAAAAAGGCATTTATAGTGAAATTGCAGGATAATTGTTCTGATTAAAATATTTGGCAAGTATGTTCAAGTAAAGATAATAATGGAACTCAAGTTTACATGCAAGCATTATATTAAATAGAATATTGTATCCTGAATTTACTGTGTTCCATACATACCATATATGACCAGTCAGTGGCAGGTGAATATGCTGGAGATGGGGGAGATGCTGGAGAGGTTCCTGGAAGCTGTTCTTACAGCTCCTGTCTTGGAACCTGCTTCTGACCTTGATTTCAGTGATGAATTTGGGTAACTCTTATGGTTTCTGTAGTATAAACTCTACTCCCTATCATAATTTCATGTGATTATTTAGTAAGAAAAAAACCAACCCAAACAACTTAGATATTTTATTAAATAATTACAATTCGTTCTGGTAAATCCTACCAACCTCCACTAGTGGACAATTAATCTTCACTAAAGCTGGACTCAGAAATTTCTGAACTACAGAGGGATTGTGTTCAAATTAAGTCACATTTTTTTGATGTGCTAATGCATCAAAAAAGTGGGTGGGTTTTTGGGTTTTTTTTGAAAGCTTTAAGCAGGCAAGATTTAGTAGGTAACAGCAATAAACTACAGGGGCAATCCTGGCAGTGGGTGAGGCTGAGGTTTCTGACAAGATTTCTGTCCCCCCTCCTTTATTTGGGGGGACAACAGGAAAATTCTCTCTTTTAAGAGCAAATAGTGTCCTTTAGTTCTGGGAAATTGATAAAATTGAAGTTCAGAAAATTCTGTAATGCAATAATATGTGCTATTCAATTTTTGTAAGAAACAGAAAAAAGGAGAACTCGTGTACTTGAGGATACATGTCTAAAAACAAGCATGTGGTATGGTATTCTTTTGTGAGCTCCAGAAGAAAACTTTATTTTAAAAAGCTTAAAGAGGTTCATTTTTACTTTTTTTTCGAAGTATTTCCTTACCAGTTAAGAAGCAAAGTTTTTACTGCTTGATCTTCCTGAATCATTTACACTCGAAAACACAAGCAAACATGTTTATTCTTAGCATGTAAGTTGTTTGTATATTGTGAAATATAAAATAAAAGCTGCAATTAAAAAAAAAAAAGTAGATTGGAACACATTAAGCCCAAGAAGCCACATATGATAGATGCAGGAAAAAAACTGCATGTCCTAAACTTCAGTGAGCTGTTTTAAAAAAAAAAAATTCAGAACTTGTCCCCCAGATTTTGTGAATCTGGTATTTACAAAATATAAAACCCGTTAAAAGAGATATTTTAAACATTTTTGTACATATAAATAAGGGTGAAGGATTTGAACATTTTTGTACATATAAATAAGGGTGAAGGATTTGAACATTTTTGTACATATAAATAAGGGCGAAGGATTGAAAATATGACTATGTTTTTGTCAAAAAAAAAAAACCTTTTAGAAGTTTGGTATGTTTTTATATTACTCATTTACTGCTTACTAATGACCCTTTATTGAATGGGTGAACTCAAACACTTCTCATATTTTTTTTGCTTTTTGTTTGGTTTTTAAAGTCGACCTATAGAAAAACAACAGACAGGGAAACAACCAAGCTTTAAAACCAATGGGAGGGGATTTCCTCTGAATTCTTCTATTAATAATTAAAAAATACATCCTCCCCACCCCCCAGAAAAACCCCAAACAACAAAAACAGGGATTCAGATGGTACCTAGACTTCTGTCTATTTGGGACCCTGAAGACTGGACCTTATCCTAAGTGATACAGACACTGTTCAGGTTGGGAGTGCCTGTGAGGTTTCCAGCACTGCTTCCATCTGCCCGAGTTCCTGTTTGGATCAGCTCAGCTCTGTGTGAGTCCCTGGTAGTGTTTTTCACACATCCCTCTCAGTTAGCCGTCCAAAAATGCCAACAATCCCTGTTTCTGGAGTCACAATATGTTTTATTTGTACAATTCCCCCTGAACAGCTCAAGAGACAGCAGTAGATCCCAGTTCAGGAAGATGTTTGGCATCAAAATGTACCTAAAATTGTGTTATTGGTGTGTGGTGTGCAGCTCAGCATCACCTCTTTGTGGAAGATGTGTCAGCCTGGAATTCCTCACTTGCTCCTGGCCACGTGTGCACAACTGCTGACAGAGCAGATGGCAAGGTGCAGTTCTGTACCAGAAAATCAGAGTTATACTTGGCAGAGCTTATGGTTGTCTGCACCTTTGCTCTTGAGGGGACTGTTCTAGAAATAAAAAATTAGCCTCAGCCCAGCACTGCAGTTATGATTTTGCTTCTTTGCCAGCTGGAAGAAGAGGGAATCCAACCTGATGACCATGTGTTGGCTGGCTTATGAAGAACTTTTTCAGGGGCCTAATTTCCTAGTTTAAATTATTTCTTTTTTATAAAGTATTGTTCACAAAAAAAAATAATTGCAGGGCAGGAGTTGTGCAGGGAGTTTTTCACTCCTGGTGTGGCTGGAGCTCATTGTGTCCAGGCTCCATCTCCTAGGTGGGCTCCTGTGCTCACTTGCCAAGTTTTGCTTATTTGAAGGTCACAGCTGCTGTTGAGCAGCCAGAACTTAACAAGAAGTCTTATTTTTTCTTGCCTGCGAGATAAGTGAAGGTATTTACCCTGGCTCCAGAGCTGGACGAGGACACAGCTGTTATGAACACGTCCCCATGTGCTTCCAGAAGTGTTCTCTGGGCTTTTTGGGCACACATGAAGAAAAGTGGCTTGCTAAAAGGAGTAAGTGGTTTAAATAGATAAACTGAAATAACTGCTTGATCTGATTCTGTTCAGAGCCTGTGTGAACTTTTCAGTCAGAGTATTCCTGTTCATATGTTCATTGGAGCTAGCTTTATAATTGCTTCTCTGTTTGGTATTTAGGGGTTTGGGGTATTTTGTTTGTTTTTAATTTTTATTTTTAAATCTTCTTCTCCTGTACTTTTCCTGTGCTGTCATAAACCTATTTTCTGCATGTAGATTCCAATAGTGTTAAAGTTTAACCTCATTGTGTGGAACAGAGCCTCAAAATAATCATCTTTATTTAAATGAGGCAGGTCCTGCACTGTAGAAGTTCAATTTATGACTTTGACCTCAGTCTAGTAAAATACTTTAACACATATGGAATTTTAAGCATAAAAGGGAAGAGTTGCATGGATTTGTATTCCAGTGCCAAACAACAGCAGAGTCTCATGGTTTCTTTGCTGTGAGAAGTTTTTTGGGTCCTGCTGAATTAATTATTTTTACTCAAACCCAAGAAGTGTATTCTGATTTCTCTGTTGAATAGTTACATAATGAAAATAACGAATATCAGTGAATTACAGTAATTCTGTTGTGGTCATTCTCTGAAAGCAAACATTTTTCTGCCTGAGCAGCTTCAGAGAGATTTTGGTTCTGTATTTTTAAAGTTAATTTAAAAGTAGTTTGTATTAAACATAATGTTTAGTCAGTAGCCTTCAACAAATGCACATTGCTTTTAAAAAAGTGCTCAAATGTGTATAGTGTATTTTTGTGTAATAGCTGAGATGTTTCCAAGTTTATGTGTAATAGATGGGACATTTCTGTTCCTTTTAAGAATACTAGAGTATGGGGGGTGACATGACACACCTTTAAAGTAATTCTTCAATAGAAATTATCTGTGAAAGAAATTGCCTGAAAGGAATGCAATATTCAGTTTTGAGAAGAAAGAGATGTATCATCTCTTACAATGCAAGAATGTCTCTAAAAATGTACATATGCTTGTTTGTGTTGCTAATTTCTATATAATCTGACATATCACACCATCTGTTTCTGAAAACAGATCTATTCCAGGTGCTGGTTGTTAATTTCAGTTTATATTGTTGTTCTTGTGGTGTGCAGAATGTATAGGCAAGATGCTGTTTCACTTTTCAAGTTTATACTTTATCTGGGGTGACAGATTTGAGCATATCCTAAATCAGTTGTTTCACCTGACTGTATTTACACTTTTAAAATTTTGAGAATCCTGTCAAATAGCTGGGAACAAGCAGAGCAAACACTTGTCCAAGTTCTAAGAATAAGGAAAAAAAAGCTGTTTGTTAGAAAAGGCATGTTCTTCACTACCTGCAGTCCTACAGCTTTCATGTCTCTTGTATTTAGAAAGTTTTCTCACAGGTGACAGGTCACCAGTGTCTCTAGATGAAGCACCTCTCTGCCTGCCCTCCGTGGTATTTGGTGACTGGTACCATTGTGGTGATGCCTCCACTGCTAGTGGAGTGCTCCAAGTGCTCCGGTTCCTTTTGCTGCCTCTTGCTTGGGTTAGTTTGTTAAGAAGTGTCATTAAGTCTTGGTCGGAGTGAGGGAGGTGTTGGTGTGCTGGGGGTGGCTGTCTCCTGTGATGTCTGGAGATCAGTCTGCAGAAGGAACACGGGTCTTCTCTGTGGCTGCGGAGTTGTCAGAGGCCAACAGAAAGAAACATCTGTGCCTGGAGCACTTCCTCAGGAGGTACCAGTGCTTCTGTACCAGTGTTCTTGGGTTTAAATTGGTTCCATTGAGAGATTACTGGCCTTCCAGATGTGTTTTTTTAAAAATAATTAAACAAATAGATGTGCATTCATATGTTTGCACGCAGGGATATGAGTATGCATGAAGCATTTTCATCTGTGTACATTGGTGCTACTACAAAAGGAAGTTCAGGTTTCACTGTGCTTCAGTTGGATGGCATTAGGAGAAGTCTGCTCTAAATGTGTCTGTTCTCAGTGGTGATTTTCTGGTTTTGTTAATTTTCTGTGCTGCTGTGGAACTCTGAATTTGTTTTGTGCAATCAGCAATGGAAATGGTTTATCACAGCACTAAGGAGGAGAACTGGAGCATCTTTCTCACAGCTGAAGCATCTCTGTGCCCAGGACAGGCTGAGAGCCCTGGGGCTGCTGAGCTGCACAAGAGAAGCCTCAGAGGGGATCTGATCACTGCTGATCAAGAGCTAAAGGGTGGGGGCAAGAGGCTGGGGCCAGACTCTTGTGAGTGGTGCCCAGGGACAGGCCAAGGGGCAGCGGGCACCAAGTGGAAGGCAGGAGGTTGCATGTGAGCAGGAGGAGGTGGTGGTTTGTTGTGAGGGTGTTGGAGCCTGTGCCAGGCTGCCCAGAGAGGTTGTGGAGTCTCCTTGTCTGGAGAGATTCCCAAGGGGCCTGGACACGCTGCTGGGCCCCCTGCTCTGGGGGAGCTGCTGGAGCAGGGGGGTGGCACCAGAGCATCTCCAGAGGAACCTTCCAACCCCACCATGCTGGGACTCTGTGAACATTCTGTGAAAAGCATATGCCATGTGTGATGCCAGGAGAGCAGTGAGACATCCCACCAGTCTACTCTGCCTTACCCACTGGAGTTTGCTGGTGCTGTTGTGTGGTTTAGGTGTCTGTGTTTCTTGACTGCTGTCTTCTGTCTTTATTTAGCTCATGTCCTGTAAGGAGATTTAACTTAAAGAATTGGATAGAGTTCTGGCAGACACGTTTTCTGTTTGGGGTTAAGTGCTCTGTTCACCAGTAATATTTTAATATATCTCAAGTGTACTGGAGGAGGTGCAAGCAGTCCATTGTCTTAAAGTAGAAATTAATATGTTAAATATATACAGCTGGGCTGCATTTTAGTAATAAAATAGTGCTTCATAAGCAGATGGAGAAACTGATTGGCTTGATGCCCTTCTGAATGAGGGAGAAGTGACATGACTTGAAGATGCCACTATCCAGAGGCTCTGTGGGGAATGATGTTCTTGATGCTGTGGATGACTGGGCTTGAGAGTACAAGGTTGCCTCTTCCACGTATCCCTGAGCAGCTGGTCCTGCATGTGAAGGCAGAAACTCCAGCAGCCTCCTTAAATTAAATAAGGGTTGGGGAGATGCTTTGCTTTCCTCTCTTGTAGGCCATAGAGCATGTTCAAGGGAGATGGAGCAGTGATAGACATTAGTAAGCTCTGTCATTATTTCAGTTCTGTTTAGCTGTATCATTACAGTTGTTCTGTAAAAGAATCTGGTGTGTTGTGTAAGTTACTCTGCTTCATTGTAATTATCTGTTAAATTAAAATTACCAGAAGTCTTTAAGAGAAATAGTTATTGAAGAGTGATTGCAAATAGCTCTTTTATATTGATGGTCATTTGAAGATTGATATTAATAAAATTAAGTACTGCTTACTTTTCAAAGGAGAAAAAATCTAGTTGTATATCTAGAATTGGGACTTCTTTGTTGTGGTGTTTGTTGTTTTCGAATTGTTTTTGTGTTGGTTTCAATGGCCAGTTATAAGTGAATGACAGTGCTTTTACTGGTAATGTGAATGGTTTCAGAGTTGCCACACTGTAGCAGTACCTTAATAAGCATCAGTAATTAATTCTTACTGTTGTCTGTGTCTGTCAGTGCCACTTGGAGCAGAGGGCTGAAATTGTTCCCTGACTGGCCACTGAAATCCTAAGTGACTGCCAGGTTGAGAGCCTCACAGCCAGAGCTACCCAGGCTCAGACCTGGTTTCTGCTGTGGAGAGAAGGTTTGATGCCCCCTGAAGCTAAAAGCAGAATAATAGTCACGTGTTTCCAGGTTCTGCTGCTGTAATTACTGACTCTTCCTTCTTTGTTCCTGATTCCTTTTAAAAAATTGAAATGATTATAAGGATATCTGAAGTGAGATGGAAACCTGTCTGCAAAGTGATTTGTGAATATTAATTCTGATTAGAGTATGAGATAAATTAATACTCTTCATCAAAATGTAGGAAAAGATCTCGTGGGCCATTTAAAAGTACCTTGGGGCTGAATTTCTGAAAATAACTTCATCTTTAAAATGTCCTTGCAGATCTTCTGTTTCTTTTATACTTACTCCTCTTCTGTTTGCACAGTTTCTAACAGAACAAGCCCTCTGACTGGATACTGTATTTTCTGAGCATGTTTTCTCTCAGTAGCATCCATCACAGCCTCTTGTTGTTAGACAAAAGGACTTTCTCTCAGTCTTGCATTCTCATTTTCATTCATACCTTGCTATTTAATTTGGGCCATGGAGTTTTGCCATGCTGCTATACCCTGAGACCAGTTTTCCAACATTTTTCAATCATCAGGAGTTATTGAGTGTCTTTGAAGGTGGTGTGGCTGGAGCCAAGGGGAAATGGAATTAATCCCAGAAACTTTCCGGTTTTGCCAGCTGCAGATCTGTATAGGAAGCTCTGGAGGTGCATGTTCATTTAGGTTTGACCTCATCTTTTCTTGTGGTAGTTTGAAATTTGCCGGTATTTCAGTCTTAATACAGTGTTTGTAGCTTCTTCTTTAGTTCTTCAGGTTATTTGTAGGGAAGAGGGCATTTTATTATTAATACTATTTA
Source organism: Brachypteracias leptosomus (assembly GCA_013401335.1). Lineage (NCBI taxonomy): Eukaryota > Metazoa > Chordata > Aves > Coraciiformes > Brachypteraciidae > Brachypteracias > Brachypteracias leptosomus. The sequence goes on along the minus strand of VYZX01002834.1, from coordinate 9,770 downwards.
AAAATATATTTATTATGGATGTATATGAAATCTAAATCAGTATACGTGTTACCCATTCCCATTTCACACAGAGCAGATGCTGCCAACTCTTTGGGTCCTTCTGGGCCCCTGGAGTCATTTACAGTCAGTGGTTTCATTCTGAGGTCTTGAGGAGTCTTTGTTCTAGTCACTGATGAATTATGAAAAACAAATCCCAGCAAACTTTTGTCAGGCCAGTTGCCTGTAAAGAATTGCAATAGACTTGTCTTTGAGTGTGCCAGAATGTGCTCAACATGTTCTGCTGGAGTTCATAACTTAATATTGATGGCCTGTAACATTTTCTGCTGTGACTGTAGGAATATATTGTCATTAGAGAATATAACTAATACAAGGATTGCAAGGTGATTTAGCTTATTACAATTTTACTTTTGTCCACAGAATCATAGAATAGTTTCAGCTGGAAGAGATCTTTAAGATCATTGAGTCCAACCTTAGTCCTAGCCCTATCAATACTTCTAAAACATGTCCCAGAGCACCACATCTACTCGTTTGTTGGACCCCTCCAGGGATGGTGACTCCAGCACCTCCCTGGGCAGCCTGGGCCAGTGCCTGACAACTCTTGCAGCAAAGAACTTCTTCCTAATGTCCAGCCTGAACCTCCCTTGGTGCAACTTGAGGCCATCACCTCTTGTTCTATCACTTGTCACTGGGGAGAACAGTCCATGGTCTTAATTACATATGATCTGCTGAAACACTTAAAAATATCAAATGCTACAGAAAAATCTGTATGAGAAATAATGTTGACAAGGGCAAGATGTTGACTTGCAGCTCTCCTGGCATGTGCTGTTCAAATAAGAATTAAAGAAGCTTAGTGGCTCCATGTTCTAAATGTGGTATGTTTTAAGAACAGTGTATGGTTGCAGGCTGGAGGGAGGTCCATGACTGGTGCTCCTGTTGGCACAGATCTAGTAGCATTGTTGAGGCATATCAGGAAAAGGATCGTTAGCACTGATGCCAGGGATATCTACAAAAATGCATTTAAAGTGTGCAATTTTAAAATGTGAGGTGAGGTCCTCTCAGATCAGAGGTGTTGGGATGTATCTGCAGTGCCACCTGTAGTGCTCGAGCGTGCATCTGCAGACAACACATGAAGCTGCTCCAGATGGGCTTGATGAAGTGGTATGAGCTCACCAGGGCTTGGCAGGGCAGAGGAGGTGGACAGCAGAGCTCTGACACCTTGCTCTGGAGGTTAGGGAGCTTGTGCTGAGGGCAGAGTAGCAGATTTGAGGTGTAAACTCAGCCTTTTCTTTTCATGCCAGTGACATGGAGTCTTCTTCTCTGGAGACATTTAAAACCTGTCTGGTCCTGTGGGACCTGCTCTAGGTGGTCCTGGTCTGTCAGGGGGGTTGCACTAGATGATCTTTTGAGGTCCCTTCCAACCCTTAACGTTGTGTGATTCTGTGGCAGTGTTAGAGGGAGCTGATCTAATACTGCACAATTATGCCTAAAAATTTTTTGCTATGCTCATTAAAGCTCACATTAAAAATAGTCACGCACAAAAAATAGTCGTTTTCCAGCATCACTGAGCAGAAATATTCCTACTGAGGTTTTTCAGGGCATTCCATCCAGTGCTTTCCAACACTTGTGATCTGGAAGTAAATACGTTTGCTGTTAATGGAAGTGGCAGGCGACACATGGCAGAGAGGCACAGATGACAGCTTGACTGACTCTATAAACCAGCCTGATTTAAACAAAGAGCAGTTTTTAAATACAGCCAAAATTGGAATTTGCCTGTACACCGGGCGATGAGAAATGCAGATCTCAGCTCTGCAAGAGAGGAATAGCATCCTGGAAAGGAGAAATTATAAAAGGGATCTAGGAGTCATAGAAAGCAAACAATTCAGTGCGAGGACCCAGTGTAACACTGCAGCAAAACGGTCTGTAGTGACCTTGAGATTCATAAAAATGAAAATCCTGGCTGTGGGAGAGCTGATTTCCCCTGTGAGTAAGGAGTGACTGAGAAGGGACATTAGAATATCGCATGCAGCGTCCACATTTTTAGGAAAATGTTGAAAAACAGTCTTCGGTTGTCATAAATACAGGCTGAAGAAAATGCTAAGTGGAGAAGACCACAGAGTTCAATATGCTCAGTTTACCTAAAAGAGGGTGGAGAATGATTATAATCCAGGAGCACCTCAGCAGAGCAAAAAGGGTCTTTCTAGTAGTGGGTTTCTTTTTTCCCCTGCAAGATTGCCAGTGGTGAGAGTAGGGTAAAGAAGACAGCACCCTGCTTGCTTCTGCAGCGTTACATAAATGTAGGCACGTCGATCAAGTGCAGTCAAGTAGTTCTTATTATGTAAAAGGGCATACCTAACTTAATTTTATTAGGGTGATGAGGTTGGGAGCAGCCTGTCAAGGTGCAGAGCAGACTTGCTGCCTCTCTGCACCTCAGGAGGATCTGTTTTCTGCCAGGGATGTGATGGACACAGTGGCAGGCAGGTATCTCAGCGTGCTGCAGAGCAGTCAGCGGTGTGAAGTCTTAACTTCTGAAATCAGTGGGTCAGTGGAGACTTGTACAGGTTATTATGATATGTTTTTATTTTCTAAATGTTATGCCATGGAGCTTACTGGATTGGGCCATGCTTGCTTGCTCTGTTTGTTGTGACGTGTTTATTATATTATATGTTAAACCTGATTGACTCTAAAGGGCATTCTTCTACAGAAAGAGGATATCCCTAAATAGATTTGAGCGCTCGTTTAAAAAAAGTTGCATTATTTATATGTTGTACTTTCCCTGACATTTCTCAGAAGAACTTGTACGTAGCAGGATTATACTTGCATTGCTCTTTGCACTAATGCCAGCATGGCATGTTTGACAGGTCTGTGCCTCACTTAAATGAGCAGATAGCATTTAATCCTGCAATTTACATACCCAAGTCAGAGGAACGTTTAAAGCACTTTAAAGAACTTTAATTACAAATGGGACTGGGGTTACAGCATTATCTTTGCAAAGCAGAGGAATGAGGGGAAGATAGTGATTTGAAACTGCATATGCAAGGCTGAAGAGGAGCTATTAGACTTTATAGAAGGTGTAACCAGTTGATGTGCAGTACACCTGGGATGGGTAGAGGAATTAGGGCAGGAACACTGAAATGCAAGGCTGGGAGATACCTCCTGGATGCAGTCCTTCAAATATCATTTGTAACAGGTCATCTTAACCACATTTGAGAGCTCGGAGGCTACCCGGGAATCAAGGTCTGCTTTCTCTCTCCTGTTTCTACTTTTCTCCTAGAACTGGGCTCCTTGTGTAATGGGACACTTCCTTCAGTGTTCCAGCCCACCTTTTTTTGTGGTCACTGGCAATCTTACACCTTACTTAAATAGCTAGTATTTATTTCCCTGCATCATCTGCATAAAGACCACCACGTATATGATGGCTGAGTTCTGTTTATTTTCACTGTTTTTTTCTAAACATCTTCCACCACCCCACCCAAAGATAGAGAAATGTTTTTATATTGGATAACTTATTACAGGTTGTTTCCTGGTATTGGCATAATGCTTAGAAGCAACAGTTGTGTGTTGCTGGGCTCTGTACAAGCAGAAATACCATGTTTCTCTCTCTGCATATATAACAACATCTTCTGTTTGTGTTTTGTTTGTTTTTTTAGTCCATCTGTTAGCTGTATTGAAGTTTTTCTAAGATTTTACTTAATGCATTAAAACCAAAAATCTGGCAACCATACCGAAGGATCCTTACCAGTCATTCATAGCTTGGGGAAGTCTTGAGTTCCAGGCAGTACCACCATGGTGCTCGGGTGGTGACTGGAGCATGAAAACACCATAAAAGCCCAATTCTCACTTATGGCTCCTTCAGGCAGAGGGGATTGTGCAGTTGGGGGTAACTCTACCAGATGTTGCTTTAACTTTTTGTTTTATTCTCCTGTTCATCCCATGGGTTGAAATGAATCGGCAAACTAGAGCTGATGAGCATGTTGAGTTTGGAGGAATAATCCTTCTAATGAATCCTTTCTTCACTCTGAGGGTGGTGAGACACTGGCACAGGTTGCCCAGGGAAACTGTGGATGCTCCATCCCTGCAGGTGTTCAAGACAAGGTTGGATGAAGCTCTGAGCAACCTGGTCTAGTGGGAGGTGTCCCTGCCATGGCAGGGGGGTTGGAACTGGATGATCTTTGAGGTCCCTTCCAACCCAAACCATTCTGTGATTCTATGAATATCCTGCATCCCAGATCTGTTAGATTATAGAATGAGTTTTACTACATGTATTGTTCTTTATGCAGATGAGTTGAAGGCATAAATTTGTGACCTGCTTGTGGCTAGATACATCAGAAGGATATCCAGGTGATGGTTGCTTGGACAGAAACAACATTCAAATAAGGTGAGACCTCATCTGGAATATTGTGTCCAGTTCTGGGCCCCTCAGTTCCAGAAGGACAGGGAACTGCTGGAGAGACTCCAGCGTAGGGCTACAAAGATGCTGAAGGGAGTGGAACATCTCCCTTATGAGGAAAGGCTGAGGGAGCTGGGGCTCTTTAGCTTGCAGAAGAGGAGACTGAGGGGAGACCTCATTAATGTTTATAAATATATAAAGGGGGAGTGTCAGGAAGATGGAGCCAGGCTCTTCTCGGTGACAAACAATGATCAGACAAGGGGTAACGGGTACAAACTGGAACACAGGAGGTTCCACTTAAATATGAGAAGAAACTTCTTCTCAGTGAGGGTAACAGGACACTGGAACGAGCTGCCCAGGGAGGTTGTGGAGTCTCCTTCTCTGGAGATATTCAAAACCCTCCTGGACACCTTCCTGTGTAACCTCATCTAGGTGTTCCTGCTCCGGCTGGGGGATTGGACTAGATGATCTTTGGAGGTCCCTTCCAATCCCTGACATTCTGTGATTCTGTGATTCTGTGAAGGTTAGGCATGTGTTGGAAGATAAAAGTTAATAACAAGAATAGGTAAAAGCAAAATAAAGATATGCCAGAAAGCTCCATCTTCTGTCTGGGAAGGTGTGGCCTGTTGTCCTTCACTGTACTTACAATGTCCCATCTAGGCCTGGCATTTTTGTAGGATTTCTTGTGGCTTGCAGAAGTCATGCAGGTGATTGGGAACTCATCAGCACAAATGAGTTTATTGTGGATACCATAATGTCTTTAACAATACCTCTTCTCAGAGCAGCTCCCTTCTATGTGCCCCCACCCATGATTAGAAGCTGAAAGGTGTTGGATTTATCCAGCTTCACCCAGGAATGGCTTCATCCACCACAAGATCTGTTGGTAAGGACTGTAGCAGGAACCAGTTTAGAGTCTGTGCCTGGACGGGCTGTTGTTGGATCTCCTCCAGTATCCACCATCTGCAAACTTTGATCCACGTGTTTGATGCAGCTCCTTTGATACCCCAGACACAGGAGGATCTCAGCTGGCATTGTTGTGATTGCCTCTGCCTGGGTGAGGCAATCTCAACTGTTCTGTGTTCAATGTGTTCCACAGAGGTTTCTGCAGCCTCTCCACACAAAGACCTGTCTGTCCTACATCCTCCTTAAATTGGATTAAATTATATCACAAATTCTGAGTGTCAGATGCATCTGTCCTTTAGATGTCCAGTTATGGTTCTCTGTCTAGTCTACCTTGCTGTTATGCTAAGTTTTTTTGCATTTACTGGACAGTAGCTATTTCACTATATTATTATAATTTATTTCACTATATATATTTTTTTATATATATTTATTATTATATTTATTTCACTGTATTACTAAATTTATACCTCTGGAGCAAATGAATTGGAAATAACAAACCCAACCAACCCCTTCCCTGTCCAGAGCTACTGACTAAACAGCTGCAGTAATTGGTTTTGAATCACTTTCAATATATGTGCCGATCCCATTAAATCATCTTTAAAATGTGCATATATGTAATGTGCATTGAAACTGTCCATTCATAAAAAAAAATGCACCATGTATATATTCCAAATGAGCAGGTCATGAAAATTTTAGCAGAGAGGTAAGGCACTCCTGTACATTTAAAATCATCTTTAAAAATTCACGTTCTCTCAGGAATTAGGTTAACTGAATATTTGATAAGGACTCCCCAAACTCATATGGCAGCCTCTTGGTCCTCCCCAGCTCCTTCCAGAGACAAAGCAGACTGTAAGTCTGGCTTCTAAGAGCACATGCATTAATTTTTCATACCTTGCAGTCTTATATACATGAAAGTAGATACTTGGAAGGGTTTGTAAATAAAGACCCTGAAATGCCTGGTAAAAATGAATGCTTAAGAAGGAGGAAATCCTGAAAGAGCTTGGACTCGGGACACTTTTTCTCCCTCTTTATGGAAATAATTAAGCTTGAATGGTTTCAGAGACCAGCTTTGTTGAGGACTGACTCATCTCACTGTGTATTGGCATTTTGCCTCTAATCTCTTTTGTTCTTACTCTGTGCTCAGGAATAATCAGTTGCCAGGTTTGATGTTTTCTTGTTTTTTGATCTTTCATTTGAAGAACTTGTAGGTGTTCTTGTGGATTTCTGCATTCCTGGAAATGTTTTAAAAACTGATGTACCTACTGTTTGCTTACTGCCTTTTCGTTACATCACAGATGCAGTGTATGAGTTTCAGCAATAGAAAGGCACTAATCTAAAAGTAAATGCAAATGTTTTGGATGGCATATTAAAGAATTTATCTGTGATATGTCCATCGTGATATAAGCATGAGAATGTATTTGTCTGCCCTGCCTCTTAGTCTTTTTTAGACATGACATTTTGGCTTGGTTAGGTGCAAGTATCACTGTGTTTTTCAATATGGGTGATTGCTGGTGAGTTACTTTGGATCACAGGCTCACTGTGGTTGGAAAAGACCTTTAAGATGATGAGGTCCAGGAGGATCTGCTCAGGATCTGCCTACCCATGGTAACAACACACTGCTTGTGCCTTTCCAGTGATCTGGAGTGCAGGGGAGCTGCAGATGAGTGTTGGTAACAGTGCTCTGAGGTACTGTGGGGAGGAGCTTGGATGGGATGAGATGAAGTTGATGAAAGACCTTAACCAGGACAGGGCATGAGCTTCCAGAGTTCTTGAGTTGTTATCGTGGTCAGCCTTCAAAACATCTTATCAGAAAACTTAAATTTATGAGTGCTGGAAAATTAATGATTCCCTGGGCCACTCAGCTGCTGAATCATTGTGAATATAGTATGGATGTAGCTCTGTTAATGTAGTGGTCAAAATAATGTGCAATTTCTACTAGAATATTGTGCATTAACATATGCATTGATGCTGTGTGATAAGGCTGAGAGCCCTGGGGCTGCTGAGCTGGAGAAGAGAAGCCTCAGAGGGGATCTGATCAATGCTGATCAAGAGCTAAAGGGTGGGGGCAAGAGGCTGGGGCCAGACTCTGGTCAGTGGTGCCAAGGGGCAGTGGGCACCAAGTGGAAGCCAGGAGAGGTTGCATGTGAGCAGGAGGAGGTGGTTGGTTGTTGTGAGGGTGTTGGAGCCTGTGCCAGGCTGCCCAGAGAGGTTGTGGAGTCTCCTTGTCTGGAGAGATTCCCAAGGGGCCTGGACACGCTGCTGGGCCCCCTGCTCTGGGGGAGCTGCTGGAGCAGGGGGGTGGCACCAGAGCATCTCCAGAGGGCCCTCCCAACCCCACCATGCTGCGATTTGGTGAACATTCAAGTGTTTTTAGTAGATTAAATAAAAGGAATTGTGCTTGTCACTCTACCTGATAATTGTTTTGACTTCATCGTCTACTCATCCCACTGTTAGAAATGTGTGTAAGTGGAATTTAATGCCTGGCCACAGTAAAACAGGGAGGCCTGGGTTTCTACACACACTTGTTTTGTCTGGGTATCTAGCACATTGTCAGTCCTATGGACCTTTGGGCTGGTGTGACCTGCTCTCTCTTGCTACAGCTCTGTCCTTTCCACATAGCTGACACAAGCTACTCTAGGTGTTGAGTCTGTTTTGGATCTAATGGTTGATGGATCCAAATGCAAGTACCTCTCAATGATCTTCTTTGGTTCCCAACATGCCTTGGCTCTGAGATGCATTCTCCTGGATTGATTAGAATGATGGCTTTCCATGATGGCTAGTCTGCATCTGTCCTTAAGATGTGGGAGCAAATGGTTGATTCTCATGAATTTCCAACCAACTCAGATATTAATGCAAATGTTAGAGTACATAATTACCATAAGAGTATCATTAGCTGGCTGAGACATGCAGGGGCCAGTTCATAAAGCTGTTAGTACTCCCACAGAGAATGATCATTTTAAGTTTGAGGGTTTTATTCAGGATTTCCCAGTGCTCTTTTAGGCTTATTTTTGGGTCAGAAGTTTGCAGAAAGCAAAGTTAATACATCATTTGACAGGTGTGGAGAGCAGGGATACTAAAGAGTAACCTTATGAAGTTCTGAGGTGTATAAAACAACCTGACTAAAGGGGTTGTTTCATCAACCAGCACCAATAAACTCCTTCAAAGGTGGGTTTTCTTCTTGGCCAGAAACTTGTGTTGGAGGAGATTACACCTTCCACATGGGGATAAGAATGTAATTAGCTGAGAGGCAGGAGAGCAGCAATTACTGACAGCAGACCTCACCAGCAGTCCTGGGAATAGGAGGAGCAGCAGGGCACATTAGGAAGGTTAAAAATACACACAGCCTTCTAGGGACCACTAAAATAAGATGTTTCAGGGCTTAATATGTTACTTTTAAGATTACTGGAAATTCAAAGCTATGAGATGGATTGCAGCATATCTGATGCGTGTCTTCATCACCAAAGGAGACAGGCAAGAACGTGTTTTTGAGCTCTGTTTTTGCTCTATTAGGCAAAACTTCACAGTAACTTCTCATGTTATGTTATTTTTCTTACAGTTTATGATTTTTACACCACTGTGAATTACTGCTCTCAAATGTTTTACTGTAAGAAGTGCCAAGTATTTGTAGGAGTGTGTTCTTAAGTACAGTCATTACAAAATAAATGTTTGGATTTTTTTCAGAGCTGACTCAAGGCTTCCAGCTGCCTTTATTTCCTGATATATGGTATTTATTGTTGTTACCTCAAAAGTGTTGTAAAGTTACATTAGAGCAAAGTGGTTGTTAATTTACTGTATCTTTTACTGTATTAAATATTGGAAATAAGATAGGATCAGGCTCTTTCTAAGAGTTTTTGTTCTTGAAGGAAACAGTTTCTGTTTCCATTTCTGTTGGTTGCTGCTTGCTGTAATTAAGGAAAAATTTTCAGCATATCTGAGACTTCTCAATCATGACTTTAAAATGGGAGTGCTCAACTTCCATCAGCAGTTGTAGGTTACCTGGAAAAGCAGAGCTTTCTCAAGTTAGGACACCGATGAAGGAAAGAAAAAGAAAGAAAAATGAGTTGTACAATTGCCTGATTTGTTTGTACAAATTCAGGTTGAGCAGGAGTGTTGATCTGCTTGAGGGTAGGAGGCTCTCCAGAGGTGTCTGGCCAGGCTGGGTTGATGGGCCAAGGCCAATGGGATGAGGTTCAACAAGGCCAAGTGCTGGCTCCTGTACTTGAGTCACCACAACCCCCTGAATGCTCCAGGCTGGAGGAAGAGTGGCTGGAAAGTGCCTGGTGGGAAAGAATCTGGGGGGCTGGAGATGAGCCAGAATGTGCCCAGGTGGCCAGGAAGCCACCAGCATCCTGGCTTGTCTCAAAAATCACGTGTCCAGCAGGAGTAGGGAAGTGATTGTGCCTCTATAGTTGACACTGGTGAGGCCACAGCTTGAGTGTTATAGTCAGTCTTGAGTGCCACGGGATAAGAAGGACATTGA
>VYZX01002833.1:9030-22433 GCA_013401335.1 Brachypteracias leptosomus | reverse complement strand
CCAGGGTAAACCCACCACATACAATACATGTGCGGACACACAGTCTCCATAGGTGACAAAGGAAAAATACATGCTTTATATCTCTGAGGCTTTTCTTTTTTCCTTCTGGAGAAGTACACCATAATTATCTTAAAGAATTAGTACAATAGGTATCTATGTTCATGGGCAAAGCTATTGTCAGAAGCAGAAATCTGTGCATAGTGGTAACATGCTGTACTTTGAGGATATGTGACTCCTCCTAATACTGATGTAAATTATTTATACATATTGTTTGGACACAGCTTGGATTCATCTTGTGAACCGTATGCTACCTAACATTGACTTTTACGACTCAAAACAACCTCCATTCCATACCCTTTTTATACCACGACAAATAAACAAAAAATAAGGTTTCTCTACACCTATACAGTTCAGAATAAGGACAAAATAAATGCCTCTCTCTTCACAACTTTTAGATCAGCTGTAGATTCTTTTATTTCAACATCTTTGCTTAGGGAAATGGGTGTTATTAATGCTGTTTCAAACAAAGCCAAGTCTAATCAGATTTACCAAGAGACTACCACACAGATTTCTCAGAAGTGATTAAAAGATACAAAATTAAAATCTTTCTAGCTTACAAAAAACCCAAGGTGATAACTCTTTCTAATATGTTGGCATGAATCTGAAAGAGTAGCAGGCACCTCTTATGAATCTTTGTTTTGATTACTGTTTTATATTGCTGTGGTCTTCTCAGAGAAAATATCAGAACAGAATTCAAGCTTATTGGAACCTAGAAAACTCAGATTTTACTTTAAAATAAGAATATATAGAAAACTTGACCCCTTAGAGATTTTTAAAAAGCTAACAAAATGCCTGGAAAGTAAAAACTTCTTTACGTTGTAAACATTAAAATTATAAAGAGCTGTTCAGATTAAGTTAGCAACTTCACATCTGTACATAGATGTATATTAAGACCTTTCTGATCCCATGTTTCAGTGAACTTAGCTTCTAAAATACATTCAACATACTACCTTTCTTGAGCCAATTCCCTACAACTATGTTTAAGTTTGCTACATAATATTAATACACAGAAATTTAAGTGTTTTACCTAAAGAAAGCAAATGTCATTCTTGTTTTATCATAGGAAAAATGTTGTGTCACTACAGTAGTGCCATGACTTCATTATGGCCTTATGAGAGGTCAGTTGCAGAGTGTGGAATAAAATCTAGACCCAAACAGCAGATTATAACATTCCTCAGAAGCTAGCTTCCACTCACCCTCACTCAGCTTTCAGTCTCACAGACATCCAGTTAACTGGCTTTGCTGTTACCACAAGAAAGTGAGAAGGCTTTATGTCTCATAGCATTTTTTTTACTCGAACACTGGTTCAAACAAAAAGGTTAAATGAGAGCTCCTCTGTGCTGCTAGCTCTCTTCTTCCTCAGGCCAACACCAAACTCAGCAACATGCCCTCAGCATACCTTCATCATCTGTTTGCTCTTCTCCATCCCAAATAAGAAACCTATCTTCACTTTTTATTCTTCATCTGTTTGCTCTTCGCCATCTCAAATCAGCCAAGGGGGAACACACTACTGAGAGAGGGCTCAGCAAGCTGCCCCCAACAAGAACCTCTTCCAACTGGCCCCAACAGGAACTCTCTTCCACATGAACTCCCTTCCAACTGATCAGCTCCTTGTTGCTTCTCTCAAATTGGTTGATTCCTGGTTAATATATCTCTAGCCTTGCCCACCACCCCAACCCTGATCACCTGGGGGAAGGCAGGGCCTCACACAGGTGGGTCAGATTCTGCCTCTGGGGCCTGAAACTACTTGGGGAACAAGACATACTGCTGGGCTGTGACTCATCCACAGGTCAACTCCAACTCAGGGCCCACAGTCCAGGCCTCAGGACTTCATTCTCCAAATTCAAGTTCCTTGCTTAAGAGCCAATGCACTGTAAGAGTAATTTTGTTAGGCCAAAAATATATAAAATCAATTACTTTTCCATATTGAAAATGCAAACAACATGTATTTAGAGAGGAACAGGGGGGAAAAAAAAAAAATCATTTTTATATAATTATCTTCTAGGCAAAAGATTCTTTCCTGTTCAAAAACCTTTATAACCTTCTTTACACAAAACACGAGAGTCAATATAAAGACAGGAAGGATAAGTTCCTTCAAGGATAAGTTTCATTAAAGACAAAAATAATTTAAATTATCATAATTTCTGGGACTTAATTAAAAAGAACCCAATCTAAGAGGTTAACAGAGGTGGCAATATGACAAATTGAATAACAAAAAGCAAATATTTTTTAGGTACCTCAACAAAAAAAGAATTTTTAACATACAAGTGTAGATGGTCAAGCTCAAGAAACACAATGGAAAACAGTACCGAGGCAGAAATAAAGTTTATAACCAAGAGGTGGCCTCAAGCTACCTTGGCCAGCCCCCAGTTCCAAAATAAAATAGTAGTGATGCCATGCACCAGACAGAAATGAGCAGTGCAGCCAGGCAGAAATGAAGAGGAAAAAATGGGATTAAGTAAAAAGACAAAGGAACAGTAACGTCATATGAAGATTCACTTTTAAAGTATTGTTAAAACTGACTATATTAGCAAATAGTTGGGTCCAAGCGGAGCAGATCTCCAGAGTAAAACATCTGATGCCAAGGACCCAATATTCAACATTACATGCACTTTTGTGAATTTTAATATGTATTTGATGCACATCAGATGCAACTCTGAAGAACATCCTCCAGTTTAACTTCATTAGAAAAGAATTCTGACTCTGAAGAGCAAAAAGCAATTCAATAAATGTGGAAGAGCAAAAAAGATGCTTCAAAAGTAAAAGCCTTATCCAGATGAAAATGGCAGTGATGGCACATCCTAAAAGTCAGAGAGACCAAAAACAATACTATCCCTCTGGACTAGACAAGACTAAGGGCCTAAATCAAGGGTTTGGCAATGAAAGAAAAGTATAAACAACAGAGTTTGTTGAGAGCCAAAAGCAAAATTGTGAATCTAAAATGGAGATTTTTTTAAGGCTATTTCTCCTTCTTATAATCTAGTTTGAAAGAGAAGGCTTACATAATAGTTTAATACATAAAGCCATTCAAGAAGTAATATGATAGGAAAACAAACTTCATCATCTGGAGAAGCACAGTGCAGTTTGCAATTTTTCTCTGTTGCAAACAAATTCAGAAATTGGTACATTTTTGTTTTAAAAAAGGCATTTCAATCACTGATTTGCATGTTACAAATGGAACAATGAAGTTCAATATGATAGAATCTATACACAGGAAATTGAATTAAGCTACTAATTAGCAGTTTCTTAAGCTATACGTGACACACACGGAATCTAATTAGATTATTAGGAAAATTGTAAGTTCTGTGGAAACCAAAATTCATTCCTTCCTTTTTTCCTTTTACTAGCAGTGAAAACCAAGGACTGGTGGGATTTCACCCATAAAAAACTATTAGGAGAAAGTCTTAGACTTTATTAAATAAGATTATTATCCTCACTTATTTTGGTTAGATAGCTGTATCAGGTGAATCAGTGTTCACAAGTCTAAGGTGATACAAACTAGTACTTATGACACAAAATTAGAAAGCTAGGGCAGCGGAGGAAACATGGCAAAAATTAGTGAACAGATCATGTTTTTGAGGGCTGTCACAAGAAATAGGTAACACGATTATTGGAGCCCATGCAAGACCAAGATCAAGCTGAATCCAGTAAAACATGTAGCAAAATGGCAAGTAAGCATTTTACAGGCTCCATTCAGTGCTGATATGGCTGTAGCCTGTCATATAAAATCTGAACTCTTCTCCATCTTCTATTCATTGGTATGTCCTGAGCAGCTGAAATTTGACAATGATGACAGTGCTTTGTCTTAGCAAACTTTTTCAGAATCACTTCCCCCATCTTTATGAAGAATATGGTACTTTGCTCACAATTCCATGGGGGAAATGTAATATTTAAATGCAAAGCAGGATAAACAAGCAAGTAAAAAAAGTGGAACAGCACTGACCACTGTGCTGCTAGCTCTCTTCTTCCTCAGGCCAACACCAAACCCAACAATATCCCCTTAGCATACCTCCATCTTTTATTCTTCATCTGTTTGCTCTTCTCTGTTTCAAATCAGCCAAGGGAGAACACACCACTGAGAGAGAGCTCAGCAAGCTGCCCCCAACAGGAACTCACTTCAACAGGGACTCTGAACCGATCAACTCCTCATTTCTTCTTTCAAACTTATCTGTTCCAGGTTAATATAGCTCTGGCCTCACCCTCCACCCAAACCACAATCACCTGGGGGAAGTTGGGGCCTCACACAGGTGGGCCAGGTTCTGCCTCTGGGGCCTTGGGGATCAAAACATGTTGTTGGGTTGTGACTCATCCATAGGTCAATTCCACTCGGGGCCCACAGCCCAGGCCCCAGCACTTCAACCACACAGTTCCATGCCTGCTCAAATGTATCCTGATAATCCTCTGCATTAGAACAGAGGCTGAAGTGATCCACAATGTCCTACCTTGTACTCATATTAATGCCAACCTTCATAAGCAGTTGGAGTATCACTGTCTACATAGAATTTTTCTGATGCCTGTTTTACTTTTTTTTTTATAATGGCCTACTTACTTTGTATCTCTTTATTAGGATCATATTCCACATTTATGCTCTGCTCTTCCACTATGTCAACTACGCAGACAACCTGACAGCTGAATTATGTATGGCACTGCTGTCAGTCTCAGAGATACAACTGTCTTTCTTTTATAGCAAACAACCTCAAGACATTTAGCACCACACACTTATGCAACAACAAGCAAAAGTAGCACCATACCTCTTTCTCCCAAATACCCCTACTAGCAATGACTATCTTCCTTTTTTTCTTGCAAGCTTTCAGATGGACAGGTCTGTCTAAATTTTACTTTAAAGGAAGAGGAAGGTCAACCTTCTTCTATTAATCAGCACACTTGCATCCTCCATCTTGCTTTCATACCACTTTGCATAAGGCTGATGGCTTCTTATAATTAACCTTCATCTTGAGAGAAAACTCTTTGTAATACAAAGCATCTCATTTTTAAAAAGCTATAAACATTTCCAGGAAAGCTATATTTATGCTAACACTGCCACCCTAGGCAGTTGGACTTAACAGTTCATGCATAGGTCGATTAAAATACAGGGCAGGGAATGGGTCAGATGCAGAGGAAGAGACGGTCACTTCATTTATTTACCTAATCTGCTTGGCTAGTGCTGGCCAAGTTTGTTCTTGGAACAATGAGAAAGGCCAATTAATTTATCAATCTGTACTCCTCTCTGCCATAACATATTTTCCCCTTGCCAACAAAAAATGTGTCCATTATCAGCCAGGTCCCTGTCCTCCCAGGCAGCTCGTGCAGCTGTATAATTACACTTCTTCCCTTGACAACTTGCATGATTGTTTTCCTAACAGTATATTACTTCGTTAGTACTTTCCAATATACGTTATTTTTAAACTGTCACTTTTACCCAACTCATCCCAATTCGCACTCGTCTGTTTATCATAACAATCATTAATAACTGTCACTCCACGCCATCAATTTAACGAACTCACTCCCTCATTAGCATGTTCTAGCATTTGTTCCGTAGAAAGGCTGATTATTTTCTACAACAGGCCAAGCCAATTACTTTAGTGAAATGGAATCACATTAATCAAAACTTAACAAGGTGGCAAATTTAAGGATATCAGATTGCAAAAGACAGCATAACTAATATGTCAATGTCAGAGGTACTACGTAGGTATGCAGCAGCTGTACTAAATATATCTCTTCACGTAGGCCACATGAATTTTGACATTTCATATGATCTGACAACTACCAAAGTGATATTAGAAGGCTGGAGGCTGGGCTGAGCTGCTCCCGACGACTTCTGTAGATTCTGGCAAGGGCAGCAAAGAAAGGCAAAGAGGGAGGAGAGAAAGGAAATGATGACCACATATGTTCACAGTCCCTGGTAGATGGCACTTTATCATGTTCCTCTATGCCAAGACATTTTCTTTTACACTTTAAATGACCGTGCTCATCAATTATACCCTGACTGCTGCATCAGAACCAGCTGTAAACATGCAACATCCAGCACCGTGAAAAGATGCTGACAAAACCTATACCTATTAGTTTCTACATTGCAGAGAGGATGGAACATTCTTCCCACAGCATCTTTTTTCTTTTAAAGAGAAAGCTAAAACTTTTATTTTTCTGTTGCTTCTTAAGAAGCTTTTAGTTCAAAGAGTCTGCATCGCAAATCTTTACACAATCCATCAGTCCAACCATTTCTAAATACTGGGCTTTATGCAGCAGCAGAAGGTAAGCACTCACCATTAGCGCTTACCAGTTTTGACAGGAAATCACAGCTTTACTAAATACATGTCAATGCTCTTTGGGTTTCCATATAGATAGTAGCAAATGGTCATGGCTCATTTAAAAAAAAAAAAAAAAAAAAAAGAGATTAAAGTGGGGCAAAACATCCCAAGGTGTACACCTTCTATTGTATAATACAATATGGCTTGGTTATGCCATACAGTTCAAGAAATTGCACAGTGATTCATTTTTTACAACTTAAATAGCTATTTGCTTCAGTTGCCAGGCTGAACATGATAAATGTATATGATAAAAAGAACAAAGAGAAGGGCCAGTTCTTATAAACCTACAACATTAGTCAAAGTATTAACCCATTCCTCTCTAATTGTTGGCATTTTAGCATTCATCAAGAACAAGTTCACTTCAATCTGTGTTCTATTAAGCATTTGGATTTGGACAAATATATGAGCATATAAAGAATTGTTCAATTTAGTTAACCTCTAAACTGCTAGAACTTTTAAAAGGCAATGTTAAGAAACCACCAAATTTAAAATCAGAGGAAAAAGCAAGAAAATGGACCTCAAAAGTTCAAAGATCACCTCATTCATCCCATACTTGTAGATATAAGCAAGTTTATACAGTTTGCATTCAAAATTTAAAAAGATAAAATAAAATATAACCCTTCTGAGTTGAGTTTGTTTCCCCATTCCCATTTCTAACAGTATTTATTGTAAGAAAATTTGTCCTTATATTCAGCCTATATTCCTTGTTACAATGTGAGCATTCTTTCTTGATCTTTCTTTGATGAATCTGAGAACTATTAGTTATACAGAAAAGGCAGTAGTTAGTTTTTACATATTTGCAGGCTTATATACGTCTTCCTCCCAATACGTAAACCTATCCAAACTTTCATTTTTTCCATTTCACTTATAACAGTCAAAAAAGCCATTTTGATTTCTAAGATAATACTGTAATGCAGATGCTAAAGTAGTTAGGATTTTTGCCAAAATATTAAATTAAGTCGCTAACACACTTAGCCTGCTTAGAAATACATGTCCCATATAATATTAACTGGTATTCATTGGTTCATTATTTCTAATTAAATTCTAATGACACATTAATATATATTACACCTTTACCTGAGAGGTGTCATAATCTAAGATTTAACTGCAGGATGAATTTATCAAGAAACATCAATTGTTAAGATTAATACAAGTATTAAAACAAAACAAAACCAAACCACATAACAAACAACGTGGAAACAAGATTTATTACATTTGAGAACACAAGCATAAGAGACAAAAAGTGCAGGTGGCTTCGAAAGGCACTTTGCTGATACAACTAATACTCTCTGCAAACATTGAAACGTTCTTCTCTTTTGATTGGTATTTTTATGATTGTAAGAAAGTGAATAAACAAAAAAAACAAAAACAAACACAGAATCTAAACCACTATCTCGTTACACACTTCAGAGGACATCAACAGATTTATTAAAGCTCTCATTCTGGATTTTCGTAGTCCAAGACAACCTATACCTACAGCATTATTCATCTCAAAGGGCTTCAGCAGGTCCCAACCAAAATGCTTCATCAACCATCAAAGAGCATTCAAGTATCACATTTAACACTGTAAAGACACCAGTATCTAATAGTTTAAGAAAGAAACAGTCATAATATATTATTTTATAGCTAGCAAAACTCTAAAGAAAATTTGGCTTTGATAAAATGCATTTCCTCTATCTGCAGCATCATCCATGACTCTAGGAGAACCTAACATGTTAAGTAGGTGGAGGACTTTCAAAAGCCCATATGAAAACATGTTCTTTATCAGCACTCTAATAATGCTAACAATTCCCAGCCTCTCAACAAAGTGTGGTGCAGCAGTAATTGGAACATACAAAACACCAATCTGCAAGAACATTGAACTCTCTAGGACAGACTTCTCAAGCATTCGGTTGCCTAAGTCCCATGGACGTTTCATGAGAATCCATTTCTTTATGAGTTAGGGCAGCTAATCTGCCCCAGGTACTAAATATTTAGGCAGCAAGACTAGGCGGCTTTCCTACAGCTTCACTATGCCCAAGTAGAGGAGAGACCTCTATTACTGGAAAAATAAGTCTAAGTGCCTGATTTTTTTGTGAAGGGATTTAACTAAAGGAGCTTAGTAACAACAGCTAAGCCTTTATGCCACCCAAATAACTAACTTCTATTTCAGTTGTTTCTGTAGACAACCTGTAGCATGCAGACATCAAATAGACAACATGAGGTTCACCAAACCACTCATTGTCAAACACCAGATGAAGCAGAAGCAGACCTGAGGCCAGGCTCAGCAAACACTACTCCTGCCTGTCACCGGCTTTTCGCTCCTCTGCACACCAAGGCTTTACCAGAGAGGTTTTCTATTTCAGCCTCCACCCAACCACCTATCTGCCTAAACAAATAATCCATTTTCCTCACAGCACTATCACCATGATAGTAACAAAAAGTGCATTGCCTCTTTCCTCCATCATTCAATACAGAACTTTTTAAAAATACTACTTTAAGATTTGAAACAGCAGTCTACATTAAAATAATGGATAAGTGTCTGAAATTATTATCATTAACAACCACCATTGAACTGTATTTTATTAATTTGGTTATTGCTTAGAAGACACCCTCCAAGCAATACATTTGTATATTTTTTCCTCTTGGCTATCTTATTCTTTCATGTCAATTAATTTACAAAGATGACAACTTGAGGTAGTCTTTGTAATGGTTCTCACTTTATACGAATAAATTATGCATAACAACATAGCTGCCTCTGTTCACAACCATTCAAGACAGAATATATTCCTATTTGATGTATAATAATTTGAAACTGACCTGATAAGTATAAAAGTAAATAACAAAGTTCTCTATCACAGATTGCCATCCATTTCTGTGTCAGTTAGCTAGAAGTGCAGCATTAACAGATACTTGTCTTTTTTAAACCTTACACTATGAACACCAGCGTCTTTGAACCACTTCCAGGAAAGATATGGTGTACATATTAAATGAGCATCATGAGTACAAACATTACAGTAATTGAAATAAAATTACATTTCTGGACTCTGAATGATCCAGTTCCTTTAAGACATATGAAAATTTAGCTCCTGCCTTTTCACCATGTGCTGCATACTGTGTTTAAGATTAATCCCACAGGATTTTTTTTTATTTCCTATTCTGCCTATCTTTCATCTTCACCCCAGACTAAGCAGATGGATGTGAATTCAAAGTTTTCTGATCTTTAGCACAAGTTATGGAGGGTTATCTTTGGCTGTATATCTTTCTGCTGGCAGCACTCCCCTGGTGATGAAGGATTAACCACCACAGCTGTCTCTTCCCAGAATGATGCAGTGCAGCGCTCCTCAACACGACAGCATCACTTAATCTTAATGTCCGCTCTTCCAGCGCAGCCGCGCAGGACAAAGCCAATCAACATCAGATGCCACCAAGATGGACCTACTGCTTGGCCCTGGAGTCTTTCACCCTCACACACCTATTAATCAACATCATCCAGCCCAATCCCAGCATTCACTTCTTTCAAAACACAGTTAAACTAAGCCAGGTTTTATATTAACGGGCTAAGAGATATAGAAATCTAGCCAGAGATAAAGTATGCATACACAGAACTATAGAGTAAATTTGAATCAAGTTTTAAACCTTCTTACTTACAAAACAAATGTGTTTATTGTGTTTTAAAGCATAACATATTTCTATTTTTTTACATATCAAAATTCAATAATAAGAAAAGCTGCCTCATCTTTCATGCCTCTAAAGTCTTAAGAAGGTATAACTACAACATCTTGAGCTTGATGTTTTTATTAGGAACTGTGCTGTCCCACAGAAAGCACATAGCTAAAAGTTCCTTAGTCTCAAAGACTTCTGCAGAAGCATATTATCTTGCCAAGATATACTCTCTCTACTTTAACCTATTGTATGCAGATTGTTTCGTATTTTCCTCTCTTCTATCTACTCCCCCCAGTTCCAGAGCAATTATAACATAGCTACTTCCTTTATTTCCCACCCCCCCCCCCCCCTTTTAAAGCTAGCAAGTTCTCAATAGCAAATGCAATAAAGCAGTAAATTATAGCTAGAGTTTACTAAACAAATGCAACCTAGTTAAATTTAGAAAAATCTTCACTTTTGCTTACATTGGCAATTTTACTGCTGAACTACTGGTATTTCTTACTTATGCAACATTAAAATGTATAAGAAATCCTCTTGTGTGCTATATGCAGCAACTACTCTTGATTTATAATACCCAATTTAGAAAAAAACCCCACAACTAAACCTGATTTAAATCACAGATTACTCTGTAAAACACAAGCAAGGAACTATTCCAAATCCTAAATGTAATTTAAACATATTTATATTTTACAGTGATATATTTTCCCCCATTCCTTGTCTTACTACTGTAAACTTTCTGTAATTATATAAGCAATTTCCTTGAGGTCACAACATTGATCACAGTTATATATTGCTCAAGTATTACCAAACATAACTTGCAATAAAATATTACTGGACATCACTACATAATTTCACACAAAGAACTGCAAAACTGAAGTTCAAGAGTGCTGAATTTGGCAGTGAGGTGTTTTCAATAGATTATTCATTTCCTCCTTCACTCCACCATTAACTGATTACTATTGAAATATCACCAAAAACATTAAGTTCCCACATTGAGAAATGTATAAGAGACAGAGTAAGGGGGGAGAGCATATGAAACAGTTTAAATGGGAAGCCAAAGCATGCAATCCCTTTAGATTACTCCTTTCCTTCATTTCAACATTATTGTATCAGTCGCCTCAGAAAGTGTCACAATGGTATAATACACTGGAAGGGCTCACAGTAAAAAACCCCACAGAGGCACAGCTCAATTTTTGGTGTTTCTGGTTGAGCAAGAGTTCTCACACACTTAATGAGAGGAGAGTTCACAGCTCTCAATGCACTATGCAAATAGATGTTATTTAGGAGCAGTTAGTGTTGGCAAGTTGCACAGCTGAGCTGACACACCAGTCACTGAACCCTAGTTAACAAATGCAAGGCTTCCCTTTGGGAAGTTGCTTATAAAAAAGGGAAATGAAGAACTGAAGATAAAGAGGATATTTTAGTTCACTGTGCAAAAGCAGTGGTAGTAAAAGGCTGAAGAGCAGCCATTCACTCTGCATATTATACAAACAGCAAACTGCAACTGTATTTGCTTTGGTACTGATCTCAAGTAGGCTTGAGCAGGTTTTGTTCATTACCTTTAAGAGGACTTCTCAGAGGGCATTTCAGAGACATCAAGAGAGATTAGCAACACACAATTTCTACACTAACTTTGCAATTTCAAAATTATAAAATCTGATCACCTCACAGGCTTGCCAACAGTATCTGTCACCTTGCTGCAACCAAAGCAACCTAACTTGTAGACAGATGCACAAAACTAAGGCTTGGTCTACACAACAAGCCACAATGGAGACTGATTGAATTTCCCAATGGACGATGTGGTCCTGCAGGCCCTGCTAAAAGTCTGTATGAGTTTTTATCACTTTCTGGAGATCATGCCACTTGATTGAAAAAAGACAAAGTGGCTGTTTCCAATAGTGCCACATTGCAATGCAGTCTTGTGCAATGTTATGTCTCTTAGTTCTGGGAAGCAAATGACTTAGGCAAATTCCTCTTCCCCAAAAGGATCACAGAAAACTGTACTCCAAAAAAGGAACAAAGATGACAAACATGCACAAGTTTCAAGTTAAGTAGCTTGGAACTCCCCTCTGTTAACTAAGAAGAATGACAAATTGCAAACACTGCTGGGTAGCGATAGAGTCAGATCCAGCCTTCACATAACAAAGGAGAAATCCTCACAAATCTCCAGATTATTTAAGAACACTTGCTTTTCGGAAAAGTTATCTCTTACAAAAAAAGGGGAATGCTAACACATTATCTTACAGAACACAACTTCCATGTTACATGAAGATTCAAAAGACTGTCTTTAAGTCAGGATGGGTCAGTGCTAGACCTGTGAGCTTCATTAGCTAGCAAGACTCTCTGTGATTCAGGAGAGTTCTTGCATGATAAGTACCAGCTCATTTCAACAAGCACTGTGGTCATTGATTTCAGGTACTACATTGATCTTGTCTGATATCCTCTAGAATGTAAATAGGCAGCACACCATCTTTAGAAAACAACGGTAATATTTCATTGACTGACACGTCATGAATGAGCACTGATCAGAAAACATTAATATGTCTTCAAATCATAGGTGATCTTCTGCTACAGAGAGTTTATGAAGGAAACAGGAGAATATACCACTGACAAATGAAAAATTTAATCAGCATTTGAGAATTTTCAAGTGCAGCTTTGTTCTCAAGAATTTAAGAATACAAGATCTTTTTCTTCAGACTCTTGCTGAAAGATGCTGTTGACCCAACACAAAGCTACTGCACAGAAAACTATCAGATCTCTCCTACAAACACGTCTCAAAACCAACAGTCCCAAACTGTTTTGGTGGACTTTAGTTCTCTGTAAATATGCAAGTCTCAGTTTCATAAACCCTCTAAGCTTTTCTTTCTGTCACTGTAAATCACATCCCCAATGTTTTACATATCTATTATCGCCATCAAAGATGACAATATAGGAATAGAAGCAACAATGCAGCAGCTTTTCTGATTTTCTCTTAACACAAAAGTGAACCACATATTAAAAGACTGAATAGAAGTGCCTGCAGCCATCTAGCTTTGCAGCTCCAAATCCTCTTTTTAGGTAAAGTATATTATATTTTTCAAGCCAGCAAACTGTCATGAGCATAGTATAATGTTTTCCAGGTATTCTTCCATCATAAATTTAATATCTTAATTTCAAGTTCTGAAGTCAAATAATTATTTATACACATACACCACACATTTAAAGACAAAGAGGCTTTTTGAAAACTGAAACCAATAGAACAGAAAGAGGTCCTAAAGCATCATAAAGTAATAATTAAACATCATAAACAAATACCAGAGAAGCCAAAACAATACAAATGTTCAACAAAATTATCCAGGAAAAATGAACAGGCTTTTTTCTTTTTAGAGAAAAACAATTGTAAAACATTGG
>VYZX01002831.1:127437-148972 GCA_013401335.1 Brachypteracias leptosomus | reverse complement strand
AAAAAAAAAAAAAAAAAATCCCATTTGCCAGCATCTCTATGAGGTCAAAGAGGAAGGGAAAGTGGATTGCTAACGATAGGCCAACCTCTAGCTGAATAGGCTGATATTATGATGGGGTGAGGGACACATTTTTAACACACGGTTCTATACCAGAGCTTGAGCACTTTGAAGGTTTAACGTGAGCACTTGAAGGTATAGGAAGGAAGTTTTGCCATAATGAAAATCATGTTATTCAGTCCTATATTAATCCTGACAAAATTCTGAAACAACAAAAACATGAATATATATTGTAGCTCTTCTCTGGACATGTTCCAAGACATCCACATCCTTCTTGTATTGAGGATGTCAAAGCTGGACACAGTGCTCCAGGTGAGGTCTCACCAGGGCAGAATCACTTCTCTCGATTGATCCTGCTCCAGCAGAGGGATTGGACTAGATGATCTTTCGAGGTCCTTTCCAATCCCTGACATTCTGTGATTCTGTGATTCTGTGATTTGCTGGCCACACTTCTTTTGATGCAGCCCAGGATGCAATTGGCCTTCTGGGCTTCAATTGAGCACTGGTGGCTCATGTCCAGCTTTTCATCCACCAGTACCCCAAATTAGAAGGAAATTCTTTACTCTGAGAGTGGTGAGACATTGGAACAGGTTGCCAAGGGGGATTGAGGATGCTCCATCCCTGGAGGTGTTCAAGACCAGGTTGGATGGGGTCTTGAGCAACTTGGTCTAGTGGGAGGTGTCCCTGCCATGGAAGGGGGGTAGGAACTGAATGATCTTTGTAGTGTTTTCCAACCCAAACCATTCTAGGATTCTATGAAATAGATTCTCTACGCATTATTTTCAGAGATCTATTGCCTAGCTAAGAAGCCATGACAACTATTTCATTCATTATTTTCCTCAGGTATGCAGGATAATGACAATACATTACATGTTTACAAAGTAGATTATCAGCTGCTAGTCTCTGAAAAACCTTAGGACTTGGTTTTCTATGTTTGTACATGAAAATCTCCAAAAGGACCCCAGGAAGACATTTTCAGTGCACTCCATTGGGTTTATTGAACTGCCAGCTTAATTCATATCTTCATGGTCTAAAACTGCTGTTACTGCTTGTGATAGAACACAGTGGAAAATGTATTTTATCAACACTTGCTTCACTGGGAGGAAATTTAATCCATGACTCTCTGTTCTTTAGCTTGATAGGTCCAGGATATGAATGTTTTATCAGACATTTTCCAAACAGGAAGGGACTTGTCGACCATTATCAAGCTCCTCACTGATAAAACAGAAGAATGTGGGAGTATTTGATTTTAAGCCTTGCACCTGGACTTTGAGAGCTCATAAACAGATGGGCTTTTCCCATTTTGGAATTGGCAGTCCTTATGAATCCAGCTTAGACATCCTGAACACCTGGCATGGAAACAACAGAAGTGCCAGGTGATGAACTTGAACACTTACACTTCTTGGCAAGTCAGACTTTTTATTTTTTGCTGTCCAGTGTTTTTTAATGTCCTATGCTATTCTGTTTAAAAAGCCATAAGAAAAACTAATAGGTGTTCAAGTAATTTTGCATTTCTGGGAAAGCGATACTCCCAGTATTAATATAATTGGATGTCTGCAATTCAGAATTAGACCTGTATAAGACACAAGAGCAGTGAAAGTATATCCATGAGAGTTAGGAAAATTTTTCATCACTTCCCTTCTGCCTCAAAGATTTCATGTGAGTCTTATGAGGGAGGGCTTACTCAGGTTTTGTCAAAGTTAAAATCCACCCACTCCCCAGGTATTCTTTTTTGGCATTGTTCTGGGTTTACATGAATATAATCTTAGCTCTTTATAGTCATGACATTGTGGACAACTTTAAAAATACCTAAGAAAACTGGGGTCTAATTGTGTTAGGAAATAGCAAACACAACTGTGATAAACCATGCTGCTTCTAGTCTTTACAGAAACAAATAATGAATCTTATAATTAGAATCATAGAATGGTTTAAGTTGGAAGGAACCTTAAAGATCATCTAGTTCCAACCTCTCTGCCATGGACAGGGACACCTTCCACTAGATCAGATTGCCCAAAGTCCCATCCAACCTGGCCTTGAACACATCCATTGTTGGGGCATCTACAGCCTCCCTGGGCAACCTCTTCCNAGCTGCTAGTCTCTGAAAAACCTTAGGACTTGGTTTTCTATGTTTGTACATGAAAATCTCCAAAAGGACCCCAGGAAGACATTTTCAGTGCACTCCATTGGGTTTATTGAACTGCCAGCTTAATTCATATCTTCATGGTCTAAAACTGCTGTTACTGCTTGTGATAGAACACAGTGGAAAATGTATTTTATCAACACTTGCTTCACTGGGAGGAAATTTAATCCATGACTCTCTGTTCTTTAGCTTGATAGGTCCAGGATATGAATGTTTTATCAGACATTTTCCAAACAGGAAGGGACTTGTCGACCATTATCAAGCTCCTCACTGATAAAACAGAAGAATGTGGGAGTATTTGATTTTAAGCCTTGCACCTGGACTTTGAGAGCTCATAAACAGATGGGCTTTTCCCATTTTGGAATTGGCAGTCCTTATGAATCCAGCTTAGACATCCTGAACACCTGGCATGGAAACAACAGAAGTGCCAGGTGATGAACTTGAACACTTACACTTCTTGGCAAGTCAGACTTTTTATTTTTTGCTGTCCAGTGTTTTTTAATGTCCTATGCTATTCTGTTTAAAAAGCCATAAGAAAAACTAATAGGTGTTCAAGTAATTTTGCATTTCTGGGAAAGCGATACTCCCAGTATTAATATAATTGGATGTCTGCAATTCAGAATTAGACCTGTATAAGACACAAGAGCAGTGAAAGTATATCCATGAGAGTTAGGAAAATTTTTCATCACTTCCCTTCTGCCTCAAAGATTTCATGTGAGTCTTATGAGGGAGGGCTTACTCAGGTTTTGTCAAAGTTAAAATCCACCCACTCCCCAGGTATTCTTTTTTGGCATTGTTCTGGGTTTACATGAATATAATCTTAGCTCTTTATAGTCATGACATTGTGGACAACTTTAAAAATACCTAAGAAAACTGGGGTCTAATTGTGTTAGGAAATAGCAAACACAACTGTGATAAACCATGCTGCTTCTAGTCTTTACAGAAACAAATAATGAATCTTATAATTAGAATCATAGAATGGTTTAAGTTGGAAGGAACCTTAAAGATCATCTAGTTCCAACCTCTCTGCCATGGACAGGGACACCTTCCACTAGATCAGATTGCCCAAAGTCCCATCCAACCTGGCCTTGAACACATCCATTGTTGGGGCATCTACAGCCTCCCTGGGCAACCTCTTCCAGTGACTCACCACCCTTATAGTGAAAAACATCTTCCTAATTTCTGACCTAAATCTACCCTCTTCCAGTTTGAACCCATTACCCTTCATCCTATTACCACAAGCCCTCATAAAAAGTCCCTCCCCAGTTTTCTTGTAGGTCCCCTTCAATTAGGTCTCCCTGGAGCCTTCTCTTCTCCAGGCTGAACAACCCCAACTCTCTCAGCCTGTCCTCACAGGAGAGGTCTTCCAGTCCTCTGATCATCTTCATGGTCCTCCTCTGGAACTGCTCCAGTAGGTCTATGTCCCTCTTGTATTGGTGGCTCCAGAACTGGATGCAGTACTCCAGGTGGGGTCTCATGAGAGTGGAATAGAGGGGGACAATCACCTCCCTCGACCTGCTGGCTACACTTCTTCTGATGCAGCCCAGGATACAGTTGGCTTTCTGGGCTGCACTCACAAATTGTTGTCTCATGTTGAGCTTTTTATCAACTAGCACCCCCAAGTCTTTCTCCCCAGGGCTGCTCTCAAACCAGTCATTGCCCAGCCTGTATTTGTACTTGGGATCACCCCAGCCCAGGTGCAGGACTTTGCACTTGGCCGTGTTGAAATTCATGAGGTTGGCATGGGCCTGCCAGTCAAGGTCCCTCTGGATAGTATCCCTTCCCTCCCAGCATGTTGACTGCACCAAACAGCTTGGTTTCATCAGTAATTAAAAGGAGCTCAACACCTCTCTAGGAGTACTTAGTTGACAACACTGTAGCTGATACAATTATCGTACAGGTATCTTTGCAAAAAAAAAATTCTCAACCTCTAATTTGTCATGAAGGTTCTAGCACAAAACTAATTTTCTTAACTATGCTCAGTGTATCAAAATATACATAACTTAATTCTTGGCCCCAGTTGTGTTGATAATTCTTTACAATTAATGAAATGTAAATCATAGCGATTGTTGGATGTGTCCTGAGGCCTAGGATAGCATACAATACACTTATTAAATATTAAAACATGACCTGTGTTCATGCATCATAATAATCCATTGATGGATTAATAGCATTCATTCTTCTAAGACAAGGTGGCTGTTCATAACTTTTACAGTAAATGTTCCAGAATAGGGATAATGTCCCTAAATGACACCTTGCGATCCAATATGTTCTAGAGTTAGTATATATTGTTACCAGGAACAATACAATTCTAGTTTCTTTTTTAACAAGTCCTGAGCACTACTTGGGTTTAGCTGTTTAACGGGTAAATGGTTTCATGCTTAGACCATTGTGCTAAAGGTCTCTTAAGAACAGAATCAATGCTAATCATCAAATATAAAGTGAGCTGTCAACACAAGAAAAGTTCCCATCTCTGCCTGAGACCTTATCCATAGAGATTTATGTGAAATTATGAACTCTCTTTTCTATGTTGGCAGGAGAGTTTCTATGTGCATTAAAACAGTGAAATATAACAGGATTATATATATAAAAAAAATAATTATTATCCCCAAAGTTAATGGTTTTTCCCAGTTTCTATGAGTTTAAGTAAGGATTTCCTAGAACAGAAATTAGTTTTTCATCGTCGTACCCATCAATGATAGATGGGGCATGAGAGTCCCTAAGCGTATCACAATATCATCAAGAATGCTCCATTCTTCTACAATCTATCGAGTGAAATCCTCACCTTTGCAAGGTCATTGCAATTTTTGTAGTAAATCACAGTGATTCATCTACTAGACTGTATGATGTCCTGTAATGAAGTGTGTCTCATTAATAACTTCTGGGTAGAGAACTATATAAAAAGGCCATACACTATAGTTTTCAAAATTAAGTTATTCAACAGAAACAACTGTATTTCTGTTGGAAGAATATCAGAGGTGAAAGCGGCCTCTTTACATTTTATATGTCAAAACATTGTACTAATTTGCAATAAACAGCCTAACTTTCGAATCATAAGTAGAAGCCATTGAGCTCTTTTAAAATGATGTTGTAAGGCAGTCTGAAGATCTCATCTAGCTTACATCCCTAGAGGTTGAAAGATGGAAAGTGTGGAGCCTGTGAAAGGATATCTGGAGGATCACTAATCTGTAGACAAAAATCACAGAAGATGCCTGTATCAGGAAAATGTAGAACATTCCCTTTCTTAAGTGAAAGAAGGTTCTTGGAAGCAGAACCATGTTTGTGTATGTTCTCAGGTTCTGTATGGGGAAAGGGGGACTGGTAGGGGGAAGTGCTGCAGTTGAGTTGATGTAAGGTTTTTGTGATGGAAACTGAAAACCTAGGTGAAACAGCACAGTCTTCCCAATATTATGTAACAGAAAAACTGATTGCTTGGTCACTAGCAGATGGTATAACTTCCATTTCTCTTGAGTAATATTTTCTACTGCTCACAAAAGCATTTCGGTGCGGGTGGTTTCAAAATAAACATGAAGTTAAGGCTGCAATACTATAAACACATCTCATCATCTTCCTCTGTGTTTCTGTGGTGAACATTCATCCTTTGAGTAATCATGTGGTTTTTCAAGGAGGTTTCCATGACTTGATATCAGCTTTCAGGATCTTATGGGAGGATGCAGTGCTATTCTGCTGCCCTGCGTGGTGAGATGTGCCTCTCTTCCTCCATCTCAGCCATGCACAACCTGTTTTGAGACAGGAGAGAGATGGGAAGTCCAACTTGGAAAACACCACACCATACAGATCTTGAAGTTGGTGCTAAAAATCTAACAATTGTTATTTAGCTTCAGAGCATCATTAGAGCCCTCAGTGAGGCCTGATGAATTAAGGACAAAGGCTTACTTTATGGAAAGAGTGTAAAGGATGTAACCTTAGTCATGTTGTTTTGTGGGTAAATGTTCACTGGGAACTGGGAAGAAACCTCCAGCTGACACAAGACAGTAAGAAGCTCACGTATATGGGCTACAGGTTAAGAGACTCCCTCCTGCTCATCTCCAGCACACTAAGTCATTCAACAGTGACAGCAGGACAGGACAAAACAGATACAAAGCAGAGATTGTATCTGGAGTATGATTTAAAACCAGTTCCATATTTACACATTCACCAGACAGCCCTGGTGAATCTGGTGGCAGATGTAGGCAGATTAAAATGTCTTCAGGAAAAATCCTCCTCCCATTAAACATGCAGGAGCATAAAAACTCACAATGATTTATTTTTTTTTTTAATTTGAGATTAAAATAAAATTATTTTGCCTTTGTAATCCTTAAAATGAAATCCAGAGCACTCCAAGACAAAACTAAGGAAGCAGACATCAGAGCAGAAGCAATCTGGGTAAAAATGGGATGTTACTAGTAATAATATGGTATTTCTGATACAGAGTTCACTTTCACCTGAAGTAGGATTTTATACTTCGATATATTTTGTGCCATTTGTAGAATATTATTCTTAAATTACCTATGTTGATTAAAAATCAGTGGGTCCAACACCGGCCTTGTTACCAAAGGAATGCGAAAAGTGTTTCTATTTATTTAAATATTTGCTCAGTATTTGCAGATGTATAGTTGAGAACAGTGTTTTTACTGTACAGATAAATAAGAAACAAGCTGATACTTAACCAGTTTTTAGTGAGTAGATGTACCTGTCACAAATAACTGAAAGGCTTTAACAGTTGTCCTAGCAGCGAGGCTGAATTAAGTCGAACTGGGAGAAGTCTCTACTGTGCAAGGCTGAGGCACAAGGTGAAATGTGTATCCCATCTAATCTTTAATGCTTTCCTGGAAAAGAAAATTACTTTTCTATCCAGAGTGATTAATTGGACTTCTCTCACGTGGGCTTAAAACAAAAAGGAGTAAGATCTCTAGAGGCAAGTGAGTCAATAAGTTGTCAGCAGTAATTTGCATTGTTGATGCATAGAATCTCACAGAAAATGGTGCATGAGAGGCCGACCATGTGCTAGAAACTTCAAGACATAACGATAATTTATTTGAGGGAAAGGGAATAACCATAATTAAAATACAACAACCCCCCCCCCCAACCCTACAACCTGAAAACAGCTCTACTAACAGCACAAGAGGTAGAGGGGCATGCAGTATGTGAGAGTTTTAACGTGATAAATTCAGGACCTCTAGCCATGTCCTTAAATGTGCTGCTTTCAAATTTCAGTCCTCCTGATTGCTAAGAGAACCTTGAAGCATAGAATATGAATGAGTGGCATCTCTTCAGTTTAGCTACTCCAAATTAAAAACAAAAGAAGAGTAATACAATTCCAAGTACCAATTGAGCAGCAATCTCAATAAGAGGAACAGTCAGTTCCTTTTCTGAGCCTTAAGGCTAGCTGTTATTTCATGTTTAGAGGGCCCAAGCCTGATTAATCCTTCCAGAGGCACTGTGATGTGTATCAGAGGGAAGGGATGTTCTAAATCCCTCATTTGGCCTTTTCTGGCCTTCTGTGCTAGTGCGTATTAAAAATTTATCAATTCCAATTCTTAATGCTTGATCACCTCTATGTTGTAAGTGCAATAAAAAAGGGATCCAAGTGTAAATGAGGATCAGTCCTGACAACATCTACAGTTAAGATCTTTTCGGCATAACAGTGATATAAATGTTTTCACTATGTCTCACTCCTGTGGACTGTCAAGATAGTCAGAATGCTTTCCATCAGAGCAGAAAGATAATGCCACCCTAGTAGGGAGTCATGAATACAGATTCTTCTCCCTGAATGTTTCTTGTCATCAACAGTTTCCTTGAAAAAACAGGCATTTTATTTTTTCACCTTCTGAATGGACACTTCTCTTTACCCAGGTAGCAGGGAATAATTTAGAGTGAAATTCCACTTTATGTGAAGATGCACACATCATTCATGCTACCCCTTGAAGGTTTATGCAGGATCTGATTCAAGTAATGTTGAGGGCAAGAATACAGCAGAGAATGACACTGTCCATAAGACACTCCTCAAAAGTCTACAATAAATTTTAAACCTATAATTTATGCACTACATATGTATGTACACTTTGCCCAGCTCAGTCTCTAAGGGTACCTTGTTTAAGAGCTTGATAAAAACATTTTCTTAAGTCCATCCGGAATTTTCCTTGATTCAGTGTTCAAAAATTACCCTTCATTCTTTCTCTTCATACCTCCAAGAGGAGTCTAGCTGTCTTCTTGATAGGATCTGTTTAGCAGCAGATTACTGCACAGATCCTCTGTATTTTGTATAATTTGTGTATATTATTAAACATGCTAGTATAAAGTGGGTACAAAGGGGTACAGTTCTGTTAGATTAGGTAATCAGAGTGATTTTTATCATTTTCATCTTTAAATTCCTAAGAAAGGAATGTTTCCAAGAAAGAGATATTATTACATACAAAGGACTATAATCTTTTGAAAATGTAGTATTTGCGCTCCATTGAGATGAGTCTGGATAAATATGAACAAGTGATAAAAATATGCAATACAATCACTCCATGCTCTGTTACTTCAATTTTTGATAGATTTTGACCTCTACATAAGCTGTGATTGACGTTTTCTTGTAGTCCCATAGACCATAATAGTTTCATTAGAAATGTGAGTCCTAAATTATGAAAAATTGCCTCAAAATGGAAAAAAAAATCTCCTTCTCTTTTTCTCCAAATGAAGTATTATATAAAAATACATTTCAATCACATATTTCATTTAGGTGCTTGGGCTTCCCGGACAGAAGCTCTGCACTAGCAAACAGAGACAGTGGTGCATGTATTGCTTATGTTTTATGAGGTCCTGTGATTTAGTGAGGAGTCTGCTACAGCCAGTTGGTAGAAGCCAGCTGGAGGATGCCCAACACCACAAGGATGCACCAGATTATGTGCTCATACTGATCCTGGTCATTTTGTGCATGTGCAACTGCTCTCTGTGTGTGTGTGCCTGATGCCGAATTCCATGGGAACCTTGGAGACAGAAGAGGTGGGTGAGTGATGTAGCAGAGGAACATCAGTCAGGGAGCACTGAGGCAAGGAGGCCATGCTCAGCGCCATGGGATGCATCCATGGGGTGCCATGGGAAATGGCCAATGTCATTGTGAGGCTACTGCCATCATCCTAGTCAGGTCATGGCAGTCAGGGAGGTTTCCCATCACTGGAAAAGGACAATGTCACTTCCATGTTAAGAAAGATGAAGGAGAAGCCAGGGTATTATCAGCTGGTCAGTCCCTGGGAAGGGCAAGCTCTCCTAGAAGATATTTCTTCTAGGGAGAAGGTGACTGGGAACAGCCCATGTGAATTTGCTAAAACAAATGAAGCTTGTCAAACCTCATTGCCTCTATGATGAAGTGACTGTTTTAGTGGGTGAGGGCAGGGCAGTGGACATACCTTCACTTTAACATGGCTTGCAGCATGGTCTCTCATAGTATCTTTGTAGTTAGATTGGAGACGTAAAGAGTGGATGGGTGAGCTACAAGGTGAATCCAAACTGGCTGGACTGCTGGGCTTCAAAAGTAACGGTCAGCAGCTCAAAGACAGCAGGCTTTGAGTGTCTGGCTACTAGTGACATTCTTGAGGTGGCAGCAATGTCTAATGTCTTTGTTGCTGGATGATGGGACAGAGACAACTTTTGCAAGCTCACTGATGACACCAAGATGAGGAGCAGGGTAGGGAGACTTTCAGAACCTGGAGATGTTCAGAACATGACTGGCCAACACTCTGAGCAACCTGATCAAACTCTGGAGTTAGCCCTGGTGTGAGCAGGGGTGGAACAAGGTGATCTACAGGGGTCCTTTAGGACTTGTATTACCCAATGATCCTATGTACAGCATCTATGCAAGAAGCATACATATAAATCTTTTTTTTTCTTGAGGAATATCCAACTTCATGGTAGGTACAAAGCTGTACAAGGCCCTTCATCCACTGACATGGTGATTTATAATTTTTAAACATGCTTACTCTATTGCTTATATGTGTAGACCCTTCTTATCTTTAAATCATAAAGTCATTTTGTTTCTCACAGAAATAATGAACCACAAGAGATGCCATTAATAATGCACCCTTCTAGGTGTCCTAGATTTAGAAAAGGTATGCTAAACCAGTATTTTAGCTATCCATCATTCTTTAGCAAGAATTTATCATATTTTTATAAATAGTTCCTTTTTGTCTCTGCAACTCTGTCTAATATAAAGATACCACCTCTGTCAGCCTCTCCTTCTTCACAGTAAAATTTACTTTTATTCCATGTTAATTTGGGCCATGGAATTAGTAGAGAGAAGTTCAAAGTGGTTAGATACAGCTTGTGATAGTCCAGAAAACTGAAAACACTGGTGGGTAAACTTTTCCTTTGCCCAAACAAGCGTAAGAGAACTTGTGGGAGATTTAAACATGGTGTAACCAAAACTAACACTCAGTCCTCAGAGTGAGCAGCTCAAAATAAGAAAAAATTACAAAGAAATTACAAGAAAAAAATAGTCCAGGAATAAACCTACCAAAGAAGTCTCTCTCAACCGATTGCTGAGCATTGTTGATGGAAAGTGCATAGAAAGTGAGAAAAGAGAGGTCCTAAGAGACCCATGGGAAATGACCAGCAGAAAACCCAGCCTTTCTGTGAGTCTCTGAAACAAGGACAGAAACATGAGGCCTCTATGTAAACGGAGAGGTGAGGTTTTATTTGGTTGCTGTATTTCCCTCTTCAGAAGGTAAAAGCTGAATGAGTCCATCCTATTCTATATTTGAGAAGTATGGTGGAAGAACAGCAGTCAGGAGCCTGTTAATGTGCCCAGCAGCACCCTTTAGTGACCACAGCTGTTGACCAGGACCTCCTGAGGTTCACATAGCACTGACAGACAAAGGTGAGGGCAGGAGCTAAGACCTGCTTCTGAGTCCGCTCACAGCACAACCAGCCCCTGGCTGCTGAAGACAGTTTCCACTAGTGATTTGAGCGCAGAGGGGAGAGACAGAGGGGGTCTTGCTCCCTCCTTTTTTTCTCAATCCAGATGGCTGGCAGCTCTGTGGTTGTGTCAGATCCTGCAAGGATCTTCATGCTTTCTGGATGCAGTGATGAGAAAAGGACCATAAAGAAGATAGGTGGTGAAGCCCTTGATAGCCA
Source organism: Brachypteracias leptosomus (assembly GCA_013401335.1). Taxonomy (NCBI): domain Eukaryota; kingdom Metazoa; phylum Chordata; class Aves; order Coraciiformes; family Brachypteraciidae; genus Brachypteracias; species Brachypteracias leptosomus. The sequence continues at coordinate 137,658 of VYZX01002831.1, read as the reverse complement.
TGAGGTGTGATCTGTGAGGACATATACTACCAGAGGGCCCATGCTATTGGTTGTAGCTCATCTGACAAAGAACTGGAAAAGCTGTTGTGCTTCGATTACTGCTAATTAGGTATCCATACTCTGACTCGTTTGGTGTCATTTCTGTTCCTTAACTCCTACAAAAATAAAATAAGAAGCTCTAAACCAAATTATTTTGTTTGTAATATAATTACCACTAACAAATGGTTGCCAAAAATACAATTTTGTCTAAATAGTGTAATAACAGCTTGCCAACGGAGAGCAATGTAAATGAGCTGTCTGTCATGCAACACTTTCTCAAATTAAAAACAAACAAAAAAGTCAGATCTTTTCTTTCTCCCGATTTTGATCTTGCATAAACTGAATTGAACAGCTGTTTAAAAAAAAATCACTGTAAGCTTATGCACAAGATTGTGACTGATACATGACTTGGGAAAGGAGCCAGGGATCAGAGAAATGTAACTGCTGAAAATCATCTATGTGCTTTCTGCTGCCAGCTTGCTTACAGCAGAGAGTAAATGAGGTGACAAGGCAGCTCTCCATAGGAATGAGTGTACAAAGTTTAAGGCTTGAATATCTTCTCGAAAATGCATGTAAGCCTGTGCCAGAAGAGAGAAAGGATACTCAGGCCAAGATCAACCCAGAACCCTGCAAGCAGACACAGAGCTGTTGCTTAGTGCTGGGAGGCAGTTCAAAGCCAATCCTCCAGATCTAGCAACAAAATGTCCAAATTCTTATCCTGAAACCCAAGTATAGCATGCAGGTAATCTGCTGTGAAATCTTGAGTGGTAGGGCACTGTGTTTCAGATGTTTATGTTACATATTTACCTTACAACTGATTTAATCTGAAAAAGCAGTCTGCTCTATGACTGGGCCTGCTTGCAAGGCTGATTTTACATTTTCCACATATTCCTTTTTCTGCTTCAAATGCATCAGCTGTGTTGCTAGAATGCCTGCCTGCATATTCTGCTGGAAGCATGTATCTGAGAATGCCTCAATAACAACCCATAAACAAGCAGAGAAGAAACTCGTTCAGAAGACAGTTCCTTCTGTGCCCTGCCCCTATTCAGCTGTCATTTTGAAAAGAGTGGACAATACTGCTTTGAGGTGGCATAGAGTGGAGAGAGGCTGAGGTGCTAGATCAACGTTGTTTCAAAAATAAAGAAAAGGGAAAAAAAGAAGACCAAGCCCAACCCTGTGAGTTATTTGAACTCCATGAGCTTGACTCAGGAATTTCTGTGTGTGGGTATTTCTGATTTCAGTTAATTTTTGGAGAGGTGGTGGTTTCCTGCACGATGGCAGTGTGTGTGCCCAGCCTCACTGAACGCTGGGGTCTCTTTCCAGCATGCTGCTCACCTGCCTTGCATTGCACCACTTGCAGCCTTGTCAGGGCAGATCTTGTGGGCAGCTCCCAGTTGTCGCCTGTCCTTCATTATCTTAGGTGAGATGGCACACAAACAGCGTGCTTTAGTTCATCCCAAGGTCTGCAGCACCAGCACAATGTCCAAATAAACATTTTTATCCCTGCAGGAGTTTGGCAGCTGGCTTGCTTCTGCTTTCTCTTGGAGCCCAGGAAATCCAGAATATCTTTTCCAGACCAAGCAGAAGCAGATATTACCACAGCAGTGCAAAAAGCCAGATTTATATGATTGCAAAAGAGAAATTAAAAAGAAAGGAGCATCTTTGAAAGAAAGAGAAGTAGGGGTATGTGTAGGTTTCTTGTCATTGTGATTTCTGCACAGAAGAGCTCAAATGATGGTCAGAGCAAGCAGTGTGGCAGAAGGCAGGGACATAGAGAATGGAGTCAAGGGGTGACCTGCTTGTGAAACAGTGCTGAGTGCTGGTACAGAACTAATGCCAGTTTATAAGACTGCTTAATTCAGCATACCAGAAGCAGGATGCTTCTTTGCATGTAGATCCTTTTAATAAAGTCCAATATATGACAATTTTCACTTTCTAATAGAGATCAGATGGCGCTCTACATATACCTTCTGCTATTTTAATGCAATAACAAGTTGCAGCTATTGATTTACCATACCGTCTTTTAAAGAAGGCAAAATGCACACCTGTGTTAAAATGTTTGGTTCAAATAATCTAGACAGCAAATGCTTTTGCTTGAAAGCCCATATTGTGACCAAATCCAAATTATCATATGGTCCTTGGTTTGGGGAATCATGCACTGAAGTCCACCTTGGTGTAACCAGGAGCAAGTGAGTCTGAAGTGGGAGATAAGGCAGCAGAGGATGACTGTGCATTTTAAAAGTTGCTGGGTCCCTTTTTATGTGTTGTGGATGACCTAACTCATTTGATGCCATGTTATTTTTACTCTACCAATCTTTCTGGGTTTTTTTCTTCCCTTTTTTTTTTTTCCTTTCTCCCCTCTCTAAATGGAATGGAGGCTTATGAGACCATGTGGCGCAGGGCTGTGATGCATTTGCCTGTTTATTCCTTTCCTAGAAGCTTTTTGAATCCAGCAGTTGCTTTAAATACAGTATTTCTGTATTTAGCGCAGTATTTCTAAAGCCCATGAAAACAGGTAGGCAGATAAAGGTGCAGAACAACTGTAGTTCTCTTGCTGCCTTGGTAGTTGGAGCTCATGCTTCATTAGGGAGTCCAGGCAGGAGAGGCCTTACAAAAAAGCTTTAGTCAGAACTTGCACCTAAGACAGCAAGCAGGAGACAGAAATCAATAGGAAACCTGGATTCATTAGCACTCCTGCTTCTACAGCTTGTTCATTATTCCTTTACATGTTGCATAAAGGCTTATTTACACCACTGTTTTCTAGCAAGTCTTCACTTCTCATTGACCTCATTTTGTCTCTTTTTTTTTTTTAATATATTCTGTAAAAGGGTCCTTTCTCCTCCATTGTTCACTCCAACTCCCAGTTATTTCCTAGTCTGCTGAAGTGTTTTCTACCTTGCACCTCATTATATACCCAATTCTGATTATGATGTGGAATGTAAACAATTTATTATCTGTGTAAATTAGTTAAGCTGGTTTCTAGCACTTAAAGCTCCTTCAGACAGGCAGAGAGAAAGAAGCAAACAGTCTTGAAAGAAGGCTGACATCAGAGACAGGCAAGACAAATGGCCACGATTTTGTTCACATGCTGTGTGGGCTTTGAGGGAAGGCAGATTAACTCTCTCCTCATTTAGCTAAGGGTTCTCACTGATGCCAGTAGGAGTGTTTTTCTCCTCAAGTGAGAAATGAGTGAAAACTCAAGAAGATTTGGAACTGAATGTATTTTCAGTTGTTTATGTTTCTGGCTAGCATTCACTGTCATTTGCCCTACAGGCTTAAATTATAAACTATTTGAGGCCAAGGAAATATTCTTTGTTCCATTTGTGCAGTGCCCAGTACAGTGTGATGCTGATCCATGGCTGCGGCTTGCACATTGCGAGGATGTGAAATAAGTCTAATAAAGGCAGCAGAAAGCCCAAAGTTCTTATTTATCTTTCTTTTTTCTTCTTCATGAAAGGAATTATGTTGGGAAGTGAGCGTGCACACACACACACAAGAGTCTGAGTGCTGAAAGACATTAGTTTGCTAAACCAGGAAACAGCATTAGTGCCGGTGGCTCTGGGAGTACAGAGCTGCTTTTCATTGATGCTATTTCTTTAGAAATGGGGATTTCCATTTTAACACACCGTCATGTGCTGTATTTGGTCTGGCTGAGATGGAATTAATTTTTTCCCATAATAGCCCTCATAGTGCTGTGCTTTGTATTGCTAGATAGAAAGGTGTTGATAACATACCCGTGTTTTGGCTATCCCTGAGCAGCGCTCACACAGCATCAAGGCTGTCTCTCCAACATTCCCCCATCACCAGTAGGCTGGGGGTGGGCAAGAACTTGGGAGGACACACAGTCAGGACAGCTGACCCAAACTGCCCAAAGGGGTATACCACACTGTATGATGTCTGCTCAGCAATAAAAGCTAAGAGAAAGGAGGAGGAGGAGGTGGGGTATTTCTCACTGCAACATTTGTCTTCCAGAGAAACTGCTACATGTACTGCAAGCACACTTCCTGGGAAGCAGCTGGACATCACCTGCTGATGGGAATTAGAGAATAAATCTTTTGTTTTCCTTTGCTTCTGCATGTGGCCTTTGCTTTTGCTTTATTAAACTGTCTTTATCTTGACCCATGAGGTTTTTTCCATCTTATTTTCTCCTTTCTGCCCCATCCTGCTGAGGAGGGGAGTGATAGAGCAGCTTGGTGATCACCTGGCATTCAGCCAAGGTCAAACCACCACATGTGCTAAACTCTATAGCATGGAAAATATATCTTGTATCAGCCAGGAAGTATGTCCCTGGACGCTTGTTAGTGTAGTAACTATAAAAACAGTGAGGTTTTTTACCTTATATTTGTCCTAGGAAGGTTTTTCGCATGTGAATCATCTTAATACTATTTTCTGCATGAGCACTTGTCATGTAAAGGCCTTAAAATGGTTCAAGAAAATCATGTAAACACCTGCTAGGTGGGTTTCTTCTGGGCAAACCCAAAGCTAGGTTTGGCTATATTTTTTTTAGAAGTAGCACCAATATAGCAATGCCAGACTAGTTCTGTGTCCAAAATAATTAGCTCTCCTCATTGCAAGGACACCAGATTACTTTGTTTTCACTATATTTTTATTGTATTAATCCTCTGGTTACTTCTATTTTTTTGGAGGCAGGGCAAGAATGCTTGAGACACAAAAAACTTTCTCTTCTCAATCCAACATTTAGCTCAGTTTTTTATTAAACTGATTTAGGTCCAAGACCAAGTTTTCTTCCCATGCACTCCAGCAGGTGAGCAAAGGTTGCTAAAAGATTTTTGTTTGGTTTTAACCCTTCTTTAGACCACACAATGCCATCCATTTCTGAAGCCGTCTTGGAGTTGTGTACAGGAAATCTTAGAAGGTCTGAAATACAGCAGCACCCTTGACATTTTGAGACATGCTTTGGTTGTAGCCTGTGATGACTTGCCGTAGTTAACGCATTTGATACAACATGCTGGGAAGGTGCTGTGTATGGTGAATTGCTCCCAGGCACAAACTGTGCTACTTCAGCTGGGCCTGAGGTGGTTCCTAATATCTCTGTGCAATACTATGGTCACGTGTGTAAATGTATAGGATTGTTTAGAGCTAGCTTAGGGATATTTAAAATAGCATTTCATTCCATTCTGAGAGCAGACCCTAAGTTTAGTAGTTTTGTTTGGTCTTTTCAGTGTTGTTGGGTTTGTTTTTTATTTGGGTTCTTTTTTAAATAAAATTGATTTCTTGTGTAACTGAAGTGGAAACAGTTTAGCAAACCTGGACTCTTGCAAGCAGATTGTGCTGACTGTAAAGATAAGTTTGTGGGCTGAGTTTTGTATCTGCTGAAACTATGTAAAAATCTTAACATGAACTGCAAGCTAAGATGATGCTGTTGCTCGATTTGCTTTAACTAACTTCTTGCCTGCAGAAGATCAGACTAATTAAGGCTGTCTCCAAGGACCTAAAAACACACAATCCTATTAAAATACTCTTGAATTTTTAATTATTTTCAGGTGGAAATGCAGTAGAGGTTTGTGCTTGTGGATTTAATTTGGAACCAGCTGCCTTAGAGACCTGGTTGGGAAAAGTGCAGGTGGTTCTAGTGAATGGACACAGAAGTTCAAGCAGGAGCTAGGGCCCAGCATGAACCTCAGCTCTCAGAAAAACTACCAGTACAAATATACAACGTCTCTGTTGTTGGAGCTACTCCACTTTATATTAGCAACAGCTTTTGGAACAGGCTTCCAAATATCATAGAAGAAAGCAGGACATATTACTTCTCTACCATAGAGCTACAGAATAACTTAGATTGATTAGGATGTCTGGAGGTCCAACCCCTGCTTCTTCCAGAGTTTGATTGGGTTGATGAGGGCCTTGGCCAGTCAAATTCTGAATATCTCCAAGCTGGAGATATCACAACCTCTCTGGGCTGCTCATTTTCCTGTCTGATCTCCCTTATTGGGAAGATTACTTTTTTTGTTCTCTCCAGTTGGCACTTCCCTTCCTGCAGCTTGTGACTGCTGCCTCCTGCCTTGGCTCTGGGAAGAGTCTGGCTTGGTCTTGTCTGCGACTACCCATGAGGTAATGGAAGAGCCCACCAGCCTCCCTGCTTAGCCTTCCTTCCCTCTTGCAGGCAGGGGAGCCCAGCTCCTGCAGCCTCTTCTGGTGCCCCATGGGCCCTAGCCCTCTGCCCATCTTGGTGGCCCTTCCTCTGCTGCACTCTCTCCAGTATGGTAGCAACTGCTCTCCTGTGCTGGGGAGCCCACAGCAAGACATAGTACTCAAGGGTAAATCTCTTGCTTTCACTTTCCAATGAATATCTAAATTCTCTCAAAACAGAGTTTATTCTTACTTTCTCTCCACATTTCTACATGATTTATGTCCTTATAGTGAGGTCTGCAGTATTTTTTTCCACCTCACAAGTATGGATTTATTAACAAAACAAGTGAAATTATTTTTTCAACCCTTACTCTGGGTTCAATGCCTGGGAAAAAAAGACAAAAACATGTTCTTTTCTGGCCTTGTGTGATCACATATGATTTGGACACAACCTACTCCTGAAAGGGAATCCTGCACTTATTCCTCATCGGTAATTGCAGCTGAAAATAACAATAATTATGAGTAGCTGTCAATGCAAAATGAGGCTACTTCTCTGTTTCAGTTTCCAGTCTCTCCTTAATCTGGAATCTAAGCAGCTCTAACCACTTTATTTTCTAAAATTAGGAAATTCAGAAGATACGCATGACATCTTTTTGAGATGAGAAAACACAGTTAACAAAATAGCCCTGTAATCTTTAATAACATTAATCTTTAATAAGATTCTCCATTATTCTGTCACTTAGCAAATATTTTTGGCAATTCAGAGATTTCAGTGATATTGAACTAAAGAAAATTAATTTGGTCTTCTGTTGGAGGAGTAGAACAAAGCATGAGGAAATGTATTCCTCCTTTGATGGACTCTTGTCTCTTCAAAAACAAAACTCCACCCTTTGAATGTTACTTTCTATACATTCTTAAAGAAAAAGAACAAATGTGAAGAGGAAAAGAAAGAATTAGAAGAACTCCAGCCAGCTGGGGAGATCTGATTTTAAAGGTGTTTGGTTAGGCTGATGGATTAAAAAACCCCAAACTGTAGGTCACCAACGATGGGAGATTGATATGGCAGCTGACAGTGAGCCTGGGAAGCTCCAGAGCTGGGCAGCACAGCCCACATGGCTGGAGAGCAGCCATGCTTCTAGGAAGGCTCTGCTTATGCACTTCTTACTGAAGTCTGGCAAAATTCAATACTTCTCTTTAATGAGACCTTGGAGAAATACTTCTGAGTGGAGAAAAATATCTCTGCTAAATTACCTGATCTTAGAAGTTTAGGGGGCTGCGGTTCAAACATTATTAGTATTCTCAGGCTAGTAGAAACAGACTTTATCACTTTGCCTATGTTAGATGATATCAGCTGACATATTTTGTCACATTAAAGATACAGTAACTACTGAAAATAATTTGTTTAACAGGGATTATTCCTGAAATTACCTGTTCTTTGACTTTGTCATTCCTGAAATTGTACCCCTATTCTCAGGCTTCAAATGGTATAATATACCAATTCAGAAATGACATTGATAAATGGTATGTCAAAGCTCTAGACCTCTTCTCTGATCAGTATCATCCTGTGAATTATTTAAATGATAAAAGGGAACCTTCACTAGTTTCCACTGAAGGTCTGCTCTCTCAGAGGTTTTTGTCCGCACAGCACTTGTCTGAGCAGAAATGTTCCCTTCTATGGTTGTGTTTAGTTTCCACAGCAGTAAAGGCTTGCAGGTAATCACAATTTTTTTTCTTAACCTTAAAACAAGACATATTTCCTTTTGGAATCAGTCACAGATTTCCAAACTTGGAATAGAAATTAACGTATCAGAACATTATATAGCATGGTGGTAGTAAGCATGGTGCTATGTAGGTATGGATTATTTATCCATAATCTCCATGCTAGCTGTATTTGTAGATTTGATAGCATCTGCTAACAGTAATATTCAGCAAGTAGCCCAAATACTGATTAAATGTAAGGAATTAATGATATTGCTTCCATGCCTGTCTTGAGATACTAAGCCTGTACTTCCATGGCAGCTTTGCTGCTCTTCAGCTCCAGTAAGTTCCTTAGACTTTCATGTGTTAACATGAAAAAAATCCTTTGTTCTCTTAAAATATGAATCCAGTTGTGGTCATCTGGGAGTACTAGAAGAATACTTCAGGCCAAAGTGCTGGTCCTGCATGTAGAAATATAGCCAGGGCTTGTAGCATCAAGACATCCACCTCCTGAGCATGAGATGCCTAAAAGTCAATCAGGCAAATCATCCCTGCAGCTTTTTTTTTTTTTTGCTGCTGGATGAATGGTACCTGTAAACATTTTATTTTTTTTTTCCTCACTTATTACTATATTAGTATGTAAATCTGTTAGAATTGGTCAAAAAAATCAGGAGCCTGTAGCTTCCATAGGCTTTCTGGAGTGCCTGCTGGTACCACAGTCGGATGTCAGCATTAAAATTCAGGACTCTAGTGCCCTCTGGGTGCAAACTTCTGCCAGGGTTAGCAAGTTACTCTGGTATCTTGGACCTTCTGGGAAATTGTTTTAGGAATGATCAAGACTAAATTAGCATGAGGTTCTAAAACACTACAAATAAAGGCCTGCAGGGAGTGTGTGCCTGAACTGAATGAAGATGGATGTTTCCTGATGTCTCCCCAGTCCTGCCTGGGTTAGGGTTATGATACAGGATTTTGTCTTCCAGAGACTGATGAAATTGAAGTCTTATTTTAAGAAGGATTATAAAGCTGAATGGAGAATTATTTCCGATAGGGTTGCTTTGTTTTGCATATAAGTGGACTCTCAGGATTAATAAAACCATTAAAGTAGGACTGGGTCACAGAAAAACTAGATTTAGGATTGCACTAAACTATGTTACAGAGAAATCCTATGGTTTTGGTCAGGAAGTTCAGATGGCTCATGACTCTGATCTTCAGATATTTGAAGTTACAATTATCATGATTTTGGTCTGTATTTTATTGCATAAGTTTTAGCATTTCAAGGTAACATGTTTTTTAATCTAGTAGAGAAATTAATAAATTAAAATCAATCTGGCCTACCTTTTGACCTGGAGACTACAGTGATGAAATATATTAAGATGGTTTAGATTCCTTATCAGAAAACATTACTGGCCCCTGAAGAAAATTGCAAGTAGAATTTTGAAAAACTGGTATAACCAGAAGCCACAAATTTTTATGCCTTTTTTTTTTTCTAGCTACACACATATTTAAATAAGTATTGATATACAGTAAATTAACAATATGCTTTTTTTTTTACAAGTCAGGGAAAAAACTGAGTACTAGTTGGTCTCATTAAAGGAAAAAATAATGCTGATGGTAGACTGGCGTGGGTGAAATCAGAGCTGAGGAAAAGGAGTCAGATATAAAACCTGCAGATTTTGTCTGTTGTTTTATCTTCAGTTGCTTTGTTATGCCACTAAAAACAGCAGCACGTATTAAAGGAGGATACTGGTGTTTTCTCAGAAACATAGCCTTTAAGGTTAAGTATCAGCAGAACATTAATCCAAGACATTCTTATTCCTTGCAGACTTGAAATAATTTAACAGATCCATGGCAGACCTGACTGTACTGAATGTTACAGTAACATGGAGCTAAAGCAGGAATTCAGCCTATAAAAATACAGCACATACAAATCATTAGCATTCTGAGTAAGCAATTCACAGGGTTATTATGAAGGCTGTATTTTCCCTTTTTCTAGAGGAAATGTGGGCCCGCTGCTGAATGAAGTGGGTGCCCTGTTGACCGAGTATAGAGAGAAAGTGGTTACTGAACGCCACCTTTGCCTCGGTCTTTACTGCTAAGGCAGCTCCCAGGGGTTCCAGACCTATAAGACCACAGAGGAAGTCTGGAGGAAGGAAGATTTTAGCTCAGTTGAGGAGGATTGGGTTAGAGAGCAGTTAAGCAAACTGAACATCCACAAGTCTATGGGCCCTGATGGGATGCACCCATGAGTTCTGAAGTCATTGCTAGGCCACTCTCCGTAATCTTTGAGAAGTCCTGGAGAACAGGAGAGGTGCCTGAGGACTGGAGGAAGGCCAATGTCATCTCAATCTTCAAAAAGGACAAGAAGGAGGACCTGAGTAACTATAGGCTGGTCAG
>VYZX01002831.1:93355-118814 GCA_013401335.1 Brachypteracias leptosomus | reverse complement strand
CCACAAAGGGGCTGCCAAAGAATGGTTTAGATGGCAGAAAGATTTCTCCCCCGAGAGCTGGTCATGTACACCCTGGCTGGGTGTTCTGAGCTAAGGCTTAGCCATGGCCAAGGGTGTTTGTTAGGGTTAGATTTAGAATTAGGAGAAGGACAAAGCTGAGAGCTTCAGGTAGTGTGTGGATGCAGAGGGGCTGCCTAAGGGGGGTGTGGGCTGGAAGAATTCTCCCCATACAGCTTGTTTACAAATTTCGTATTATTTAAGTTTGGTTGTTTTTTTTAGTTTGGCTGTTGAGTTTGGGTTTTTTTGAAAGTGATACAAAAATACTCCAGTAGTTGAAAACATATTTTGCAATTCTTGTTTATATTGAGGTAGAGGTCTCTAGAGAAGGAAAAAAATGATGGATATTGCAAAACAGTATATTTCTTTCTGGAACTAGAATATTAAAAAATGAAGTACACGGTAAAATGTGACCAAAGGCCCATTGATTTTCATTACTTAGGTACATGATGTTCTGTGGTATCCAGCATCTAAATCTTAAAAGAACTTCCAAATATATCTCCAATTCAATATGAAGACTTAAATAGCACAAATCTAGTTCTATTTCTTTGATTTCAGAGTGGAAGGGTGAGGGGGGAAGAAAGAAAAGCAGTGGTAATTGAAAACTGCAAAAGTTATCAAAGGATCTGTCATGTCTCAATTTGTATAAACTGGTACACGGAGAAACACACACCACAGCAATGTTCATTAATTCCATCCTTTTCCACCCTGCCTAAAGCCATCAAATAATGAAAACTACAGAAATGAACCTTGCAAAGTGGGTGTTATTATCACATTTTATAGGTCTGAAAATGGTTTCCTTTCTTTAAATCTCCTTGAAAAAACAAGAAGTATTTTATTGTGAATTGGGTCCCCTGTAAGACGATTAAAACCATCAGTTGACCTGTCTGCACTTCTTGTGGTATTTGATGTCTAACACATAAGATAAGAACTTAGTCATCAACTAGTTTGTTTTTCCTCTTACAGGGGTAGAAGTAGTGCAGTAGGCACTACAATACTCTCCACTGGAGATGCAGAGCGGGTGGGGAAGCTCTGCCACTGAAATCTACAGAGCTCCTACTTTAGCATATGCATAATGTGGAGTTGGCCACGAGAGGCACAGAAAGGATGCAATGTGGCTGCCACAGCTAATCTGCTGCATGGGTCAAGAGGTAGCATGGCCAAAGGTGCAGTTTTCTGAGTCTATATTATTTCCATAGTGTAGTCCCCATACACTAGGATCAAAAGACTAGGATTTCAGTCTACCCTCAGCGAGCAGTTCAAGAACAAGTCCTTAAACTGTGTTTTCGCACAGAAGTCTCTGATATGCTTAAACATTGTGTCTAAACATAAAGTCTTGTCTCAGTTTTCTGAAACTACTGGGCTAGAACACAAGACCAAAATTAGCCTCAGCTCACATAATGCCTTTTCTGAGTGAAGAAGGTGGAGGAAAAAGGAGGCAAAGGCAGGATGGAGTATTTTTTATTCATCATAATTCATTGCTTGGGAGAAATTTAGCAGGCAAGGTATTTGATCCATTTTTCAGAGACGAGGGCTTGCAAACAGCATGTCCTCCTGGATATATTCCTTTTCAGCTCCCTTTCTAACTCCCTCCTGAAGCCCAGAAGTAGGTAGAGGTGAAGATACATGTAAATGACAAACCCACATGGGTTGAATCCATGCTCTATGGTAATACCAGAAATCCCTCATTCTTTTCTAAGGTCACATCTTATAAAAACAGCCGGCATATGTTTAGTCCCTTTCATTTTTACAGGAGAGAAAAGCATGAGCACTTTTTTCACAGTGATTGTACATACTGCCAGCTGCCATTTCGGCAGTTTAACTCCCAATCAGCTATAGGGTTTGGAAGCAGATTTGAATTGCTTTAGTCCTAAGCCAAGATAGTCTTCAGTCTTCAATTACTAAAAGGCATGCCTGTATGGACATAGCAGATAGGTTTAAAAGGAATATAGGCTGGAGCAAAGGAGGTCAGGAGATTCTTAGGCTTGTGCTGCTATCTGGTGGAGTCAGCTTGGGAAGGAGGCTATTCAGGAGAGGCAGGGACTGGTGGGCTGATGAAGAACTGTTCTCTGGAGGTTTTTTAGAAACAAAACTTCAGATTTGAAGTCATGTCATGATGACCAGTTCACAAGTACCACAAGGTAGGAGGCTGGAAGCATGGACTTACTATCCTTCCCAGCACAGTAGGTATGCTCTTTCCTACCTTCCAAAGACAGTGGTGGCATCCATCAGGACAAGCATAAAATCTTCTTAGATGATGCCTGACCCTTGGTCAGTTGTGCAACAGGTAGCAGCCTAGAGGGCAAGATGTGAGCTTTGAACTCAGAAACATTGGCTTTTCCCCTTGCTACAGTGCAGTATTAAGAGGACAAATTCATGAAGTGTTCAGATAATCCTTGGTAAGTAGAGGACCCCAAAACCACATCAAAAATCTAATCCCTCCTGCCTTCCTCTGTCCCCTCAATCTAGTATGTGTCTCCTTGAGGGAGGATGAGTGCTGAGGAAGAGGTGTAAAGCTGTGCACTGGTCGTCATTCCTCACTGGCCAGCACAGATGCTTTCTTTAAGTGTATGATTGCTCTTAGCTGTGCTGCTTATGGCAGCTTCTAGCCTGGATGAGTGGAAACCCCTGCTTTGGCCCCAGGTTTGGTGTTTCCCCTCCTCAGACCTTCTCATTTCAAAGTGGCAGTGAAAGAAATGTCTGTTGTGGCAGGACTCCCTTCACTAGAGCTGTGGGAGAGAAGGAGGAAATTGAGCATTTTGGAAGAAAAATCTTGTGTCATTGTACACAACAGCCCTAAGAATTACTGGGAGCTAGGAAGGGGAGGATGGGGTCTAAAATATCACTGAGCAGATATCCTGAGAAGAAATGAGGATATGGACTGCCGCTCAGATCAGGCAGCAAAAAGGCGTCCTGCCTTGATTGCTACAGAAACCAGATGGGTCTCAAGAATGGCCTCTATATTACTTAAAGGCAACTTCCTCTACTGATGAACTACTTTAATACAGAGCAGCTAGTCTAATTTTATTTTTGAGGATGAAAGTGTGATAAAAATTATGTGCATGCAAGCTCTAGGTTCGTTCAAATTATTTATAACTTTTCACAGCCTAAGCTTCTGTCAAGTTTAATTTCATTGCTTCTAAAAACGATATTTTAGACTGGAGTGCTAAAAGGGGAAAAGCTGTCAGGGAAGGAGAAATTTCTGTTATTCAGTTCTACATTTTTTTCTAAACAAGTTTTATTTATTCTGCTGGAGCTCAGATCATTTCATTCTGTGAGTCTATGGCATGCATCTGTTACGATACTGACAAAGAAAAGCATCTTATATGTATTAAAAACTTCCTCTAGATCCCCCAAATATTTTACATACTGTTATTTTTTTATATGATTCTTCACTCACACTGAAAAGCCCCTGGTAAATTCTGAAAGAACTATTTCTCTTTCCTATTGTGGTAAAGTCTGAATTTAGTTAGATATATATCTAATGAGAGCCACAATAAAAACTAAACATGTTACTTTCAATTGATTAATTGTGATTTTTGGAGAGTAGGTTCTCAAGTTTTGGATTCACCATTTACACCATGCTCTCTGAGATCTTTTGGTAAAATGGCTACCTCAATAGGAAAAAGCTCAGACAGAAATTCAAGACCCAGCAATGGGAGAGGAATTGTCAAAAAGAGACAATAATTGACAATCACTGGCTGCCTTGTAGGGTCAAGCGGATGTTTTGGAATATCTTCTTGTAATAGAACCATAGAATCATAATGGCTGGAAAGGACATCTAGGATCATCAAGTCCAACCTTCATCCCAACATCTCCCTAACCACTAGACGATTGCCTCAAGTGCCACATCTACTAGTTTTTTAAACACTTCCATCACCTCCCTTGGCAGCTTGTTCCAGTGCCTGACCACTCTCTCAGTAAAGAATTTCTTCCTAATATCCAATCTAAAACTCCCCTACACAACTTGAGGCCATTTCTTCTCGTCCTATCATTAGGAATTTGGGAGAAGAGACCAACACCAGCCTCACTACAACCTCCTTTAAGGTAGTTGTAGAGAGCAATAAGGTCTCCTCTCAATCTCCTCTTCTCTAGAAAACGACCACAGTTCCCTCAGTCACTCTTCATAAGGCATGTTTTCCAGACCTCTCATCAGCTTTGTTGCCCTTCTCTGCGCCCGCTCCAGCACCTCAATGTCCTTCTTGTGCTGTGGTGCCCAAAACTGGACACAGTGCTTAAGGTGCAGTCTCACAAGTGCCCAGTACAGGGGCACGATCACCTCCCTACTCCTGCTGGTCCCACCATTTCTGATACAGGCCAGGATGCCATTGGCCTTATTGGTCACCTGGGCACACTGCTGGCTCATGTTCAATTGGCTGTCAACCAACACCCCCAGGTCCTTTTCCACCAGGCAGCTCTCCAGCCACTCTTCCCCAAACCTGTAGCATTGCCTGGGGTTGTTGTGACCAACGTGCAGGACCCGGCCCTTGGCCTTGTTAAATCTCATACAATTGATCTCAGCCCATCGCTCCAGCCTGCCCAGATCCCTCTGCAGAGCCTTCCTACCCTCAAGCAGATCTACACTCCCACTTAATTTCGTGTCATCTGCAAATTTACTGAGGGTGCATTTGATCCCCTCATCCAGGTCATTAATAAAGATATTAAACAAGACTGGTCCCAAACCTAAGCCCTGAGGGACAATGCTTGTTACTTTGTGGGATGCACAGATGAATATAAGAAAATAAAAGCTCTTCCTGGATGTGCTAAAATCACCAAAAGCAGCATCTGCTGAAGCAGCCCATAGTTGAGCCACTTCATCTGAATGGACAGACGTTTTTTTACTGCAAACAGACATTTGTGTCTGTTCTTTCTCCTTTTGCATTCTGCAGCTACCTTATGCAACAGCGGCTTTGACTTGGTTGAAGCTAATTAAATGTGTCAAGTTGGGTCAAATATTAATTTACTCTTTATTATGTCACAGTGTTATCCTTATTTTGCTCAGAGCAAACAAGTATTTGAGCTTTACTCAGAAGTCCCTTTTGAATGAAAGTTGTTATAATGTGATTTGTTGAGGAATTTGGCTCCAAAATGTGTATGGATGCATCTATACTTCATAAGGAGATCTGAACTGGCAAACTCATTCAAGTGTTAGTTGGTTTTAATGTAAAAATAAAATCTCTGGTGTTTTAAACTACCTCCATTATTTTTTTTTCCTAGAGTTTTTATACTTGTATATAGATATTGCTAATGCTTTTATGCTATATGTATCCCTTTAAGAGGTAATCCTTCATTTACCTGGGTAATCAGAAAGGAAAATGTTTGCTATGGAAATAGTCACTGCTTTGGCTCTTAACTTCCTGTTTATGTTGGAATTGACAGGTGTTTCTTCATTAGCATCAAGGAAAGAGCAGGTCATCAATGAATAACTCATTTACATTGTAGTCACAGAGCTGCAGTTGGCTGTAAATCCCCGATTCAATAGCCAAAAAGTACCCATAGGTCTCAGCAAACAGGATGGCTCAAGACTTGGCTTGCTATTCAACAACACAGGGTAAGGTATTTATTATCGTAGCATCTTTGTTTCATTTTGTAATTCCATTCTTTCCTATCAGAATTCACTGACTGAAGTATCAAAAAATAAATTTAGCTTTATGCAATGTGCCTAAGCAGAACCTAGGCTTTTAAGTATTTGTGTCTGAAGAGTCTTTCTCATTTGTTGTAATTTGCTTTAATTTCTGTTTGCTTTCAAACTTGTTTTCCCAATGATAGTACTTTAATTAAAAGGTATTTGAGCACTTCATTCTCATTGATTTGAAAGAAGAAAAGTAGACAAGCACGTTGGAGGAATTGGCCTTATGTCCTTTTAACATCTACAGAAGACTTAGAAAAGCACAGACAAGAGAAATTCACAACTTCATAGCTGTGCTGTGGCAGCAAGTCTCTTCTGAAAAGACTATGTGTAAAAAAAAAAAAAGGCAGCTCCATCCACATGCTAGTTCTGTATTTGGCTTTCAACTATTGCTTTGGATAAATGTTACAAGTGGGAACCAAGAATATCGGTATATATCTTTGGTAATACAGAAGACCATTCAGTAGAAATTAGCTGCAACCATATTCAGTAAATCCTACATACCAGGTATCAAGATTGGTATGGCTTTCAGGATAAAGCTGAAGTTTTTCTTAATTTGTGAAAACCTCTCTTCTTTTTTACAGTAGGATAAACCCTACAGTTTAACGGATCAGCATTTTTCTGAGGATCTTCTACCCAAAAGGTAACTTAGAAAAACCGTGACATGTAGTTAGTACAAAGTGTCATCTGAATCACTTATATAACATTCCTCCCACTGTACTGCTCATAATATCTTCAAAAATGCAGGTGAAGAGCTGCAACAAAAGTGATAATGTATGGGAAAAGCCTGAGATGTGAAATGACAGCACAAGAGGTGCAATTTTTACCTTACCTTACAAAAGCGATAAAGCCAAGGCATTTACGGGTCATAAACAAATCAGAAACCTTTATGTAAGGTTCATGAGAAATTTTTTTTATCATGTTGGGTGGCAAAACAATGTCAGCTGGAAAAAGGTAAATACGTTGTATTTGTCAGCTTCACAGAAAGGATCACATGTGTTAGTGACTGGTTCTCTGTTAATGTGATGGTCACCAGATTAAGAGGAGGTGCAGTGTCACTGGATCTGATAAAAAGTTTAAATCCTATTCTGCGTAGTTACTATGGTGCCAAGAAACTTTCACTGTCCTCTGCATATTTATTTATGTGCATTTGCACAACATTGGGCTTACTTAGGTTGAAACAGGAATTCATCATAAAAAAGTAATGTTAAGACAATGGAAAATTAAATTGAAGGACTATATTTTATCTGTCTTTGTGTAAATTTAGACCAATACCTCCAAAGTCAACCTAATCAAGGAAAGAATGTACTTTTATGAGGTCTGCACAAAAAATAGCTGGGAATTGATTCTGCACTGTGCAAATGCCAGTGCTGCATAATGTAAGTCACTTAGGGTGCAGATTTTGAACAAAACAGGCATCAGACTTCTTTACAACTGTTTTTCAACCAATATTGTTATTATTTTCTCCATCCCAGTACTTGGACTCAGGCTTTTCTCATTCCTAGAACAAGTCATCTTCCAGACCTCCACTGCAGGACAGGTACTCTCACTTTGGCTGTTCAGCACAGCGGCTCTACAGAGAGATCTCACCTGCCACATACAACAGGTTGTCCAATTTAGGATCTCCCACATGAATTTGCCACACAGAGTTGGGAACAGAGTCACATTTGATCTAGAGCAATTTTTAAACAAAAGCCATTTTGCTCAGCAGGAGGCTAAAGCTGCAGGCCCTGTTCATAATGCCACTCATGAATGCCTCCTTAGTTGATGTTCAGGTTGATGTCTGAGGGCACTAATAGGCAGGGAGCCTCCACCCACCTCTGTCCATGGGTCCAAGATCTCTATTTAAGCCTAGCCCAGGATTGTTGGCCTGTCTCTCCATTAAGGTGATTGTTGTGCTTATTTTTAGCCCTGTCTCCTGCTGCCTCTGGCTGGCAGGGTGCCCCAGGGTCATGGGGCTCCCCGGATAGTCCTTCAACTTGATTAATCCCTGGCTGTGCCTGGGCTGTCAATGGACCTGTTTGCAGCACATGGCTTTGTTGGTCTGCCTGAACCCCTGCAGGACTATGCTGTGGTGCGTGTGGTCGCTGTCTTGCCAGGATCACCCTCAGTTCCTGGCTCATCCCTCATCATGGGGTGGCCCCTGCTCCTACTGCTCCTTGAAAGAAGTAGTATATTTTCATCTTTTTACATGCAAATTTATTTTATCTTTCCACAATAAGAGCTCTTCAGAAAGAGATGGTAGAAGTTAGACTGGTTTAAAATGTCATTTTTATGAAATACAGCTGCATTAGAGTGCTGCTGTGATATATGTTTTAAATAACATGAAGGGATGGGAAACAAAATAAAACATAGATGCCATGTTTTAGTGCACACTATTCTGATCCATAGTTTGCTGATGATATAAGACCTCAGGGTGAGGTGTTTATATTAATTTAGTCTTAATGTCCTATTGTGCTTTACCATTTTGCTTTATTTTCCTCATTCAACTTTGGTGCTTTGTCAAAATGCTCCTTGACTTTCTCCTGGAGGTATAGTCAGGACTTTATAACTAGCAGGTTTTGCCATTGTCTTATAATTTTGCAGTTCTGCTCTGGTATTGTAAAACTAGGAAATAGCTTAAAGTAAAACAGCACTTCTCTATATGTCACATACTAAATCAATTTATGCAATTAACAGAGGAATGATCTCCCACATAAGTAAGAGCTGTTCACCCAAGTAAGGGTTTTTCAAGATCTTGTCCATAGAATTTAGGTATAAAAATATTTTTCATAGATTTCTACCACTGATTAGAGATCCAGGATGTCTTGACAAGATTTACTGTGAAAGTAAATATCCCTGACCTGCTGAACAACGTGGCTACAGGGGAATTGCACTGGGATGAGTCTTTTTGCATTGAGGAGACAACTGTTTTTCAGCAAGAGGTGTCGTGCAGCTCTTGGCATTAGCTCCTCTGCCCACACGCTATTTACCTCACAGTTTGCATGACACTTGCAATGGTGTGTTTTCTAGCTATTGATATATCAGCTATTGAAAATTACGTATTTACATCAAAGCAACCATTCAGTGCAAGGTACACAAGTAGGGTAGTATCTGTACTAATAATGATACCTGATCCTGCCATGGAACAGGGTCTAGCCTGGATAACTTTCTTGCAATCTTTTTTAGTCTTACAATTTGCAATACATTATGATACACTCAATAAAACCACTCACTGCTACATTCTTGTTTCTCCAACAGATGAATCATTAATATCTATATATACTGATGCCTAAGTAATGTTTTATGTGACAGACACCCATAATATTGAAAATTCATATAAGTGAGAACTGCATTATGTATCAAAAAAAGGCTAAGCTTAAGACAATAATGCTACAGTGGATGCAAGCATGTGTTCATAGTTTAATAAAAATTTAAAAGCCCTTTTTTGTCATACTGAGACTTTGCCATGGTGATCAATACACGTTATTACAGAGAATTCTATCTCAGTTATGATTTCAAATTTAGAAGTTGAACCTAATACAAATTTTGGTTGCCTAGTGTTTAACAAAATGATTTCTTAGGTTGTGTAATAGAATATTTTGAACTGGGATATGGGCAGAGGGCATTTCTGGTGAAGGATCTTTGTCAATTAAGAAAAATCGGATCTGGTACCCTAAGGCTTGGATTTACAGACATCAATGTTGTGCTGCACTGCAGAATTTTCCCTCTGCTCTTCTCTGACAACAGCTCTTAAGTGAGAAGGGGAGTAGATTACACAGGACTCTTACAGGAATTGATGTACTTTTTATTAATTATTGGGGTTTTCCAGTCTTTTACATAGTTCACATTTTGATAAATGCAACTCAGTAAAAGGTACTGTACAGTGCATTCAGATATCAGTGTCATCTTGCTGTATTCAAGCCTGTGTTGTAAAAGAAAGGAAATCATATTGCTTGGTTATCTCTTTTTTTTTAAACATGCTTGTGCAAATGTCATATGGCTCAGAAATTTTATAATTATGAAAAATTGATAATATACTGATATTGCAATAATCACACTTGTGAACCCTTTTGGATAAGAGAATAATTGTTCTCTAATCATCTTCTATGCCATGCTGGGCTGCTTTGCTTTTTCTGTTAACATTTTAGTCCTTAGTTTTCAGATTAGTTCAAACCTGAACATCACCAACACATATAATCTAGACTACTAGAATTTCACACGGCTTCAATACCAAGAGCTGTGCAGCTGTATTATATTGTTAGGTCTGCTCTGCATGGGCTGTTTTGTTGTTCTATTTTAGTTAAGAATATAAATGAATTATAATACTACTCTAAGCTCCTTATGAAAGTAAGGAATATTCAAAAGTAAATATTCTAACATCTACATTAGAAAGAAATATGTGTTTTTATTTTAAAAGCAATTAAGTTTTAGGGTGGGTGAGGGTTTTTTCCTATCTTACTTATCTGTCTGCATTTACAGATACCAGGGCTGGGCCAGAAGGCTTTGAGTACAGGTATCTGTAGCAAAACAGGATTCATCTTACAGAGGTATCACTAATTTCAGTTGTGGTGAATTTGACATTTGATTCTGCATTTTCTAATTCATTGTCAAATTATGTACACTGTAGTTAGATGTTTGTAGATATGTGATTAATGTTTTCAGAAGGGGTGTGTTTTGTTTAAAGGGCTATTCAAACAGGGAAGGTAGTATATGAATTGCCTGTATTTAATTAGAACACATGGCACTTCCTAGTCCTTCTTACCCAAGAGAATACTAAGCAAAAGTTCACTGGAATTACTTCCGTGAGCCAAGGATACAGTTTAAGAGACCTCAGGCTCCAGTTGCCTATGACCACAAGATCATTATCGAAATTATTCACACAAAGCCAGTATATAATGGTTTCAGTACTTTGTGTGAGTAATAAGGTATTTTACCTTGACTTATTTCTTTGCCATAGGCAAATTTTATTAAAATACTGTAGAAGTGAACAGATAGTTTAAGTTTTTGCAAGTTGCAAGTTTTTGCAACTGAATTCCAATTACCTCACTTGGCACAAATGCCTGCATAACATTGAAAACAATGCCACAGAAGCTAAGATTATTTTGTCTTTTCAGCATCATCTCACTCAAACAAGGAAACTGTGATTCAGTGCAGGAAAAACTGTAGAACAGAATTTGACAAACTCCAGGAACAGGTGAAAGGCTTCTCATGGATTTTTACATGCCTCTCCTAGACAAAAAGATCTTGTACAACACTTCCACTTTCTACAGCATTTTTGCTTTCTAATGACCTCTTTTCCTATATAGGCTTCTTCCTGATCTTTACCCTTTACACATATGGCATGGGCTGGACAGTCCAGAATTAAAAGCAAGGTATGCTCTAGCTGGAACTCTTAATAAGCTTTTGCTAGTCCACAATCAAATCCATTTTTATAAACTAAGCAATATCAGACCTCATCACACGGCTAGAAGACCATGAAACACACAATATTATAGAAGTGGTTTTAGAGATTCAGTAGCTGATACCTGTCCCACTTCCATGCCAGTAACAATCTGCTTATGCAGCCTGGTGACACAGCTATTGTAGAGTGTTGTGTTTCAAGATGTATATGTGTAAGCCATCTTCTACATTGCCTATGACCTGTGGATACAACTTGAAAGAATTTATTTCTCCATTAAATAATTCAATATCAACACTGGTTTGCTTTTGCCATTTTTATTTACAGAAACAAACTTGGGTGTTTGTCTGAAAAAACCCAAAACAACCAACTATTACTGAGTTTAAAATTAGCTACTTTTTGTATTTTCATTACAAAAAAAGGATATTTTTGTTCAGGTGGATTTTCATGGAGCACTCTAAAATTTAGCAAGTACAGAAGTTTTCTACTGAATTATCTGTTTCATAAAAGAGGTGACCATCCAGAATCAATGAAATTCTGCCTCTGGATGTTTAGTTAGTAAATCCAAATAGAACTTTGATACATAAAATAGCGATAGGTTACAATTTCCTTCACAGAATTTTAGAATATATCTATTTCTCTTCAGCCTACCCACTGCCAAATACATGTTGTCACAAAGTTTGATTAGGGTTTTATTAATGTTTTCTCTGTTGCTGTTCTTAAGCCTGCTTTGGATCAACACTATGGAGCAGAGACAGCAATACTTCTAAAAGCAAAGAGCAGAAGGAAAGAACCACGCTTTTAACACATTTTAAAAACCAGAACATATCTGAAAACTAAACCCATTGTTGGACAAGTAGGGTCTGCTACTCCAACATGCGCCAAGGGGGATACTCTCAGTGATAAGTGTTCAGCACCACTTTCAAGAATGGTAATATTCAGGTGACTCAGAGGTAAAGGCTTCAGTTATTTTATCTTAAGTTGTGTGAAATTAAAAGTTTATGGGTTTAGTTTACTTGAAGCAAAGGTAGGCGATGGTGACTGACGCTTATAAAACATGAGCCTGTATTTATACAGTGCTTTAAATGCTGCTTTCAAACTATGTTGAAATACTACTGCACTTTTGTACAGTACTTTCTATATCATATTTTGCTTTGTATTTCATTGACCTTGAAGAACTGTTTTGACAGCCAAAAAGAAAATACTGTCATCAACCCCTTGCTTGGTTTATAGTGGTATTCTTTGGACCTTTAATGAGTAAACCACAGCCAGTACTGGACAGATAATAGTAAGGAAAGTTTTCACTGAGAATAGATATAATTTTTGCTTTTAAAGAACACTTTCTGGGGAGATACATATCTTTGGATATCCTTGTGTTATTGATACTCTAAGACACTCAGGAATGGAATGCAGCATTCCTTTCCTGTTTTTTCAGAAAATACCTAAAATTGCTTGCTTCTCCTTCAATTTGGCCACTGATGGCCCTAAGTACTCATTGTCCCTAATATAACAATATAATCTCTGGCAACATTTGGAAGTCAATGCAAATAATTTTTCTTTAGTGGTGAATACACTGAAAGAAGAGACTTGTGTCTCTACACCTCCTCAGGGAAGAGCATTTTGCTACATGTTATCTGCCACAAGAACTGAAAAAGAGGCTTCTCTGAGATTAAACTAATATTTTATATAGGATCAAAGCTAATTTTCACTACAAAAGGAAGAGGGAGAGGAAATATAAGATGGGTGAATTATTGCTGTCTGTTTTTAGGGTTTGCTCTAAACTCCAGATCAAGCATGCTACACTACAATTTATTTCAAAATGCTTTTTTGTTTACTACACATTATGATCAGGAAAGGGTCCTGCCCTTTGTTTGACCTTGAAGAAATGTTTGTCTGTAAAACAAAGGTGCTCTAGGTTAGCTGTAAATTGATATAACCGTGTATTTGTGTTTGAAGGGTCTTCACTGAAGGNCTGGCGTGGTGGGTTTTTTTCTTACTTTAATACGTAACTCCACAACATCACTCGCTACCTGCAATATGTTTTCATGAATCATTAAAGGCACCTGATGAATTCTTAGATAAAGACTAATGTTAGAAGTCTGGTAATATTTACCTATACACGCATTAGAAAGAATGAAAAGCTATCCTTTCTTCTTCAGATACCCCTATAAGGAATGCTTTTCCATGGATATTATTCTTAGGATATTAAAGTACCAATTTTCAAGCAGTTTAAAATTTGCTTGTTCGGTTTGGGTTTTTTAAGAGAAAATGATATGACATGCCAAATAACCAGTAGCAAAATAACTCTTTTTAAACTCTGCAAAAAAAGCTTTATGATTTGTTAGTTTTATTTTATAAGATAGTAATAAACAGGATAAATGTCTGAAAATTAGATTTAAAAACCAATTTAGCTGCAATGTATGCAGTTCTTCTGGAAATGCAACAAGTAATAATTTTGTTTACAGTCTTCTACAATGCCTTAATGAAGACACTTTCTCCTTTTTTTAAAGAAGGAAAAAATAGCATTAATAATTTATTGTTTAGAGTGAAGTACATTTAAAAAGATGCAGTTAATGCTATAGCCCAATACCCAAAGCCCCTGAAAATCAGGACAGAATTTAAGCAAAGCTGTCATTCAGCCTTTGGATACTTTAAATATGACTGCAGAGATTAAAGAAAAGTGCACTCAGTTCCCCATATCCTCTTTTATCGCCCTCTCCACTTAAATTCTTTTGTTTTCCAGCCTTCCAAAAACTGCTTTCAAATTTTGCAGAGCTTTTTCTTTCCATTAGATTTGATTTTTCTAGGGACTTAAAAAACCTGTCTCCGTGGCATCTGGCTATCAGTTGAATATTTAATCACTCTCCCCATACCCATTCAGATGGATCATAAATGCCGCCTATTTTCATGCCACAGTCTGTCCATTAAAAATGGGTTTATCTTTTGACTGGTATAAAGTGATCATAGTTTTTGCTTTTATGTATATATCCTTTTTATTTCTAATAGAGTATGCTCTTAAACAGCAAGTTCATTGTTCATGGTATCAAAGAGTACAGCTATAAATTCACAAGATTCAGTGCAAGTAAGTTTAGTATACAGCATTTCAATATTGCTTGGCAATTTTTCATTTTCCTTTAGGAGCATATTCAATAATGAAAAATATTAATACTTCTTTATTTTCTCATATTACTAATTCTTTAAAGGTTTTAATCTATTGTGTTGTTTGAGGGGTTTTTTTTAACAATTCCCAACTTTAAGTTTCTTATGAGATTTGAGCACAATAAAAAATAGCTGAGTTTTCTGTAAGCTGATTCATCATTGCAAAATGTTAATGCAATTAAAATAATGTGTTTTAAATGGGTGTCAAGTTCAGACTTTTACTATGAAAAAATGATATCATAAAATTTATATTGCATATATTATGAAGAAAAGTCATTGACCTGAATGTGCTCATGATAATCTCTATGTACTTATCACACACAGGCATAAGACACCTGTAAGTGACAAGGGTTAGGAAGACACTTTTTATATATGGATATTGGACTTTACAGTCATGATTTTTGAAAATGGCTACTTAATTTGCATGCCTTAATATTTGGATTTTTAGACGGAGATATTGTCAAGACAACTTCTGAAACAGCAAGGTACCCACCCTTTGAAAGTCATCCCCTTTTAAGCAGGTTCAATGACTTCCTTCTCCAATGTCCAACATTAAAACTATCACGGATCAATTCAGAAATTCTGCAGCAGAAAGTTATTAAACAACAGAATGATGTTTTTTAGTACCACAAGATGACATTTTGCTTGTAATAAACATGTAACTTAACTATGGGTATTTTCATTATGCACATGCATGGCTAATCCTGTTTAAAAGCACAATACATTGAGTAAAAAATGATTTTTTTTCTTCTGTCCTTAGTCATATTTCAGATGCGTTTTCTTTTGTTTACTTGTTTCACTGACTGCAAAGGAGAACACTCATCTTTTCTTCTACCTGTTAATTTTATTTTTTTTTCGTATTCTTATTACTTTCACCAAAGTCTTTTTTCTAAATAAAGACTTAAAACAAGGACTTTTTGATATCAAGTGCTAGGCTTTCTCCAAAATGTGACTTCCACTGTTCTCTCAAATCTCAAACATCTCCTCTAAATTACTCCCCCTCCCTCCTCAATCCATACCCCCAAGGAAATCTTTCACATTTCTATTTCAGTATCTGATGACAAGATGAAAAGCAGTACGCAAGGTAAGGATAGAACACTAAGTGATATAAATGTGTAATGACAGTAATGGTCCCTGTCTGGGCCATGGCTGGAGACTTCCTGTATAATGAAAAATCCTCCATAGTTAGCATTTTTTGTGCCTCTAGTAATATTGGCTAAGATAATGTTTTAATAGATTTTTTAACAGAAGTCTTAGTTCTGCTGTGCAAAGTCGAAATATACCAACACATAGAAGATTTTTTTTTTCGTCTTTGCAGCATCTCTAGAGTGGGATTTCTTTTTTCCAGAAATATGGAAGAAAAAAATAATTGTCCACCTTCATTGTAATTAGTTCATTTCAGTAAGTGCTAAATGGTTCCATTATTATTCATTTCTGGCCTCTCAAGAGATTTCAGAAGTTTTATTCATAATAAGAATATTTTTTCATGAATAAGATTTCATGTGTGTACGTGTGTGTGACTAATACAGAAAATGGAAAATTACCTTTCCTTTCCTGAGTTAAGCACTGTGACTCTAATATGAAAAGAAAGATGATGTAACATTAATTGCTTCTGCAGTAAGAAGAAAGGGTTCTGGCAAGGTGAAAAAATAATGCAGTGTTGCCTTTTACATTGTATACTGTTAGAATCAGATCTTGCTTTTTTTTTTCTTCTTGTTTGATATATTGCTAGTTAACTATACCAAAATAACAGAAGTTCCTGCTATGCAAATCTAAGATTTGAGAGATAAAGAAAATCACATCACACAATAAAACTCCACCATTGCAAATGAGAGAACAAAGGAGGGAAAGGTAAAATTGTCAAGAGTCTTCCAGGTGACCTGCAAAAGTCTGTCTCTCCCCCTCTCTTGCTCTGGGTCTTTCTGCTTCTTACAGACAACCCAGACCCATTTGGATGAAGCCGCCGTGTTGCAGCCTTGACAGAGGATCAAGGCTCTGCCTCCCTGCATGTACTGGCTTAACCACTGCTTCCCAGTTGCCTCCCTGGAAGACTCTTAATTATACTTTATTTCAGGAGGACGAAAGGGATAGCTCTTTCATAAGTGGAGATTTATTTACTTTTTTTTAAAAAATCTATTGGTCTAATAATAACATGATAAAGATGTTTATACATTTGAAAATAATTCTAAGAGCTGTTTCTTAGGCTATGCTTTAAAAGTTTAGGTTGCTTTTGAACAGCAGGGATTGGGATTTTCGGATACTAATAGCTTGGTCAAATTTCAGTGACTATTTGTAAGATTGCTGACAAAGCCCATATTCCCCCCAAAAGAGATTATCTTCTTTCTTGCCAAATTTGAAGTCCTGCTTAAAAATTTCAAATAGAACCTAGAATTGTTAACCTCTCTAAAATGGCATACTGCCTTTCTATTTTAAAATATCCAGAACAGTTTTCAGTGTTTTCAGCTTCCAAACAGAGCCTATGGAAGAACCACAACCTGGGAAATTTCAGCCTAAATGCCTGAAGACTGTCACTATGACAAGCAACTGGAGAACACAATCCTGTGAGGAACAGAATCTAGTAACAAGAAATTACAGACACTGTACATGCATTGGCTGCCACAGAAAAAGCCACATTCACTAATTGTATGGAAGGTTTTGCTAGATTCAACATGACTTAAACCTCACAATTTAAGTGGAAAGAAATCTAAAATGTGGGCAAGGAAGGTGTATTGTTAGAGAGAATGAGAAGGAAAACCAGCAGCCACCAAAGGTAGCTGTGAAAATATGTTTCTCTGTGGTTTGAAAAGCAAAAGCCATTCTTAAAATATACAGCTACATTCACAGAATCATAGAGTGGTTGAGATGTGAAGGGACCTCTGAAGGTCATCTGGTACAGGCCTCCTGCTCAAGCAGGGCTACCTAGGGCTGGTTACCCAGTGCAATATACAGATGACTTTTGAGTGACTCCAAGGATAGAGACTCTACCACCACTCTGAGCTACCTGTGCCAGCGCTTAGTCACCCTCAGAGTAAAAAAGTGATTCCTGACATTCAGAGGGAGCCTCCCATGTTTCAGTTTGTGCTCCAGGCCTCTGGTCCTGTCACTGGGCACCACTGAGAACAGCCTGTCTCCATCTTCCATGCACCCTCCCTTCAGGTATTTACATACATTGATAAGATCCCCTGAGCCTCCTCTGTACTAGGCTAAACAGTCCCTGCTCTCACAGTCTTTCTTTATAGGAGAGATGTTTCTGTCCCTTAATCATCTTCATGGTCCTTTGCTAGACTCTCCAGCGGCTCCATGTCTCTCTTGTACTGAGAAGCCCAGAGCTGGACACAGTACTCCAGGTGTAGCCTCACCAGTGCTGAGTAGAGAGGAAGGATCACCTCCCTTGAACTGTTGGTAATATTCCTCCTAATGCAGCCCAGGATATTATTATTCTTCTTCACAGCAGGGGTACATTGTTGGCTCATGTTCACCTTGGCGTCCACCAGGACCCTCAGAGTCTTTTCTACCAAGCTGCTTCCCAGTTAGACAGTCTCCAGCATATACTAGTACCTGCGACTGTTCTCCCCCAGATGTATGACTTTGCAATTCTCATTGTTGAACTTCATGTGGCAAACTGACTTCTCCAGCCTGCTGAAGGTCCCTCTGGATGGCAGCATGACCCTCTGCTGTATGAGCCACTCCTCCCAGTTTCATGTCATCTTCAGATTTGCTGAAGTTACACTCTGGCCCATCACCCAAATCATTAATGAAGATATTAAACAGGATTGGACCCAGTATTGATCCCTGTGGCACATCAGTAGTTACTGGCCTCCAAATAGACTTCATGCCACTGATCATCACCCTCTCAGCTTGACTGCTCATCCAGTTTGCAATCCACCTCACTGTCTGCTCATCCAGTTCTGGGAACTACTCAATCTGCTCATGGTAAAACAGCCCTAAACAAGGCTCAATTTGCCTTTTGAAGAGGTTTATTCTACTAGAGTGATGTACATCAAAGAGGTCGCTACTGAGCATGCCTTCAAAAAAGGAAATAAATATGTTCACTTACTCAAGTAAAAGCTGACTATGCAGGTGGCAGCCAACATAATTCAAAAGCTCATATGAAAAGATGTATAGAGAGTACAAGTGATCCTCCAATAACTTTTGGACACAAGAGACCGGAGCAGTCTTCCTCTCCACAGACAAAAATTTCAGGCTATTGTGGAGTACTGTAAATAAAATATTTGCTAAAATGCGTCTTTCCATACCCATTTAGCGACATACACACAAACCTACACACACATGTTTTGCAAAGTATTGGCAGTCAGTCACTCAGGTAAGGAGCTAACATAATAGGTGGTACTTTTAAAAATAATTACCAGTGAAGAATAGGTCACTATCTGTGTTTGCATATATATTTTGAACCTCTAAAAGCTTTATCAAGATGTTCACATAAATATGGGTCATTTCAAAACATCAGTGAATAAAAATGGATGCAGCAGAGTTTTGGATTCTACAGCAAATAAAGCAAGGTAAGGTCATGGCACCTTGCTCACAGGTGAGAGTTCGAGATACGTGTGTGGGTTTAAGTACTCTGCAATTTGATGAGTATGCAGTGGATAAAGCTGAAAGGACTCCAAGGAATGTGGGTTGCTCCTGGCTGTTTATATAGACAAGTACTCCATATTCTCTTAAAAAAATAAGTAGTATCAGGACTTCAAATATGACATTTTTGTTGTATCTCCTTTTGTTGTCACAGTTTAGACAACTGTAATTTCCTGGGTGTAGAAAATACATTTGCTTAAGTTTTTAGAAGAAATGACCTGAAGGGTGCTTTGATCCTCTCTCACTTTTCTTATGGTTTTCAGGGCTCACTTGAGAGATGCATACTGGAGTCATATGGATATGTGGATTACCACGTATCTCTGTTCCTGCAGCCAAAACCAACACTGAAAACCAATCAATGAGAAAATATTTTGAAAGAGTGTGCCCCCTCGTGCTGTTGTATGGTATAAGACTTCAGATTTTCAAGAGTAATTGAGCAGATCAGTCCAGAAACACCTATCTGAAGAAGGCACTGCAACGTTTCTTCATTAGGAGCCAAATTGATGGCAGTAAAATGGATGTAGACAAGATTGCACAGCAGAGGTGGCATGAATTTTTACCCATGAATGGGTAACTAAATGTTCGACAGGTCACTTGCTTATGCACTGGGTTTGATTCTCTGTCACTGGCTGTCCTTCAGCCTTTCAGAAAAACATCCAGATTTGGTATTACAAACAGAGTAAGAGTCAAACTGAGGAAGAAGGTGTTATGTGGGGTTACTTTGGTGGTACTACACTGAAGGTCAGACCAAGTAACTGTTGTTCTAGCTGACAGAAGTCAAGAAACTTTTTGGTGTTCCAGTATTGACTTCACATATACAGAATATAGCTTCTGTCTCTAACCCTTCAATTGTTGTAGTTGAAACAAGGAACCACAAAACAAGCATTAAAATGCTTGAGTATAATCAACATTCATGGGCTGAAAAATGTAAGAAGGAGCATAAAGAGAAAAAAATGAGTATATAAAAATTTTTCACACTTCCAGAATTTGTGTTTTGTTCACACATGCTCTTCAATCCTCTCTACGACTCTTGCAAAGAAACCCAGACTGATGAACAGTCCTTGACAAAGAAGAAAAGATATAATTGAATTAATGTTTCAGGTGAATGTCTGTGTTACAACCTATGCCTTTATTATTTCATACCTGACAGTAAATACAGATATTTATTGGACCTTCAGCCTGCTCTACAGGGGTGCCTGCTTACACAGCAGTCCAACATAAATGAAGCTCTGCTAACTTACTACAATCTAACCATATTTTTCATGGATGGGTTGTAGTCTTAGGGAAGATACTTGATCACTAGCTACATCCAGTTCATAAACAGAATCTGACACTTTACAGAAGTGTAGACAGCTTTTAGTGCTAGGGCCTGGGCTGTGGGTCCTGAGTTGGATGAGTCACACCCAGCAGTGTGTCTTGTTCTCCAAGAGGTTTCAGGCCCCGGAGACAGAACCTGGTCCATCTGTGTGAGTCCCTGCCTTCCCCCAGGTGATCATGGTTGGAGTGGTGGGTGAGGCTAGAGCTATATCAACCAGGAACCAGCCAGTCTTTGAGAAGCAGCAAGAAGCTAATCAGTTTGAAGAGGGGGCTTGAGGAAGAGAGTTCTAGTTGGGGGCAGCTTGCTGAGCTCTCTCTCAGGGCTGTGTTTCCTCTTGGCTGATTTGGGATGGAGAAGAGCAAACAGATGAAGAATAAAAGATGAATGTATGTTGAGGGGATGTTGCTGAGTTTGGTGTTGGTCTAAGGAAGAAGAGAGCTAGCAGCACGCACAAATGCATACATTGCACAGAAACTCAGAGGGATTTTCAGATCAAAGTGGAGTCTGGAGCAGGACCATTTTGCTGCTGTCCTGAATGCAAAAAAGCCTAGGCTTTCACAACAGACATCTACTAGCAAACAGCCCCACGCTGTGGACACAGAGTGTACTAGTAAAATAATATGCAAATTTACTGTACTTCAGTTCTCATCTCACTCAGCTCTGCCAGGATATATTGAAAGTTCTTAGGTTGTTTAACACTTACAATTTTTGTAATTTGTCTAGGGTATTGGGAGGAGGAGTAGATTTTCAAAAAGACAGTTGGTAGATTTGGTTTTTTTTAATTTGTTTTTCAGTTTAGCAGAAATTCTGAAAGAAAAGCTGTTGAGGGGCATGCAGTCCTGGCAGCCCTTTGGGGAACAGAACTCAGTAGTGTTCCGCAGCAGGATCAGTGGACATCCCACATGCGGTAACTGAGAACAAATGCTATGCTGGAGCTTATTAGTAATCTCCCACAGACTTGTTGAACACAAAGATTTTATGATTTATTCTCTGAAAATGAAGGCTTTAAGAATTTTCCAGTGATTCAGCAGGCTTGGATACATGGTTCTTTACAGGACATTGTAAAATCTTTCTTCCCCTTCTGGGAAGTTTCTGATCTGATTCTGGATCTATCATCTCCTTCCTTTCATTCTATTTTGAGAGGAGGGGAAAAAGGCCTTTATAGACATTTCTGCCAACACCTCTTTTATTTAGCTGTGGGGTGGAGCTGCTCTGGGCAAAGGGAACATCCTTGGTAGCCACCCACTGTGCAGCATTGTGTCTGGAGCTGAAAAGTGAGATTGTTTCTCAATTTGCAAGGAACAACCATATGCTATGGAACAGAAGAAATACACACTCCACCTAGTCCCATGAGCTTTCTCTCTCCTCTGTGGCCTATTTAAAGTTATTCCAGTACTCTTTATTGGACTTCAGCTATTGAGTGAGTACCTTCAAACTTTAGGCCCTTTAGGCTAAGTAATTTTTAGCAAAACTGAGGAAAAAATGAGCCTGCATTAGCTATTGTTCCTAGTGACTCATAGCATCATTTCCCAGAGGGACTATATTGGTGAGGCTCCAGGGCTCCTCCCTCTAGAGCAGATGGTAGAAAATTTTTAATTTGACATTATTATTGCGTAACACCAGCAATCAAGATGACAGTTTACAGGAAGATACAGAGACAATATCCCTCTCACAAAGTTCTCATGTTTTGTGAGAAAATAGTTAAAAACCCCCCAAACAGACAGGAACTTCAAGTTGCTGAGGGGCTCCCCCTCCCCTCAAATATGCAAAGTGAATTTATTTTAAAATAGTGTCCTAGACAAAAATAATGTAACACATTCCATCCTCACCAAAATTACTTATTCACTTCCAAAACATTTAATTTGCTTTCCAAACCAGATGCTATGAAAAATCAAAAGAAGAAAAAAGTCTGACTTAGGCTTTATATAAACAGCTAAAAATATATCTCAGCCATTCCATACTGTTGCACAGTAGTGTTGGTGTAAGTGGTTGGGAAGGAGCCTATCCAGGGTGGTGCAAAATATCCTATACTATGGATTCGCTGAGGAGGTAGGGAAGGAATTTATTACCTAACTTCCTCTGTCTCCTTCAGGAGTCAAATCGTTTCACGGGTAATAATTTAGCAAAACAGGTACCTGGCAAACATGCCAAAGAGAAGCAACTCTTCCCTAGACCTGTACTTTAAGTAGCTTAAGGGTAATCGTGCCATTGGGAGGTGTCTGAATACAATTTATACAACAGAACTTGTCTTCTTTTGAATGGAATAATTAGCTTCTTGGCCAGAAAACTGGATGCTTCACAAGAAAACTCATCCCAGGTTCTCATACCCAAGTGGATACAAGTGGGTACTTGTACTCTTAGCTTAAATTATTGCAATTAAAGAGATCAAACCGCAAATTACACTGTACATCACCACATAGACAATAATTTGTTGCATGGGCCTCCTTATTTCCTAAACTGTACAATCATCACTCAGAAGCATGTATATTTAATTCTGATGCCTACTTTTTGCAGTGCCACATGTGACCCTTTTTTAATAGGGTTGGGTTTTTTTTGATGAATTAATAAAAAGATTATAGAAACAAGCAACATAAAGTTGCTTTGTATATTAATATTGTATAATGCTGCTGCAATGTGTGCTTTGAAATGAGCTTGGGATTTATTTTTTTTTAATACATGATTGCAAAACATGTATTTCAATTGCAACATCAAGAGAAATGGTCTTGAGACTATGCCTTAAACGGCTAGGCAAAACAGGAATTAAGTTCTGGAAGTTTACTTTAAAAACAATAGAGGCATCTAGTGGAAGTGTTTGAGGACTGCAGCTGTCAGAGAATGCATCAATGTGCAGCTCATTTTCTTGCATTACTACTTCCCACATTGAACTTTGTGAATCAAATGACAATGCTGGTTATGTTTTATTTAAGAAGTGGTGAATCTTAGATTTAATGGTATTTAGGCACTGTGAGGCAAAAGTGATTTAGGAGCTGAAGATATGTTTTTCCAAAGTGATCTAAGCAAGTTGGGCCACAGAAGCATTTATATGTGCAACACTTATAGTGCCATTTCTTCAAGACATGTGGCCAGTCACAGTGTAATTTATAGTCCTTGACTACCTAAGCTGTTAGATCCCTTATAAAACACGATCAAATTAGGCATGCAGAAAAGTGATCTTTCAGTCAGTGGCCTGAGTGAGCAGCCACTCAAAATGGCCCATAAGAAACACTGAGGATAGGTACAAGTCTACACAATGTCTTTCCACAGTAATAGGTTGAAGGGTATGGTTTCCAAGTATAATCCACAGCATCAAGCACTCACTAAATTTTTTTAAAAGCTGATGGGTTGAAGTAGGGAGTGTCAGTCTTCCTTCCAAATACAAGAGAAGAAATATCCCTTCCCACTCTCTTATCCAATACTTTAATAGTTTGAGGACTCCCCTAGGACATAGCAGAGGGAGTTCAATTTCCTTCTCTGCTTGATAGGATATCAGAACATATTTTATTTTTTATATATGCTCAGAGGAGAAGACAACTCAGTGGAAATCTAAGAGTGGGGTCTTCTTAAACCCAAGAAGAAACCAGACTACAAAATATACAGAAAGCATGAAGGCCTAGGGCTTTGCAATGCATTTGGCTGCTTTTTAATTTTCCCTTCCCCTTAGTCTGTGGGGCAGAACACACCGTAGAAGCATCTGTACTAACATATTCAGAATACATTACAGAAACATTCATAGGCTCCCTGTGCAAGCATAACACGCTGTGCTGGTTAGCCAGTTAGACCAAGAAGCCTAACATGGCTGTTTTGCTGATAGCAATAGGGCCTTGTGATAACAAAGTCTTTTCTCCAAAATACTTCCCTGCCTGGCATCTTCATAGCTTAGGTCAATTAGGCTCTACAGTATGATTATAGGAATAAAACCTGAATTTCCAAGGTATGTGAGGAAGCGGCCAGATAACTTTGTGTGGTTTATTCTTAGACTGGTCCCATAACTCTCACAGCATTTTCAAAGTATGATTTTTGAGCACGCTTCAACTCTACCCATGTATCCTCTCAAAAGAACGTTAGGTTTAAATAAGGTGTGGATCCTCTCAATGGGTTTTCAGTTTCTAGGCAAAATTCATTTGAATTACAGTATTTGGCTCATATTTGCTTATTCCTCTCCCTGTTTGAGTGTAGGAATCAATCATAAAGCCTACCCTCATAACTTTAAACCACAAATTTATTACTTCCCCTGCTAACCACACTGTCATTTATTTCCTCCTCAATTTTCCTTCACTTGCTGTGATAGATTTCTTCCTCAAATTGCACTGCTGGCTCAAGATTTGTCATGTCTACTATTTTTCTCCTTTCATCGGTGCAGAATTTGAATAATGAGGGCAGGCTACAAGCGAGGCTTTAGACTCCACGCTGCCACCAGGGCCTTCTCCTTGGATTTTCAAGGAATTTGGTGTTTCTCTTGCTCGGCCTTGCCATTTACGGCGGCGCGCCCAGCCCGGGGTCCCTGCGGGCAGAGGGGCACACAAGGCCCGGGGGAGCCTCAGTGGAAACGGCTTTAATTTACTCTGGGGTCGCTGGCGGCAGAGGCGGCTCCACCTTTCCTTTAAAAACACAAAAGGCAAGAATTCCGCCTTGGCTCCTTCTCCTCCAGGCGTGACGCCGCACCCGGGGCGGGCGAGCGGGCTCCCGTCGGCGGCCTCTCTACACAGGCCGAGCCAGCGCAGGCCCGGCCGGGGCTCACAGCAGCGGCGCCGCAGCCCCCCAGGGCGGGCCCGCCTCACTCACCTGCCCGGCCCGGCTCCGCCTCGCAGGCGGGCCTACACCTCGGCAACAGCCGAGCGCACCCGGCCCTTTCCGGGCGCGTCCCTGCCCCCGAGGGGCGTTGACCTCCTCGCCCCAGCCGCCGCTACCGCGGGGGGGTGGTGTTCCCGCCTCTTCGCAGCCCGCCCCGTTCCGCGAACGGTTCGCAGCGTTTTGGGCCGCGCCGCCCCCCCTCCCCCAGGTGCTGTGGCGTTGCCATGGCATTTTCCGCTCGGACCGGGGAGGCGGTGCGGCCTGGCCGGGCCTGAGCGGCGAGGAGCCCGCGGGGCCGCAGCCTGGCCGGACGCTGACCCGGCCCTGCCCGCCGGCGGCTGCAGAGGGCTGCGTGGGCCCGCTGGCCGATCCCCCGCCTCCTCCTTCCCCGCCGCCGCCTTCGCCTTGCCCCGCCGCTGCTTCCCTCGATCCCGAGGTTCCGGCGGCGGCGGCGGGAGGCGGCGGCGGGCGCCGGCTGGAGCAGGCGGCGGGGGAGATGGCGGGGGACGGCGGGGGCGTCGCTGGGGCCGGG
>VYZX01002831.1:82608-93207 GCA_013401335.1 Brachypteracias leptosomus | reverse complement strand
CGCATACCGGCGGGCATCGGAGCGAGGGGGAGCGCCGAGGAGGGCCGCTGGGAGCCGCGCTTCGGGCAGCCGGCCCCTGCGGGGGGTTCTACCCGAAGGGAGGCACTGCCTGGCCGTGCCGGGTGCTAGGCTGGCCCGGCAGCTGCTCCGACCCGGGAGGGCGGCGGTGCCGGCTCGCCTGGGACTTGCCTGCAAGGGCTCCGTGGTCTTGGACGTGGTGCTGCCTCTGGGGAGCCTGGATAAAGCTTCGCCGTGACGGGGGGGTTTGAAACTAGATGATCTTTAAGGTCCTTTTCAACCCGAACCATCCTATGATTCTGTGTTGTAGGGGAGCTGAGCCAGGGGTACCTGGGTGCGGATGGGGGAAGTGTTGGCAGCCCTGCGGGGTTTCTGCCTGCAGTGTCTGGGGTTTCTAGATGTGTACTCCAGAAATGCGTCTCACGGACTCTCAGGGTTTACTCTTTCTTCAGGAGTAGAAGACAGAGAGCTTTGCTTTGCCATCAGATCTCTAGTGATCAGTTTGTCTAGCAGCCTCAGAGACTAAGGTATTAAAAAGGTTGATATGATACTGCTGCTATCAACCAGAATAAAGAATTGTGTTGTGTTTGAATGTAGGCTGGAAGATAGCATATGTGGACATTTTGGCAGGCTGAGATAGAGAATTGTGCGACAGCTGTGGCCAGAATGTGTGTGATAAATAGTGCAAATGTTCCTGTCAAAATGCTCAGGCATGAAGTCATTCAGGTTCCCATAGCTAGTAATTATAGAAGTAATGCGTCCTGAGTCTGCGTACAACAACTATAAGTAGTAGAGACGACTACTACTACTATTTTTACGAATTTTTTTGCATTTCTCAGAAGATGGACTCATTCTTACAACTCAAATGTGTGCTGAAGGCTTTCTTAAAGGAGAGTGCTGTAAAAATTAATGCAGAATTCCTTTGTTATAATAAGCCATGAGGAACCTGCCTCAGCCTAGAGGAGCTGTTTGTAACTTGAATAGGCAAAACTCACCTAAAATGATGCTTTCAGAATAACTTTGATGTTGGCTTGGACCAGATTTCGTGTTACACAGAATAAGGTTCTTCAGTGAACTTGTTCTCTGAAATTATAGGTCAGTTCATCTTTTAGGTTTTTGTTACAAGTGGAATTGCAAAGTTGCTTCAATCTTATAATTTTAAATAGAACTTACTTATTAAATTCCTCTGCAGAGAACAGAGAATTATATACAGGGTGTGAACCAGGGGAGAGCTGCATATCCTCAGAGGGCTTGCCTATACAGACAAGTATGAAGAATATGGCAAAATAAGAATTGTCTGTATTTAATTTCTAGTTGGAAGTCTAGATTATACTCAATAGGTATCATTTGGATGTAAGGAGTAGGAAATGTGTGCGTAGTTTCCCTTTTAATAGGGAGATTGTGCAATAGTACCAGTCTTCTGTGTAAGAGATTTTATTCTTCTGCAAGCTCAGGTTCCCTTGGAGTGCCCATATTCTTTAAAAAATATATCCAAGCCAGAGTTTTCAGCTTGCAAAGGCAAGCTGACAGTGGAATGGATGATCTGGACAGCTAATAGGGGTGTGTGGGATACTATGCACATTTCCTCCTCTTCATTAGTTCCTGTTATCCTTACTAGAAACCTGAAATTCATAGTTTTATTGGTAGAGTTGAATGAGAAGGGGAAGTCAACACTCTCTCTCTGACAGCAGTTATACTATGGAGCATCTAGTACAGAGACCGCAGCTTTCCATGTTCTGATATGAGGTTCCTGCTGCTCCCTGGGACTACCAGAGCTGCTTTGTTGTGTTGATCCAACAGTTCCTGGTATCAGCTTTTGTGAATTCCTTTACTGGGAGCACAAGCTTCTTGCAAATTAACATTCACAGAAATTACTGTAACAAATCCACTGAATTCTCGTGACCCTTTATCTCCCTCTGGTTATGAGATAACTACTAGTGTAGAGTTGTCGTTTCTATAGACTATGAAAATGGTTTTATAACTGACACTTCAGCGTACCCATTTCCAGTTGCCTACATTTTCTTTAGAATAACTATAGGCTGCCACTTGCTTAAGAGTATTTGAGGATATTACACTGGGTTTGCCTAGTTTTCCTCGTATGACATCTGACTGACCATTGCATGGCAGCTGCATGGGGCTGCAGGTGCACTTACACATGTAAACCTTGCTAGCTAAGCTGCTTTCTGTGTCCTGGAAAGCAGGACTCTGCCTCGTCGTTTACATAGATTAATGTATATGTATTAAAAGTTCTAAAAGTATATGGTAGTATGAGGTATTGCTTACAAAACTGATATCTTAGTGCTAAATTGGTCAGAAAAATCCTTGTGCTGTCTAATCCCACTGATTATGCAAAGCAATAAAACTGCAAGGAGACAAACGTGGAATCAGTTGATTGGTGTTTTTCCCTGTCCTTCTCCTTGTGTAGCTTGTTCTTCTGGCACGTCTTCTAGTCTCAAATGTTTTGCTACTAAGCTTTGTAGCTGACTTAGGAAATGCTGGAGTGGCACCCAGCTGGTCAAAGCAACCGCAAAACTTCACTCTTGACCCCTCTAAGTAGCCAACTGTCACTCATGTGCGTAAATGCAAGTGTGCCTTCAGATCAGAAATTGTGCTGTAGTATATTGAGAAGATGGTACTATTGCATCCTCAAACTTCAAACATTTGTTCAAAGCTCCTGAGTGTCTTCATGGCTGTGTCAGACTTCATTGCTTCAGAATTAATGTAGCATTTATCATTCAGTTCTTTAGAAAATGCCAGTTAGCTGTGGATCTAGTACTTTTTCCATATCTTTCTATTTACACCTTCCTGGGAAAACCGTAAGTCCTCTGTTTTTTTTTCTTAAACCACAAAAATAACTGAAAGTTGTAAAGTATTTAAAGTATCAGACAAGAAAAGTCTTTAGCTTGTGAAGACCTTTAAAAGGGCTACTGGTGATGCTGCATTTATCCCCATAGTTACAAGCAGTGTCTGGATTAATCTTGGATAAAACTCATGTAACTCATTGTTTTTTATTAGGCACATAGTATAATACAGTTAAGTGAATCATCTCTTACTCTTAGAGAAGGGTAGTGATCTGTATTACTGATGATAAAAGCTTTGCAAAACTGCAAATGTACTTACAAGTCACTTTCCATTTAAATAGCAAACTGCTTTGATTCTCTTTTTTTAAAACTTTTTTTATTATAGACTTTGTGCATGTTTGTGCTTAGAATGCTGACACTGTAGGTTTTCTGTTAAGAACAGATTTGTCATTGTTGTGCTTGCAGTGAGCAGCTACACAATCCACATTTTATGCAGGATGGTAGTTTCCATATAGTCTTTGTGTTTCTGCCTCATAGGGGGTATGAAGTAATGCTTTTTTGTTTACTTTTTAAAATTATTATTCTCTAAAACTGCAAAATACAAGCAGTGAAAACTAAATGAATTATAATTAAGTACTTCTATTCCAAAAATATTTTATAATCTGTACTATATGGAAAGTTGTCATGGAATTTTACTTTTGCATTTCCTTTTTTGATTTTGATTAAGAGCTCACCAAAAGTTACTTAGTCATGGTACTAGTAAGAGGCTAAGTACAGATTGCTAATGCGTAGCAGGAGCTCATTGTCCAAGCTGTCAGTCCAGTTGTCTTCCTTCATGTTAAATCAGAACCAGGAGTATAAAGGAGTTCATAGTTATTTGTTATGTAAAATACCGTCTGGCATTATAAAACTATAATTGACATTATAAATAAGACTATAATTTAATTATTTCATAATATTATGATTCAGAGTAAATATTTTTCATTTAACTCTTGTCGTGGGACTAGGGGCATTTAAGAGGGCCCAAATAGCAAAATGGCAAATATTAAAGCTACTGTAAAATACTAACTTGAAGCATATTTTAGTTTTTTTGCAGTGCACAATGTAGCACCTTTTGAATCCTGAGTAAGGCTAGCATGCAGTTAATGAAAAATGTAGCGCACCGTTAATAAACTTGTATTTTAGTGACTGCTTTTTTTATACATTTGGTTTTTTGCAAGTGTTAATGTTGACAGAGTATGTAGAAGCCGAAATGCAGGATGTTTGAGACAGAGTGTTACATACAAAGAATGATACTCTTGGGACCTCTGGACAGTTCTGCTTCATGCTTAAGGACAATGGGTGTGAAGAGTCTGCAGCCTCTTTGAGTCTGTGCAGGCATTTAAATACTCTTAAACTTCCCTATTGCTATCAGCTTTGTAGGACATATGGAAGTATTCTGATAGAGCAGGCTTCCTTCAAATTTTACAGCTGATTCTAAACTTGTGACTCTGGTTTTCTAGGTTCAGCACTTCAAGACAAACACTGATGTGGATTCCAGACTCCTTTTTTTCCAGGTATTTGTAATATATCATCAGATTAAACAAAGACAAATTAACAGTACTTTAAAAAAAAAATGTTCTCAGTTGTTAATTTATGCTGTGAATAATGTTGTGGGGTTTTTTAACCTTAATGCTTTTTCCCCAATGTCAAGCAATGGGACAGATTCACTTGAAAAAAGCTGTTATCCAAAAGGCATCTTCTGCCTTGGATGGTGCTATGGCAGATCATATGGAAGGCTGGAGAGTTTTCACTTTTTAGATGGAGTGGAAATAAGACTCCAAATCTGCAGGAAGGAGAGATGACAGTGACTCTACTGCTGTATTATCAATTGTGACCTTATTGACCATAAACAATAACGCTGTCTTTAGTGTTTTTTGAGTTATTGCTGTACCCTGAGTTAACTCAATTTTGAGGGTTTTAACTTGTAGTACAGTAGCTGTTGAATTATTGAATGTCCTTCTGCTAACTTTTGTGTCACTACCATTACTACTTCTGTAGGTTGTGCTGCTTGCTGTTTCTACTGTAGTATTTTTGTGCTGTAGTTGCTGTACCTCTATCACCCCAGTTCATCCTAAATACATAAAAGAAAATGTAAAGGCTGGCAATTTTGCTTCCTTACATTTAATTATTGTACTCCAGACTTCTTTCCCTATAAAAACTTGTTAGTTGACAAAGATAGGCAGCATTACCTGCTCACATTTTACTGAAATGTCCAGATAAATGTAGTGCCAGGGAAATGTCACCTTCTTTGAGGCATGGAAGGAAAGGCACAAAGAGAAAGTCCTATGCTATGCCTCAATCTCTCAACACTAAATATACTATCTAAGGAGGTTGTTCTGAAAGTCATCCAGTACTGGAAAATCTCAGAGGTAATTGTCATCCAGACTCAGATGGAATCTTGAAATAAAACTGTTGATGTTAGTTTGCTTTTTATCTGTAAACCAAAACTTTTCTACACAAGAAGTACTTTGATCTAATGGGGGAGGAACTTTGAAGTAAAACTGTAAAAACTCATCTACCTCATTCTTGCTCAGTAAGTCCTTGTGAAATGGATTGTTTACTTGTTTTTTACTCCAGCAGCTTTTACCAATTTAGTAGATTGTAATAAACTATGCAGCCCTCTGGGTGCCTGGGAAAGCCTTTCTACCCTTTCAGGCTAGGCCTTGGGTCTATTTTCTTTGGGAATCTAAAGGTCCTTATGATGCAGCTCTTAGACTTTCCTTGGGTATACGTGACACTGCTTCTTGTTCAGCAGAGATACTCCACACACCCCCAACCCCACCCCTGGCATTCTGCCTTATCAAAGCAGTTTTCTTTGCTCAGCTACGCTGTTTTACCAAAACGCAACTAACAATACACAGAGAGCAAACCAACAGTGTTGATATCTTGTTTTTGTGTTAGTACATTTCTGAGGGACATCTAATGAAGTTTTCCTGTGTTTCAGTTTGCTGAGTGGAAGAATTTCAACACTAAAGGATGAAACTGGTGCTGTGAGTAATAAACCTACTGATAACTCATTAATTTAATGTTATGCTTTCAGTTAGGTTCTCTGCTGCGGAATATTCACTGCGGGTGCTAATGGAAGTTACACTGCCTGAGTCACTCTAAACTTTCATGGAAATTGGTGACATCTCTGGGTTTCTTGATTCTCATCTTCATTCCAAGATAAATGAAACTGGAACAGTATGCATATTTTTGTACTCATTATACAGGCAATGCAGAGGCAGCAACTGTACTTTTTTTCAACAGAAAAACTACTATTTCCTATATTGCAGTAAGATGTGCAATTTTCATTAGATAGCTATTGCATATGTAGTTGAGTAATACTGACATGGAAATGTAGCTTTTGTTCGCAAATATATAGAACAAAATGACCACTTCTGTCTGTGTATATGATATTCTTAAACAGGACACTATAGTTACAGTAATGTTGAGTGACAGTAAGGCACACGAGGATTTTGTTAGAAGTGTAGAGGTAGTTGTAAAGGTAATTGACTTAGTTGAAAAGAAGTCTAAACTTACCTTGAGACCTTATTTATCACCTTCTGAACAGTACCCGTTGACCTTTGTGGAGAGTCTAGAACTTAAAGAGCATGTCTGTTAAGTGCCATCTATTTGCAGCAGTGTTTGTATATATGTCTTTTAAGAATGTAGAATTGGTGGATAGTAGAAGAATAATGAGAGCAAAGGAGAGGTCCAAAATTCTTGAGTTACATCTATCTGCTGATTCCTTCATCATCAATTCCTCTTTTCTGTGCTCAGCATAAAAAAGCATTTTAGTTGATGGAATCTCCAGAGTAATTCTAAAGTACAGCAGATTTTCTTTGCAGATATTTATTGATCGAGATCCAGCAGCATTTGCACCCATTTTAAATTTTCTTCGCACAAAGGAGTTAGATTTACGGTAAGAAATTCTAATTATTTCAAGTGAAAATTGATTTTATCAGGTATATTAGAAAACTTTTTGAAATGAGGATTGTTGAGTTTTACTCATCTAGTTGAGTGCCCTGTATATGACTTGGCTCCCTGGTAGATCTGGGGCCATGTCTAGGGTATATGCATGGTCTAGTGGAGGCAGAAATGTCAGCATTATATTTTGTTAGAGGATTCTTGTAATTTAAACCACTTCTGGCAATGTATTTCTATATTGTTTCTGTATCCTTATTTTAATGAAAGATAATTAATATTAAGATCACTTTGAGATCTCGAACATCTACATGTTGAATGTGTTTGATAGTAATCCTGTAAACTGCTAGGTTAGCTCGACGTTCACATTGTGTAGTATCTAGTTATATCCAAGTATCAATATTCAAGGTATTGACTCACTTTGTCCTTGTTTTCTGTTTTGATTTTTTCCAATTTGTTTTGTTTTTTCTTGCTCTAGGGGAGTGAGTATAAATGTTCTCAGGCATGAAGCAGAATTCTATGGAATCACTCCTTTAGGTAACCTTTATTTTTCATAGGAGTTCATCTTGTATCTATTGCTGTTGTAATGGCCCACCTGCAAGTCCTGGGCAGTTGTGACTCTAAAGATTTTCAAGCTTACTGATACAGAAGGTTATTTGAAATAATGTAATGCTTCCAAGGAAGTGAAAGCTGTGGTCATATCTGGTTTTCCTCCTTAGTGAGAAGATTGCTACTATGTGAAGAACTGGAACGCTCATCTTGTGGCAGTGTCCTTTTTCATGGCTACCTGCCTCCTCCAGGTATTTATGTATTCATGGTCTGATGTTGTTTGCAGTCATTTATTGCTCTAGTTTGTTGGGGAGATTGGCTGAGGTAGTTACTCTAGCTGTCAAACTGTCCAGAAAAAGCTTTCCTATGGAGAGATCGAGATGCATGGTTGAATTGAGCATCATTCTGATTCAAGCCCAAGGCTTTTATCTGTATGCAAGGATGTATTTTAGAGTAGGGGGGTGTGTGTGTGTGTGTGGCATGTTAACCCTAAACTATGTTTAGGAGTAGACTAGAGTAGAGGTTCTACAAGTACATTTCAGTTAAATGTTATCAACATGGAGTGCTTTCTTCTTTTTGAAGGTACAGTTACTTTAGGTGCCCAATGTCTAGATGACAAATCACTACAAATGAGCTTTCCTAAACAACCTGAGTACTTGTTAGATTTTTACTTCTCTGTAGAGATGAATGTGGTTCGCATGTTTACCTGAAGTCTAGGGGATATCTAGCTAATAGTTGACAAGTTCCTTAAATTGTGAATGTCAATGTAGAAAGAAAAGCATTTTCTGTTTCAGTGTTACAATACTGCCTAATTGTTACAGCAGAGGAAATGCACAAGTATTAA
This sequence comes from Brachypteracias leptosomus, assembly GCA_013401335.1. Taxonomy (NCBI): domain Eukaryota; kingdom Metazoa; phylum Chordata; class Aves; order Coraciiformes; family Brachypteraciidae; genus Brachypteracias; species Brachypteracias leptosomus. Next base: position 85,047 of record VYZX01002831.1, on the reverse strand, counting down.
TCCTGTATTTTGAAAGTGAATGAATATCTGTTATATTGCTAAAGTTTATGGAGTGGGATAAAAAAAAATCTCTTTTCCTTTATAGGTATTCCCAATCGTAAAATAAATAATACTAGTGGGCCACCTGCTGATGTTAGAACTGGTCAGAACTGCTCTGAGAGTGAGATTCATGGAGGTGGTGTCCAGCCTACGCTTGCTGGTACTGGGGAAGGTACAGTCAGGCTAGGTGAGGAATGTCAATTTTAAAACCAAAACAAATTGCGAAGATGATTGTCACTGGGAAATAAAAACTGAGTAACTCTGTTTTCAGTTTAGCATTCTCTATTTGCCTGATCTTAAATGGCTGAACACTTAAACACTACTCCCTTTGCAGTCTTTAAGGCTCAGTAATGCACAATAAAAACATGAGACTGAGAGAAAGGCAAGTCAAAGTTCTTCAGGCAGACTCAATACAGCCCCTTAGACAAATGCTTTACACTGTACTAAAGCCAGGATAAAAACCAGACAGAACAGTCTCCTTGTTTTTTTTGTTCAGGGCCCCTTCCTGCTTTTGCACCTCTTTTTTGCTCCTGGTACCTCCTGCAGGAGGTATTTGCCTGCAGGTAGTCTTCAGTTGTTCGACTATATACAGTGCTTTCCATATAAAAATTGTAAATAAGATAGGATTCCATTATGTCTTTTTTCAGCTTTTGACTTCACAAGCAAAATGATGCTGTTAGAAGTGTTGTATTTTTGCTGCAATCATGTACGTTTTTAGCAATGTTAGAAAATCTGGAGTATGTGAAAAGGTGAATCTGTATCTATGTAATATGAAAGTAAGCTTTGGGTATTCATTGATAATTATTCTTTGAGTTGCTGCAGGTTAGGAGGAGGGCAGTCTTGGGGAAAATGAGGTAGAAGATGGAGTCTTTAGGCATTAGTTCTTTAGTATATCAAGGCTGAGAGCTAACTTGGGGAAGTACCATAATTACTGATTTCCAGCGCCATCCAACACTTCTGTCAAACCTAATTTAGTTATAGATCGGAAACAGGCATGCTCCCACTAAATAATAAATGAAGGAGCTATATAGGTATTCTAAGCTACTGGAAATAGTGCAGAGTTGCACCAACAATTTGGAAAGGACTTCTACGAAAGAAAGCCTTGTTTCTTATTTGATAACAATCTTCAATTGTTTATACCAATTTGGTTGGCTTTAAAACTGAGTCAGGTACTTGCCTCTTTCTCTTATGAAAACTTTGCAGTGTAGTGACTGAAATGAAAAGTCTTCTTTCCATGTAAGAACTGTAATAGTTTTAAGGATTGTGAGGAGTAAAACTGCTAACTAGAATCTAGGTGAAAATGTTTCTTGAGAAACTTCGTTATCGAAGTTTCTGTTGCATAACCTAGCAGAGAGCTCTGTCCTGTTCTGGATGTCTCTGCTCATCTCCCAGTATCCATCACTTGACTGACTTCAGCTTTGTTGTTTTCAGGATTTCCTGTGGACCCACGAAAAGTCCTGATAGTAGCTGGCCACCACAATTGGATAGTAGCTGCCTATGCCCATTTTGCTGTTTGCTACAGGTATGAATATAGTTGCTTGTTAGGTTACAGGAGTCTAAAAAAATTGATAATTTGTTATGAGCAAAAAAAAAAGTTTGCCTACTAGATGACAGTATTCATGCATTCAGTCTGCTCCTATAAATATGTGTTGACAGTTCTGCTTGTGCAAATAAACTGCCTGCTAGGAATTCAAATTTTGCTGCTTTCATGCAATTTCTTGATGCCGTTGTAAAAGTAATGGACTCCAATTTAACTGCTTCAAAAGTCTGTTTTAAAGCAGAATCTAAAGGAAAATTAATTTTAAAAGTTGTTCCTACTATATGGATTTGAAGACTGAAGTTAGACTATCAACTTGAAACAGTTCATGGTTTTTTGCTACATAAGTGATGAACTTCGTCTTAAACTTCAGGGTTTTTTGGCTTAGCAGAACTGTTAAGCACTTGCTGCTTTACCTGGATGGCTGAAAAATGCCTTAAATATCTTGTAAACAAACTGGCTATTTTTTAAGATCAGGTGAAGATTTTAAGATCACCTTCATATTACAGAAGCTGTGTTTAGTTCACATCTGGTAGTCTCACTTTTTATTTGGTGGCTGTCTTCTCAATGAAAAGTAATGTTTTAACAGGAGCTGTTACCAAAACCAAACACTGCTGGCGTAGTGTGGCTCAGAAACAGAAGGGGGAATAAAGAGTGTAATGTGAACAGCTTCTTTCTTTACTGGAAGCCGAAGCCATAGTTTGCTTCATATTTATTCACATATAGAATACTAATTTGCTTGCTTAAATTTGGTAACACATCCAACATCTCTTGTATTCACCGCTGCAATTTGTTTTGCTTTAATTTGCACCAGATATGGCTTCTCTTGCTCTACTTAATGTTCTTGTTTTCAATTATGCTTA
>VYZX01002831.1:28535-78033 GCA_013401335.1 Brachypteracias leptosomus | reverse complement strand
TGAGATGGAAAGATTCTGAGAGATTCTGTTCTTTTCTTTCCTTTTTTAAATTAAAACCGTATTTTTACACAGAGCTGATGAAAAGGTTTCATTTCTCTGTCAAATGTAGTTCATAAATGGAAATTGGAAAATTAAAATGTCTTCATCTTGTAACTTAGGTGCCTCCTTACTTAGGTGTAGGGAGAAGACACACTGCTGCCCTAAGCATACAGGAATTGGTGCTTGTGAACCTTGATACCAAAGGACACACAATTAGGGAGGCTTTAGAAACAGCAAGAAGACATTTTCAGAAGTAAATATTCCTTGGTACTGATCTGGTGGCTTGTCTGACNTGATCTGGTGGCTTGTCTGACTCGCTGTTGTCCATACACAGGGCACATTTGGAAGGCAGTGAAGGGAACCTTATCAGGAACTTCCTCTTCCCTAATCCCTGGTATTTGTATCACCACTGTTATGCCAGTTATGTGTTTTCTCTGGCAGTGGATACAGTAAGACAGCAATCTCCTTGTGTGGATGCTTTTCTCTGGGACTTAATGCTGAGTTAATTTATTAGATGTATCTCCATAACTGAAGCCATGAGAATTAATGTGGTCATTAAAGTCAAAATGACCAAATTAAAGTTTTGATCCATGTGCCTTTAAAGGAAGAGCCTACCTGAAAGATACTCTGGCAATTTCTAGCTATGTTAACAGCTGTTGCTTTTTTTCATGCCTGAATGAGTGGAAGCACCAAGTCAGATTTGAAGATGGGGAAAGGCAAAAGTCTTGCTTGACATAATGCAGCTGTGTACTGTTCTTTTACTTGTGACTCATAGAGTTCTTGTATGTAATCATGGTCAGCAAAACAGAAAAGGAGATTTAAAAAAAAAGTATTTGAAGTATTTGAAAAAAAGAATCTGAAAGGTATGTCTGACAGTTGAATGTGAAATATCTTTATTAAGCAGGGAGTTGATGCTGTACTTGAGAAGCCTTTCCTTCTGTTATGCTCCTTTAGACCAAATCTTAAAGGCAGGGAAGAGTTAGTGTGACAGCTGTACTCCTGTACTAGGCATTGCTTTAAGCATTATTACATTCCTCCTGCATTTGCTGGTATGACTTAGCTGCTTGTGTTACCTTGGGATTTCCATTAAGATACATAAAGCAACATCTTGGATTTTTGGAAATCAAGTGCAAAGAGGTGCAAAAGACACTTTTACCTCAAATAAAAACTCTAAAATATGTCAGTGTCATGAGGTTCTGATAACTCAGACTATGACTGAACATGGCAACAAAAACAAAGGGAACACTTTTGCTAAACAGGCTCTGCTGCATTGAAGTGACTCTGTGAAACAAAGGAAATGTCACTTGGGGCAGGGAGGAGCAGAGAGAAAGTGCCTACAGGATTGAGTTTTTAGTCCAACTAACATTGACCAAAATGTCCTGTTCCTCTTTTGGATAATAGGTCATGCTGCTTTGTTTTAAAAAAACTAAAATATACTTGTGTTTAGTAGTAATAACTTGAATATAGCTATCTTGTTTCCTTTTGGTAGCAAATGCTTGCAGTCCTGCTTTGTGTTAGAGATATAGCACATTGCTATCATCTTGTGAAAGAAACTGCTTGTTCCAGACAGTCATTGGAGCCTGATGACACCATCCTCAGAAAATTGTGTGGGCTGGCATCTTTGTGATGGAGCTCTCCCAGAGCGCTCTCTTTCCTTTCAATATTACTTACATAAGACACTGCTGCCAGATTGCTGCTGTAAGCAGTATTTTACTGAGAGGGACCCTTAAGACAAGAGCCTGTCATTATGTATAGCATTGTCTCCCCTGTGGATGGGTCTCAAGATTGTTGAGCCTAAGCAGGACTGACACTTCAGATTCCTCTAGACCATTCAAGCTGTCTTCCTTGATTTCCTTGAATCTCATCCTTCTCTGGAGTAATCAATTCTAGTTGTTTCTGTGGATTTTTTATTATTGCCTTTTTCATGTGCCCTGTACTGCTGAATCTTACCTGCATCAAATAGATTGTACTCTGCCCTAGAAAACAGTTTAGCATGCTAATTAAAACAAAAGTATATGTTGAACTTCTGAGGTTCTTTCTTGGGGTGTAACAGAGGGCGGCTCCTTGTTTGGGAATGGCACTCTGTTCATCTCAATTTGTCCAAAACAATGTTGGGAAATTTTTCAGCTATTCTATACTCTTGTTTTGAAGACATTTGTCTGCTGCATTTAAAGCATATTAGAGAGGGTTAATATAAATATGTAGAGTGAGGAGTATGGAATAGGAACTTGTGAATGGAGCTTGACATTTGATAGGGTAATGTATCCCCAGTTGTAATGACTATTATACTTAACAGGCAGTAAAACTTAGACTGGAATTGCCTACAAATTTGAGTTACTTACAGGGCCAGTTTGCTGGACTTCACAGCTGGCAAACTTAGAAATGATCTCAGACTTTTTTAGTTTGCTATAACTTTTATATACATGGTATCTAAAACAGTACAAAATGTAGTATGTTATCCAAGCTTGCAGTTCAATTAAAAATATTAGTGTTGGATCTATGATGAGATTAGGAAGCTCTAAAGAGAGGACAGTTTTTGTTTAAAAGCTCAGATGTTAAGTTCTACTGCAACCATAGTCATCAATGCCTGTTATATTCTGCAGTGTTTTGGTTTTTATTAAGTGAAATGTTCTTATGCCACATTTGCTTTATATGGAAGGCAGTCATTTGCTGGTAAGTCTTATCTTCCAGATTTTGAATAGTATGAGATGCTTGGTGAAACTGGTTTCCTGTATAGCTTCAACTTGTAATAGCCTGTACTCTCTACTCATGGCCTGTAACCAAACTTAAAGATCAGGGGATGAAAAGAGAGAGAGGAAGAGGCTATTGCAGGCTCTTTATTTTTCCAGGTTCAAGTATTTCTTCTAAAAGAGAAAATCGAATGTATTTGAGTAGTGCCCTATTGGGTTTGCTAAGCCTTTTCCCAAGAATAAGGATGAAGCCTTGTAGCTTTGTTTAGTTTCTAAAATATGTTTCCAGATTGTTTGATTGAACTTTAAAAAAAGCAGTGAGAACTTGTAATACTTTAAAAGGTAATTGCAAACTAGTATGGCAAAACTTTTTGTTTAGCAAAAACTGTGAAATTACTGCTTCTTAAATGACACTTAATAGCCACAGATTAAAAAAAAAACAACCCAATGAACAAAAACAAACAAAAAGAATCCTGATTGTTGTTGTAATTATTTTTTTTTTTAACGCCTTAGGGCGTATAAAGCCATTTGAGAACTTGATGGCTGTAGAAAAATAAGAAATGGATATTTTGCATGGACTGTTCTTCCTTCTTTTGCCTCCTTTCTTCTTCCCAAGTAATGATTGCACCAGCAGAGATGACATCACACTGCCATTTAATTTAATGGAACCAAGTTTGCTGCTTGAAGGGTACCTCACCTAGCATATTGCAACCCCAGTTTTGTCTGTTCTTTACATGCTACTGTAATAAGCATGACATATGATAATAGTAGAGAGATTCCATTGTTACTGTTTTTTTCTCTTTATTTTAGATGAGCTTCACAGACTCTTCATTTTTTGTAGGAGTGTTCAGTCTTGGAGTCCCTGTAGATGCTCTCTTCTTCATTGGCAACCAGTTGGTGGCTACAAGCCATACAGGGAAAGTGGGAGTGTGGAACGCTGTGACTCAGCATTGGCAGGTGTGTTCAGTTCAATTTTCCACGTCACTTTCAATAAGCTCGTATGTCTTTCTCGTAAAAAGAGAGTAAAATAGTCTAAAAGCATATGTGAAATGCTTGTCACAGGGTTTTCAACCCCAACTTGTGTTACAGAGTTTGCCACCTTGGTTTCTGAGTATTGTGCTTGTGAGCAGAATGTTGAATTGTTCAGTGCATGCTTTTTAGGCTTTCAAATAAAAGGACATGGTGTGATTTGGAGCAATAAATGTCAACTGTGTGTATATTTAAACTTCCTTGTGGGTTACCAACTTTGTAAAAATTCACTAGGATGATAGGAAATAAAGAAATTGTGGGGAATATGTGACAGCAATTTCTGCACCATGTAAAGAAGAAGAAAACAAGAAGGCAGTCTGATATCTGAGAATCTCAAAAGTTGTTTTACAGTGGGAGACTGTTCTTAGCAGAAATATAGATGGTGCTTTAAAGATGTCTCTCTTGCATGTGGATGCTTCTGGATGCACTGACTTTATTCCTTTTGTCAGAACACATATCAAATAGGGAGATGCTTCGAGTCTGTATGAGTCTGAGAAAAGAGTTGAGCATTGATGTCAATAACAAAGTTTGCAACACAGCCAGATGTACATCTTTGTGGCACAAAACCTGGATGCAATAAAAAAAACCCCAAATTGCCTTGCAAATCTTGAGAGGCAGAACTGACCTGAGGCTGCTGCACTATTTGCTGACTAGGTTCTGAGTCAACCCTTAAGTGACAATGCTGCTAACAAATAACACCAATAATAAGCATGGGGTAGCACTGCTTCTGCAGCAGAGACGGACATGTTGGCATGGCCTTGAATTAAACAAAACATTATTTAAAGCTCTATTGCCTTCCAAGATCTTCTGTTAAGAGACAACTTAATGCTATGTGACAAGCTGGCATTTGACAGTATTTTCTAAAGGAGCGAGTCATAAGGAATTAAAACCAATGTCCCATTCATCTTCTTTGTTTCCAGAGGGAGCCACAGAAATCTTTCTGATCACATTAATAGTTCCTCAGTTTGACTGACTTTGGTAAAGGCATTTCTTCCTGAAGGGTAGAAAATCTTTTAAGAGGGGGTTATATGCCAGGATGTCCTAAAACAGAGGTCTTGGGCTTTTTAACTTTTTTTTTTTCATACGGAGTGAGAATAGCTCCCTTTAAACAAACAAAGAAACAAACATCCATCCCCCAAAAAAGCCCCAACCAAAACAAACCCACCAAACCAAACAAAACCTACCCCAATCTAACCAGTTCCAAGGTGCTTTTTGTACCTCAGGCTCTTTTGTTAGTAAGAAGGAAAAAAACCCCTCTTCCTGTAGATCTCGATCTCCCTTTAGAACACATTTTTCTTGGAAGAACCTCATGAAGACTTAAGTGGCAGGTTTCAACCTCTCATCTTCAAATTCCTCATGAGACTACATGGTCTGGGGGAAGTCAGGTGCTGTTGTTAGCCTGGGAGTGGTGTCAGTGGTCAGACCTAAGGGGAAAGTGATGGGGAAACTGAGGTAACGAGGCCCCATGAGGGATGTGGGGGTAAAGAATATATCAATAAATAGCCTGGCACCACCTCCATTTTATCTCACTAGCGGTATTCAGGGTTTTTTGAGAGGATTTCAAGTCCTTATATCTTTGGTTTAATAAAAATAAACGGATGATGAGAATACATCTTTTGGGGGCTTATACAAGCACAGCTGGCAGAAGCTTAGTCAGAGAGATGGTGTGGATGAACAGATGTTCGAAGTCAGGTTGGACAGTGCTTTGAATAACCTGATGTAGTGCAAGTTGTCCCTGCCCGTGGTGGAGGGATGGACTAGATGATTGTTGAAGATCCCTTCCAACCCAAGCCATTCTATGATTCTGTTTCTATATTTGTGTAACTGCTTTCCATGAGTTGCCCATATCTCTGTACTTGGGATGTCATCATACTTGCTGCAGTGAGAGTATGTTGAGGAACAGAATGTGCAATGCCCCATTTTACACCAAGAACTTTGTTTTCTTTCAGGCTTTCTTTCCTGATGCCTTCATAAATTCTACTTCAAGGAGGCTTAGTTTGTGCAAAGCTATCCTTCCTTACACCATGATTTTTGTATTTGATATATTGCATCCTGAAGATGTAACTCTGACCTCTGTCTCTAATTGGTTCTCGCATCTTATTCCTGTCTTGGAGATTTGAGCAGACCAGCTGCAGTGGTTTCCTAGTAATTACTCCTCTGACACTGTTTCAGTTGCATGAGACGAGGAGAGGAGGTTGTGGGTGCTTGATACTTCACTAATTAAATTCTTAGTGTAGGAGAGCTTAAAGGAACTTTAAAGGAAGCAGAATGTTAAGTGTTAGAGAATAAAAGGTAACATGACACAAAAACTTAGGCTGGCCGTGCTTTACCGGTGACTGTTGTATAATGTCACTCTGTTTCCTAGTGAAGGTTCACATCTTGGCAGGTGCAACTGCTGAATCACCTCAGGTGCTCCTATCTCTGCTGTAGAAGAAAGGAATATCCTTGTTTTGTATCATTGCTCTGACCCAGTCAGTCAGTCTCTGCTCTTGGCAGCATTGAGGCAGGAAGGCTCTGCAGAGGGATTTGGACAGAGTGGAGCTATGGGCTGAGGTCAATTGTATGAGGTTTAACAAGGCCAAGGGCCGGGTCCTGCACTTTGGTCATAACAACCCCATGAAAACCTGCAGGCCTGGGGAAGAGTGGCTGGAGAGCTGCCTGATGGAAAAGGATCTGGGGGAGTTGGCTGAGCATGAGCCAACAGTGTGCTCAGGTGACTAATAAGGCCAACGGCATCCTGGCCTAGAACATCTAGTTCTTTTGCCCAGCAACCTCTTGAGGAGTTGTCAGAAAGAGAAGAAGAAATAGGGCAGAAAATGTGAAGTACACCCATTTTGCATATTGGAAAAAAAATTTCTCTTTTGAAGATGTGGTTTAGCTGTAACATTCTAAGCTTTGTGCCTTCACACATAGAGCAGGATCTTCCAGAGTAGTTGTGCTAACTTGTCTGCATGCTTCTGCTGAACTCCATGACTTAAGGTCTGGTTTGGTAGAGGAGTGTCATCTACCAGCACAACTTTATGAATGCCATTGTACATGCAAGTGTGTGCACAATTGCTTCAGCCCAGTACCAAACTCAGGTGTCCTCAATAAAATGTACCAAAAAATGGCTGAAAACTGAGAAAGTAGCAACTTGAAGTCTTGATTTTTTTTTAATTTTTTTTTTTTTTCTTTCTGTTTGCACTAGGTTCAGGATGTAGTTCCTATAACAAGCTATGATACTGCTGGGTCCTTTCTGCTGCTGGGCTGCAACAATGGCTCTATCTACTATATAGGTAAGAAATGGGAGCAGGGCAGAAAAAGGAGGTGGTACTGAGCAGCTTTGTTCTTATACTCTTTAGTTGTGCTAAGTTGCCTTAGAACAACTCTGTCTACTCAGAGTAATAAATAAATGTCTTTTCCCCCACAGACATGCAGAAGTTCCCACTGCGAATGAAAGACAATGATCTTCTAGTGACAGAATTGTACCATGATCCCTCCAATGATGCTATAACAGCGCTCAGTGTCTACCTCACACCTAAAACAAGTCAGTATTCCCTTACTGTTTCTTCAAATATCTGTTACATCTGTAACAGACTAACTGTTTTTTCTAAATGGGCTTTTCCTGTTGCTGCATAGCGGGGCTAAAGCAGATAAGGTAGACCTTGACATTAAAATGATTTTTTTCTTCATTTAATCATCTTCAAATGAATGCTGAACACCAGGTGTAGCTGTTTATTATTACTGCATATATGTATAAATAATCTGTACATATCTGTAGGTATGTATAAATAGGTACATGTGCTTACATGTGTGTGTGCGTATGCTTGTACATCATGTATTGTACATTAATGCATAATGTAATACCATAATGCATCATATATTAATGCTTGTGCATAATGTACCTTTGCTGGTTTTAAGCCTTTTACACAAGATATGCACTTAGTAGATTATGAATTGTGTTCACTGCAATAGTTTGTGGTAGACTGGGGGGGAGAAAACCTTGCTGTTGTATCTAACCAGCATACTAAAACCCATTTCCATATACATCTGAATGATGCTTAGTTAATGTGTCTATACACCCTTTTGTATTCACAGTGCAACTATCTTTTAAATTAAAACTAAACAAAAACAGAAAAAAAAAAGTGAAACCTCTAACAAAAGCCCAAACTGGGAGAAAGTGGTTACTGACATAACTATATCTATACTACAGTGACCTTTTAACTGTATTCCTCCCTGCTCTTGCCTTGCTTTCCCATTTGCCTCCCCCTAAGGCAGAAAAATGAACAGTATGTGGCACATACTGACCATATCACTGTGAGGAGTGCCAAAATATCTGATTATATGATTTTATCCATCTCATCTGCAAGTGTAACTTTCAGGAGGGAGGAGAGAATGGGAGAGAAAGCTGTTGTTAAGACAGTGATGAAGAATGCAGTATGGAATTGAACAAACGCTGGGGTTTTTAGTGTCAAAATGCCCTCTCTTTTCAGGGGAAAATGATGAGTGAACAGTGCTTAAAATAAGTATCTATCTTACTGTGGAAACTTGAAAATACTGTTTTCTACTGCCTCACTCCCTGTCCCCAGTAAGATACACTTTCATTCTTGGGGGGAACAACTGTGTTCTTGCTTGCTTTAGGTGTAAGTGGCAATTGGATCGAGATTGCATATGGCACCAGCTCTGGAGCAGTGAGGGTGATTGTGCAGCACCCAGAAACAGTTGGGTCTGGGCCTCAGCTCTTTCAGACCTTCACAGTTCATCGAAGTCCTGTTACGAAGATCATGCTTTCAGAGAAGCACCTTGTGTCAGGTAATCTCCTTTTTTGTGCACAAGTTTGTATTGGTGGTTCTCCCTTCCTCCTGAGCAATGAAGTATTTGTATGCACCACTTTATAAGCTTGAACTGTTCATGTGGGATAGAAATGAGGTGGACAGATTTGGGGGTGAAGGAGGGGCTAGATTGGCTTGGATCTTCTTTCTTGACATAAACATTCTTCAAAGCCTTTAGCAGTTGAAAGGCCTAGCTTTTATTTGACTGGGTATTGGAACAACTGACTCTTTCATTTGTGTCTTATTCCACGGTTGCCATTTGTGGAAATAAAAGGGTTTGTAAACAAATGTATCCCTGTCAAGTCTTACTGTTGTTGCCAGGTCCTTTAGGACTTGTCATCTTTTAACAGCCTTTCAGGAGCTTTTTGAGTTGCAGCGAAATGTGCACCATCTCCTCTTGGGCCTTAGAAAAAGCCTTCTCGTGGCTTCAAGGGGCTGTATGTGCTTCTTTTCTCAGCAGTCTCCCAGTGTTTGTTTTGCTATCATGTTTCTCCTGTCTTATGCTCAGAAAAGTTTCTTGTTTTCAGGAAAGATTCAATCAGTCCTCCCTCTGCAAAAATCTGTTTCAACTGGAATCCAGCAACCAGGGCATGGCTGAGAACAGATTCACTTTCTGCTGCTATCCCAATTTTTTTAAAAAAGGAGCAGGAAACATGTTATCCAGTTATACTGCAAGCAAACAGCCCAGAGGTCACCTGTTGCCCTGTAATTCGGTGCTAAACCCTCAGTGCCAGGAAAGGGCACATCTGTATGTAGAAGACTTGAGTAACTGATGAATGGAATAGAAGAGCACTATTGTGTGATGAGAGGTCTGCTGCCAGGCTGCTCTCAGGACATGTCTTGTCCTAGCATCTGCGCACAGAAGATTGAAGTCTGCTGTAGGCTACTGGTGCTGACTCGGTCAGACCTTAATGTTGTGTTCACCTGCCTTAGTTTTTCTTGAATCTCTGAGGGAAGAGACAAAACTAATAGAAAACAGGGCATCAGCAAGAACTTGTAGATGGTTAGCTACTTGTCTGGAGATGCTGTGTGGCCTGACATTGACTAAATTCTGCTTGATCACTCAATCTTGAAAAACTGACAGAAATTATTCGAGAAATTTATCTCAAAAGTTTTGTCATCCCTTGTAAATGTTACTGTACATCTTCTTCTTTTTAGTTTGTGCTGATAACAACCATGTACGGACATGGACTGTGACTCGGTTCCGGGGCATGATTTCAACTCAGCCAGGCTCAACACCTCTTGCATCATTCAAAATCTTATCCCTGGAGGAAGCAGAGAGTCATGGCAGTTACTGTTCTGGAAATGACATAGGTAGGGTGTCTCTTTAATGCACTATCCCGAGCCTGTACATTCCCTAGTCTCATAAATGTTTAACAGACTTTCAATCCATGCAAGTCAGCTGATGGCTGTAAGCTCTTATATACCGCTCTCCCCTTGAAAAGAGGACAGGGATCTGTAAGATTCACCTGGAAATACTCACTATTTAGCCTGTATAAAGTACACTTAAAGGGCTTATTCTGAAGGTGAGAAAAAGAGAGGAAGAACTTTCAAACACAGATAATATACCTCTTCCTTGAGCAAACTGACGTAGCATTCCACTTTTGGTTTAACTAGAGAATGACAGGAAGAGCAGGAGAACTGTGTGGAAGCTGATAAGCATAGCAAGGTTTGGGTCTACAGCAAAGTCAAGTTCATTGTTCTTTGGGGTTAAATGATGCACATGTGAAAAATTCTTAAATGAATTTGAAGCTGTGAGAAACTTTACTGAAGCCTTGAAAGTGCAGAGGAAAATGGTGCTAGCACATTGCTATAGCAAGATGCCAAAGGAATGCCTGTAAGTCAGTATGGGTGGACAGCCTAGACTCCTTTGTGGTCTGAGTCGTGCAAATGAACCTTTGATGAATAGGATGCCCTGTGGACACAGGGTGGGGCGAGTACTATAGCAAGAAAACCGTTTAAGCCTGTAGACATCTAGGAGCTACAAAATAAGGAAGTACTTCTTGTTATTATAGATACCCAATGTAAAGTTTGTATTGACATAGTAATTCCTCCAGGAACTTGCAGGAAACTTAAGAGTGGGTGTCCTTTAAAACAAAAAGACAAAAAAAGATTTGTATCTGTAGAGACTTCTAACTGTGGCTTTTTTTAGCTATTAATCATCTTTGGTTCCCTGGTCCTGATGCTTTAAAATTGCAGTGGTCAAGAGTTTGGGTCTTTGGGACTGGGTGGGAAAGAGGGCGAGGGAATTGAAACAAACAAAAAAGTGATTTTTTTATTTATTTTTTTTTCCCTCTAGGACCTTTTGGTGAACGTGATGATCAACAGGTGTTTATCCAAAAAGTTGTTCCCATCACTAATAAACTGTTTGTAAGGCTGTCTTCAACTGGGAAAAGGTACCTCTGTGTTTTAAGGGTTTTAAGTGGGAAAGGATTGGAACTGTTAGGTGGCGGGGTCTCCTATCCCTTGGGGATGTGTGCATTTGCACTTGAGCAAGTTTCTAATGTGCTTGACAACTCTGGCTGGACTCTAGTTTGTGTGTTAGTACAGAACTGCACTTAATGATCTACTATAACCCAGAAGCCAAACGGCATTCTGAAAATGTGATATCAGAGACTCACTTTATGGTGGCTCGCCTGCTGAGCTCACAAAACAAACATTTGTGTGCCTTTGCAGAATCTGTAACTCTCAGGCATGGTACCACACTAACATTAAATTTCAGAACTATCGCTGATGTTGCTGGTGGCAAGTATTACACGACTCAATAGGGTAGACAGGGAAGCAGTTTCTCACTTCCTTAACGCTTGTCTTTGAAGATATTAGAACCTTTAAAACTGAGAGTCTGTCTTCTAGGTCAGCTATACAATTACTCACTTAGGCTTGACTTCATAATATTCTACTATGCTGCTGCCAACATAGTAAAAAAAGTTGCCAAATAACCACAGCTGCTTTTCTTCCTGTTAGGCTAGGAAGATGGTGAGAGAGCAGAAAAGATGGTGCATCTCAGTTCTATGCTGCTTATTATTCTTGCATCTCTTGCCTAATAACTTTGAATCTGGGTGAAAATGTTTATGCCTTAACACTATTGGCATCTGAATTGAGGACAGAAGCCTTGCAGATTACTGATGAGAGCTTTTTTTTACTTTTTTTTTTTTTTCTTATTCAGACTAGATTTGTATGTAGTGGAGAATTTTATTAGATGACTTATTTTGGCAGTTCTTGGGTAAAAAGTCAATAAAAGAGGCCAGAAAAATGAATTACCCAGAATATGTAAGGTCCTGGTGTGGAGTCTGTCTTAGCAGCTTAGTGTTAGGAGTCCTTTTCTGCTCACTCCCCATGTAAGCTTTTAAAGTAAAGGGAAAAAAGCAACAGAGGTCTGCCATGTCAAGGGATGTTGCTGTTGTCATATGACAAAAGTTATCTGTATAGGTAACCTTGGATTTATCCTCCTTGAATTTTTTTTTGCATATCGTTTTTATAGTTAAATGTGCTGTTTCTGCAGATTAGTTTCCTAGAGTGTCTAGCATTTGAAGGGGCTAGTTGCTGACATCATTGAATATATGGGGCTTCCCTAATAAAATTAAACAAGTAGTAAGATTGTAGATGGACTGGGGTGGGGAAGGTACTGTCTGCAACTGAGCAGCATGTCAGTCATGCTGGGGAAGAATTTAATCTGGTAGAGAGGTCTTTTTCTGATGGCAAGTTTGGTGCCTTCTCAGAAAATTAGAACCAAGTGCAATTGTTTTGGTAACTTGGGGTTTCTCTTCCTGCAGGATTTGTGAGATCCAGGCAGTTGACTGCACTACCATCTCATCGTTCACTGTGCGAGAATGTGAAGGATCCAGCAGAATGGGCTCCCGGCCACGCCGCTACCTCTTCACTGGGCATTCAAATGGCAGCATCCAGATGTGGGACCTGACCACAGCTATGGACATGGTTAATAAGAGTGAAGACAGAGGTAAGTTATGTTATAGCAGGGCTGTGGTGTGGTGGTTCTTCTGTCCTCACATGTGTATGACTATGTAAGTAGACTTGGACACTAAGAGCTGTCTCTTTCAGATGTCGGTGGCCCCACAGAGGAAGAGCTGCTCAAGTTGCTTGACCAGTGTGACTTAAGTACGTCTCGCTGTGCCACACCAAACATCAGTCCTGCCACCTCAGTTGTTCAGCCAAACCGGCTTCGGGAATCTAATTCCAGGTAAGTCACCAAGGGTGGCATCTGCTGCTGACACCAAAGATTTTACACTTCAGGGAATCAAAGAGAGGTTTGGTAACCAAAATGCTGTGGCTGAGTCCCTGCATCCATCCCTAAGTATCTTGAACTACACACACGTACTCCTCAATTTCTGTTGGTTTATATGTGTGTAGATTAAAGTATCCTATGAGAATCCTGAGTGGGGGTTGTGATGAGTATATTGCTGTTTCAGTGGGAGTGGCGGTGGGTGGGAGCAGGATGTGCAGAACTGACTGCTGTTCTCAGCCTAAGATCTGCTCTTCTCATCCTTGGTTGTTTTTCTTTTTTTGAAGCCTTCAGTTGCAGCACCATGAAACAATCCATGAAACAGCCACGTATGGTTCTGTGCGGCCGTACAGAGAAAGCCCCCTGTTAGCAAGAGCAAGGCGGACAGAAAGCTTTCACAGCTACCGGGACTTCCAGGCTTTTAACTTATCCAACAAAAGCCCCACAGAAAAGGCAGCTGCTGGAAATGGGAATTCAAGCCAGACAGAGAGCAGGAAGGCAACAGCTGATGGCAGTGCAGCTGAGAGGAAGGCAGTCCTGGCCACAGCACCCGAAGTGCGAGGCACAGGCCTGACAGATGCAGTTGGGTGTTGCAGTACAGAGGTTCACCGTCTGCCAGAGAATTCTCTGGATCTCAAAAGAAGAGGACCAGAAGAGGAGAGTGAAGCCAAAGCAGAAAGCAAAAAGAAAATGGGGTTTGAAGGAGCTAGCTTCCTGGGAAGGAAGAAGGTGCCTCTCCTGGCCTCTGCCCCAGTCCTTGCTGAAGGTGGGCCTGAATTACCTGGTGTGGCTTCTCCATCGCCTACGAAGACAGCTGCTTCACCACGCCACCGGAAGACTGACTCATCCTGCCAAGACTATGGCTTGTGAAAATGTAACTGGTGTCAAAGATGAGGGGCAGGTGCCCTCTGGCTGGTAGCAGGTGTAACATTACATGTTGTGGGTTTTTTCGGGAATGGGACTTTGTTCAGACATCCAGAATGAAAATTGTACAGTCATGAGAAAGTACCTGGCTGCTGCCAAACCTTTGAAGAGTTGTCCACATCAATGTGTGGCTTTGTCATGCCCCAAAATGTAGTACGGTACTTGGTCCAAAATATTGTTGTGCATTCTTGCGTAAACGTGGTCAGGCATGTGATACGTTGTAATTGATTGTTTTGGGGGAGGGGAGGGTGCTAAAGGAACACTTGGTTGCTCAGTGGAAGATGCCTTTTAGACGCAGCCACACATTGCTCTGCAGAGCTGCTGCTGTCTTGGCTGGGTTTCGCCCAATTCATGGGGCTGCCTCTGGTCTTGTTTTATGAATGGGATCTTTGCTCTGTATGCTGCTATCTGAAATCTGAAATGTTTTGTGCAGGTTAAGGAGGAAGCTATTCAAAATAGTGTATTATTTTGCCTCTTAGTCCAAATAAATTGCCAGAGGAGTGTTGCTTGTGTGTTCTGAGAATGTATGGTATCAGATGATGGGTTTTTGACTGAGAGCATGCATAAAAATATGCTTGGCAGAATACACAGAACTGGCAGTCTCTTGAGGGCTTCCTTGTCACTTTCTCTGGAAGGACAGAGATGAATATGGGAGTAGGCTTACTGTCATGGTATAATAATTCTCAATTACAAGTGCCTTGACATGATATTTCTTACTTGTGTCGCACTGGCTGCTTGCTGTTTGCTCCTAGTTTACTGTGGGTGGTGAATAAATTTTATTGCCTGTACATTAGTAATACATAAACAAAAGGGAAGGCTCTGACAGCAAGTGTTTAATAGGGAGTGGGTTAGGAGGTGTTTGTTCTACCTCCGAAAAAAACATGCTTGAAGTTAAATGGCTTTGGTTTTTTGAGACCTGAGCTGAGAGGGTGGGGAACAGGAAGGGAGAGGACACAAAGGTTAAAGCAGCTCCATAAGAATGCCTTGCTTTGCTGTTTATTTACTTGTGCATGGACACAATTTTGTGATGGAGCTTTGTCAGCCACATAGCTGTCCTGCCATGAAGGCCCCTTTTAGCCACATGCTGGTTTTTGGACAGGTAAAAGACTTCCCTACCAAATGTTCTGCCCCCCTCCCACCCCCCTCCCACCATCACAACCCTCCTTAACTGTGAAAGTGAGATGAGACACAAAGATGAGAGCCTCTGCCTTCACAGTCTTCTACTACTGTATGACTTGGGGATTTTCAAACTGTTCTCTTACCTTTCTGAGATGTCAGTGCTAACAGTTTTTACTATACAGTTAGGGTGAAAAAAAGGCCATCTTACCCCCTACTCCCATCCCCTCCCAACAGTTTTAACTAGTGGGTGCAAGGTGGGGAAACAGCAGCTCTATCCCTTCCCCCAAAGTCCACACAGACTGCTTTTGGCAAGTTACCCATGTTCCATTTTCTAGAGAAGGTGGTTGTGTTCTTCAGAGGTGGGTGTCGGTGAATGTGGTATGCTCCTTGGTGACTGTGCTGAAGCCTTTGATGACGTTGACAAGATCTTCTTCATCTACGTACTGTAGGAGAGGGAGAGAAAAAGGTATGTGAGCCAAAGCTGTACCAGACTAAATGAGATCCTGTTCCTTCAGTTCTTTTTCTTCCCATCCCCTAAAAAATGTCTCTAAAATAGGTAAATAAGCACATTTCTACCTCTTCATGTTTTTCCATTCTTCCCAGTATGAGCTAAGAACCTAAAGCATTCAAGCACCTCAGTCCAAAACAACTTACTGTTTTCATAGTAATATTCATTTGCAAGATGGACAAAGAGGTGAACAAAACTTGCTGGCGGTGTAATAATAAAGGGGAGAAGCTGAGTGACAAGTGTTGCAGGAGGACTGTTTGCAAGAGTTATCTGAGCAACACAGCAGCAGAGACAGGTGTAGGGGAATGTAAAGCAATGTGCAGAGGGTGGACAGAAGAGCCCAGTTTTGTATATACAGCAGCTGATTTTAAAAAGCTGCTGTTAAAACCCTGATTCATGCTGTCAGGGTTGTTTGCCACCAATAGTGAAAGGAAGTTTTTGTTCTACCACTTCTGAAACTCCATTGGACTATTCTATAACCCAGTTCTAACCTACCACCATCCAGCATGTGTATGGGGCAGGGGTTGCAAGCTAAAGCAAACCATGGTGTTAGCACAGGATAAGCACATAGAGCAAGAGCTTCCTCTCAGCATTGAGAAGCTGTTCTTTTGGCTAATAAAATCATACAGAGCTGAACTCTGGGTGGGCTGTTGGTGCCCAGGGAACTAAATCACAAAGCTGGGATAGCTCTGAGAAAATGACTCAAAGCTGAGTCACAATACTGCTGAGTCAGGAAGTCCATGGGCTGCAGATCAATGCAGACGGGAAGGTTAACCTGTACTTATAGGGGATTTGCCTAGAGCTAAGTATCACTATGCTCTTACTTGAGCTTTATCAGCTTCCTTGGTCCTGCTGTTATGGTCTAAGTAGGTATGGTAGCAACACCCCCCCTACCCTGGCAGGCCTATGTTCCAGCCCTCCTAGCTGTTTGGTGTACTGAAGGTGAAAGCCCAAGGAAGCTGCCTGGACTTCTGTGCCAGACCATCCTTCAGTTCACTTTGCATTTTGGATAAGATCCACACAATGATAACCACACCACACAATAATAACTTGGTTACTACCTCATATGCCCTTCACCCCCATCCATCCCCTTTTTTTAAGAACCTTATGAGTCAGCTTTTTCTGCGAGCAAACACATCTTGCTGGCCCCAAACTCCTTCCCACACATTTGCTCAGGGAAAGGTGGAAGCCAGGTGGTAGAGGTTAAAAAGCCTGTTTCCTGGGGACAAAGAGGAAGGGATGCTGCCACAGTCTTTGGCTTGAGAATCATAACTTCTTAAATATATGTGCTCAGGACCCTGGTGGTGACACTGGCCAATAATGTCTTCTCTTATATTAAAAGACAGATATTCTGCCTACCCCCCTCAACTTCCTTCTAGTCCCATGTGGGCAGAGTTAGAAGTCATTTGTCACGAATGCCATATGATCTCTGCATTGTGACTGAGCAGAGGACAGAGAACAGGTCTCATCAGCAATTGAGTCCAAGATCACAGAGCAGGAGTCACTAGAACACAAGCTCTTTCTGCTGGCACTGAATGTGTGAATAATACTAAGACACCCTTTCCCACTCATGTACATTTGCTGAAATGCATGGAGAGAAATGCCCACGAGTTAACCAAAAAGAAGGGAATTCTTCAAGGATATGCACCTCCGTGGTATACCATGGAGTTACTCAATGGAAACCATCAGCAGATGCATGTGGATCCCTCACATCCTATAAGAGCAGTGTGGGATCACCTGTGGCTCCAAAAGAGACCAGTAGGGATTTTGAGGATGTAATCTCTGACCATGTCTTTCTAGCTCTTTTGGCTGTACCTCCAGTAGCTTTTTGGTATTTAGACCTGTTCATGATTCCAACAGAACAGACAAATCACCAGCAGCTGATGGACAGCAGCATCACAGAGGAGCAGGAGTCCTTACCAGGCCACAACCAGTAGTGCGATGATTGCGAATAATGGCATCCCAAGGTGATTCTTCAATGAGAGACTTTTTGTCATAGAGGTCGAGCAGCTGACTGACACTGCGATGAAGAGAGGCTTGGGAATATGTGCGACTGAGCTGGCTCTGACTTGGTCTCCTTGCCCCAGGGGTGATATGGACACTGCGGTTGCTCATGGGAGAGCCAGCTCCTGGAATTTTTGTATCTGCCAGCCCCTATGAGGAAGACACAAACTAATAAATCGAAAAATAAAGGGTGTGGTCTCAAACACTTTATCAGCTGAAGAAAACTAAAGCAGGACTGGAAGAGAACAGAGAAATCTATGCTTCAAAAAATCATGCACAGTTCTAAACAGAAGAAAAGACCAAAAAAAAAAAGAGAAAAGTGACCTTTCCCCATTGTAGCAAAATCATGTCATTAAAAAGCAAAAAAAAACCCCCAATCCTGTAAAACAGGACTTTCCCAGATGTTTTGGGGGGTTTTTTTTCCCCTCTCTTTTTTTCTTTTAAGTAAGTAGCCAACAGGCAGAGGTCCAAACATTTTTGACTACTAGAATGATAGCCCAGACTTGCACAAGGGGCTGTTAGTAAACCTTCTTTTTTTTTAGTTACCATGACCAGGGAAAAGACATTCGCCCACCAGGAGAAACATGCAATGTCAGATGCCTTTGTGCATGCTCTTTGGATCATCACACACCTTGCAACTCCACAAGCTAACAACTCTACCTCAAAGTGCATGGTGTAACTTTTGAGAGTGACGCTGCTGGATGAATCAGACGTGTCAGCAATGGTCTCAAACTGAGATTGAAGAGAGGGAGGAAAAGCATTAGGGCAGGGCAAGGTGCAATGAAGGTGCAGGATGTTCCTGATGGAGGGTGCAAACTTTCTGCAGCACTGTGAAGGGGAGCAATGTAGCAGGGAGTAGGGGAACTGACAAAGGTGAGGCACCATGTAATTTTTAACTAACTAACTGGTCAAGTACTGGGTGGGCAGCCAGCATTGCTTGCCACATGATTTCACTAACTAACTGTAAAACACAAGTGATTTTACCATTTCTTAGTAGCTCTATCCTGACTTATCAGTTGAAGTCCTTCAACTGATGCTCAGCAGAACCTTCCTTTCTATTGAGTCCATGAGCTTTCAGAAAAAGGAAAAAAAAAAAAAGGAAAGCAAAAAAGGGGCAAGAATATGGAAAGGAATTGTGCAGGCATGCCAACAGCAAAGGCATTTTAAAGTCAAGAGGAACACCACAACATGACAGACTGTAGAGGAAAAGGAATCAAACCCATGAGACCAAGAAAAGAAGTTTCTTATGCTCTTAGCCTTTGCCAGGAGAAGGGGCACACTGGAAAGTCCATTGTTTCCAAGAGCTCCTTTGCTGAGGCACAGATGCAGCTTCTTGGCACTGAGACAAGAAGGAACAGAATGCGTGAAGGATGCAGGAGTCACTATCCTGCTTGATGGCACTCACAGGAAAAAGAAGCTGAGAAGTGACAAGAAGAATCATCTCACGGCCTGTGCATGGGAAGAAGCATGGAAATGGAAGGCACTGCTGCTCCCATTCTTAGTCTTGTAACAAGTGCCATATTCCTTTTGTCTTGCTTTTTCTCAAAGGGCAGGAAACTGCTGCTCTGCTACATGATGGAACATGTTCTTTATACATTTTTTTTTTTACACAATTATAACTTGTCATGATTAAAATGATACAAATCCTTCTTCTTTATCACTCCCCATCAATCCTCCTCCCACCTCTCTGGTGGTCCCACTGTGGTTCTACAGGCACAGATGCACACACACATTTTGTGAAGGTCCCTAGCTTTTTGCTGGTTGCACTCACTCTCCCCTAAACCTTCCCAGAATGCAGCTTGTCCTAGAGCAGTCCACGTGGGTGGTAGGTGGATGAGAGAAAAAAATAGAGCCTCTCCCTAATTCCTGCATTTTGCAAGTACATTTCATGGATAGCTGATAAAGACTATTAGATTAGATTGATTCTGGTTAGCCATCTGCAACAGATGGTTGGGAATACATGAAAGGTTCCTCTGGAACGCACATTTTATCACCTACCATCTCAGAGCATGCCAAGGCCTTTTGAACGCTAGTGCAGATGTCAGGTGACATCAGTGGCTTTGCATTTTCTGTGACTCCAGATCCAAAGTTTGTCTTGGGCATCAGAAGCATTTGAGGGCCTGCAGACCAGGAGTCGTAGGGATCTTTCTGGACTATTCCCCTGTAGCCTGGCTCTCTCCCTTCACAGGTACACCAGACAGCCCTTTTCCTACACTGAATAGCCATCACTTGGTAACCAAGGATGCAACAAAATGGTGGAAGGAGGAGAAAAAACCTTATATGGGGGTGGATAAAAGTAGGACACAATGAATACAGAACACTGCATTTTACCAAACATACCGGATGGGTTTCACCTGATGAGTAGACACTCATTGGTGATGTTCTTTTCTGGAGTGGAACTAAAGGAGGTCTGTCTCGTGCATATGGTTGCTTGTGGACTTTCCTTTGAAGAATTAAGGAGAGAAGAATAGCCAAGAGGATCAACCCTAGAACTACCATCAACACTGCAAACCACAACTCATTGTAGAATTTTGCATGTTTGGACTCCGCTTTGTCCTTCTCTCCAGGTGTTGTCAAGATCAGACCTGTAAAATATCAAGAGGGATTAGGGGAGAAAGGGAATGTTATTTCAGAAAGCGTTTAACAATATGCTATCCCTTTTCTCACTAATAAATTAGGCAGAAATTTAAGTAATTTTGTCGTCATGTGCTTATTTGCACTTATGTTCAAGGTGGCATAATGGTTCAATATGCTAGCGGGCTATAATAAAAAGCTTACTACCCTCAAGAGACCGTGCTTAAAGTTCTGGCATTGCTGCTTAGGCTGGAAATCACCACTGCATCAGCAGCTCTTGAGAAAGGAGGCAGTGGAAGTGGAATGTGAGGAAAAAAAGGGTTCTCAAAGTAACCTTGAAGAGTGGAAGTGACTACGGTAATTTCAGAGCAGTACAGACAGAGGACATTCTCTCCAGCACTATGTAGTGGCAGGCCTGGGCAGTTAAAAAGAGAGAGGGAGGAAGACTTAACCAAAATGAGTGATAAATTAATACAAAAGCAAACAACACAAAACATTTTATTCCTCCTTCCCCCACCTGTAAGAAAACAACAGCCACTTGATTGGCTTTGCTCACACACAACACAAGCGTTAAGAAATCTCAGTGATGGGACTTCCTGGTTATTTGCAGTCCCACATGTGTGGCCAGACTCTTGGCTAAGAAATTCCCATTGCATTTGCTTGCAAGCCTCCTCCATGAGTTGCCCTGTGGTGCTGATTGAGTTTGCAGTAGACTCTAGGTACAAGCAGCAATCAAAAGAACAAAGGACCAGAGTGTGAAAGGTGATGGACGTAGAGTAACTGGGAACATTTTATAATGCCTTTACAGCAGCCTTACCTGAAATTCCGCAGGAGGATGAAGTGAGAGGATGAAAAAGCGTATTAGGGAAATGCAGCGTAAAGAGTAATTGCAAAGATAAGGCCCATCTATTTTATGAAGCTGAACAAGATGCAACTCAAAAAATAAATGAATGAATTAAAACCAATATGTCAGTTAGAAATGGTTCGAGTTCAGCCTTGCTTCCCAGAAAACTTAGGAGTTTAAAAAAATCTGAAAATTTTTGCTGCTAGGCATCCACTGCTCAATGGACAAGTGATCGGGATGTCACCACACCAAACTCCCTTGCTTCCACAAAACAGGCAAAGACCTCATGGACAGAAGGGAAACAGCAGGTGTTATAAAACAGGTCCTGATAATATTTCTTATGACATTCTCATAAACTGGTTAGGGGAACATATCCCAGGTGAAACCGCAAAGACTGGCTGGTTGGGCATAGGAAAGGAGCAGGCAGATGCCCCCTTCTGGGTTAGGTGAAATGCAGGAAGAGGAAAAACTGAGGAGGAACATGGGAGGACAGGATTAGAATTCAAGATAATCTTAATTTGGATATAAAGGCTGGAAGAGCACAGATTCTATTCAGCAGGAAAAAGCACTACACTTTGGAGCAATATATTTATGTAAAAACAAGAGAAAAAATAATACATGTCTAGAGACAGGATCTGAAGCTGATCATGATATAAAAGGAACAGAAGTCCATCCATGGCAAAAAAAATGGCTGATTACTTATGTTCCTCATCCATTAAGGCACTAAGGAATCCCCTGCTCCTGCAATGAGGAGCCATCCTGTCTGGTATGCACTACATATCAAATTTCTACAACAAATATATAAAATGAATAGTTGCTACGAAATTTCTTCACATATTTACCAACTCCATCTCCAGCGCTATACTTGACGACTGGTGTCATGGCACTCCCTTCATCAGTGATGCAGGTCACTTGAAACAAAAAAGCTGAGCAAAAAAAGGTTAGAGAATACTGTCAGCAGAAGAAATAAAAATTCTGTAGGTGCTGCTTTTTCACCATGATCCACCAGCAGAGATGATCAGGTCTGAGACACGCCAAGTCAGGCACAGCACATAACTCATCTGAATCCTAGATCAGAGACTCATAATCCCTTATACATGGGTATTGAACTTCAAAACCATGAGCCATGGCAGATCATTGGTAGTCACCACTATGACGTTGCTACAAATTTTTCTTTCACCATCCAATCCTCCTTCCAATGACATGCAACTGGCAACTTTCAATGTATTCATAATTTTTGCTTTAAATCAGACATACTTGTTTCATGGTTGATACAAACATATTAAGAACATCTGAGTGAAAAAAAAAGTATTATCATCATTGCAGTAATCAGGAAGGTGAAAAATAAATTACAAAAATCTTTTGATGTACAAAAAACTCAATGCCTTAAAAACAGAAAACATTTGTTCTTGTTTTTTTTTCCTTTTCTTTTTCTTTTCTTTTTTTCCTTGTATTTTAAAGATCGCAAATTTCTAAAGAAACTGCATTTATAAATATGTCTGATTCCATGAGCTACTGACTTAATTTGATTCAAATGAAAATTCAGGCTCAAGTTGTTTCTGAATTTCCCATGCATTTCCCAGAATGCAGCCCTGAATGGTTGAATTGCAACGCAGCTCCAGGAGTTAGAAAAGCTCAACTCTCACAATGAGCCAGAGCAGCCTCACCCAGCACAACGTTTAAGAGGAAGCTTAGCTTCGAGAACTTTTGTTTCAAGTATCTACTTAGATGTGTCTATAGTACACCCTCGTGCTCTTAGCTTTGGATGCCTATGGAGAGTTTTTCTTAAGTTTAGCGCATAATAATATGAATTTAGCACAACAATCTTTCACAGAGAGAAAACAATAGGAAATTGGAACTGACTTTTGTCAGATGTCCTTGGTAGATACAGCTCAGTGTCAAAGCCACTGTAGATGCGCTGCCCGCTCTCGGTTAACGCGTATTCTTTCAGGCGGCCGTTCAGGACAAAGGTGTGACTCCAGTCTATGTGGATGGTAGATAAGTTGCTGACAACGGAGAACGGAGCCGTGTACCGAGGTGCTGCAAAAGAAGGAAAAAAAGCTCATTTCTAGCCAACAGGCATGACTGAGTTATACAGCACAGAGAAAGAGACTCTGCATGATACAAGCTCTCTTGTCGCATGCACTCCCTCTCTCTCATATATGAGTAGGGAAGATACAAGGAGAAAAGAGAAAGTTCCCGTAGCATGTCAGCCTCTACACTGAGAAAGCAGAATTATTGCATATCTTTAAAATAAAGACCTAATATTCCCGAATTCCCTCCCTTTGTGTACGTGGTACAGACAATAAAAATGTATAAATTAAATTCCAGCTTAAGGTGGGGGACAGGGAGACACAGCAGGTTGTGCAAGTTCAGCTGCAGCATGGCAGGATGTGGGAACTGGACTGTTAAGGAGAGGACTCTTTTACAAGCCTCAAGAAATTGGCCAAGATCATCTTATAACACATGCACATACATGAAAACATGGTGGTTTAGAAAAACAGGAGCAGATGGTAGGCAGAGAGAAAAGAAAACCAGAACTCACTTTAGAAAGGGAGAGTTCATCAGTTGGGCTCAACACCTCGCTGACAAAAGACTTCATTTAGGTTTTAGGTGGTCCTTTCTTGTTGCTTTGCCATCAAGCCACAAGTCCAGTATATGCTGATTTGCTCATAAGAAAGTTGCTTGTCCAGCTGCACTTTGCTGCTAATTGCCCACTGTCACTAAAGCAAGCCTTCCAGGCAAGAGGTAGGAGATATTCAGAATGACTCAGGGGACCTGGTGTGAGGATGTCAGCAAGGCAAGAACAGCAAGACTGAAAGAAAGGGGCTGCAGACCCAGTGGGTGGGGATTAAAAATGTCTTTCAAACTCTTTTGTTCTGTATGTCTCACCAGTTCCTTATGAATTTATCCATTTAAAAGTTCATTATCATATTCCAGCTTTTTAGTTTGCAATTTAATAAAACACATCTTTAGAGATAAGGACCTTTTATTTTTCTGTGGTGACATTAAAGAAAATCTGGGGCTGGTCCACCTGAAATTTTCAGCTAAGGATATAGCAGATATATATATTTAGTAATTACTAGGCAGAACGATCAATTGATGCAAAGAGATTTTTAGAAAGGTGATTCTGAAATCCTGACAGGAGACTATATGATAAAAAGTGACCCTCCTCTTTGCCCTGACCTGGCAGGCTGAGGTGAAATGCCCTTCTCATCTGTTATGGAATGACTCTGGCTACAGCAGTATAGATCTTTTTAATAAAAGCTGATGTTAGACTACTACAAATTCAGTTTTGATGGTAAAATCTATTCTGACTAAAGGCACAGGTCCTGCATGTTTAATTTCCATGCAGACCACCACACAGCCTTAAAGTACTGCCTGTGGTGGTTAGATACATAGCAACAAATTCTTATTTCAGTGTCAACAAGGATCCAATCATTCAGATGACATCCAAGGAAAACTCTCATGAGCCCTGGTAGAAGAGTGGCCTGAATTAGGACAGAAATATTGTTCCTGAAAAGAATCACCAGGTCTCTTTCAAGATCTCCACTTTTCCCAGGGATTATTTATGGCAGTGTATTTATAACTACGCATCACCCTTCTGGTAATACTTGAACATTTTATGTTCTGCAGCTTTGCTGCCCATTTTCAGTAAAACAAATGGTTTCCAGGTATCCAAGATAAAGGATGTGATATCAGGTGATGAGCAAAGAAATATTTTTGGAGGAATGAGCAATCAAGCCCCAGAGCAGAATTTCAATGAATGGACAGCAGAGACACAGTGACATGGAAGAGCAGGTTTGTGGGGACATCATCTTTCACAGTGGTGGAGAAGTCATTTGGTGCAATGCAGCCCCATGTATCAGAAGCGGGCATTGCTGATCAGTTGAACCATTTCTCATACTCACGCTCCTTTTCTGTAGTGAAACCAATCCATTCTGAGGCACTGCTGCCAACAGAGTTGTAAGACACGACTCGCAGGTTGTAAGTGGTGTAAGGCTCCAGGTTGGACACATTGGCACTTTGTCCTTTTCCTGTGTACTTCACCTCAGTTGGGCCAGGACTGCAAGCCTTCACTGCTGGCTGTAGGTTCAGGGGACAAGCCATATACACATGGAGCTCATAGCTGAGAAGAACGTTGAAATTTTGATTAATCAGGAGCCTTAATAACAGCAATCATACATTTAATCCTAATTGCTGTATGTCTGGCTACCGATGAAAATGGACCTGATCTCAGCTTTTTTTCTTGGAGATTTTGGCTCCAACTGTAAAATGCCTATGAACAATTGTGATTGTAAGTCACATTCACAGTGAAACTGCTGATGTTTGTTACCTTCTGCAAATCAGGATTTGCCTAAGGACAGGATGCACCTGCCTCTTCCACTGCCAGTTGAGCTCACTTTTTGGTTGTGCAGCCACAGCTGTCAGACAGCTATCTCCACTCATAACAGCTCATCCTCTCCACCTCCATACTCCCCAATATCCTGCTCAGGAGAAAAGCAGTTGTTGCATGTGAATGCCTCCCAGATGGTATTCAGGCCACAGGGGATATCAGCACCAGCATGGTGAAGAAGGAGCATGGCAGCCACAACCTTCCAATGCTCTCAGCCCTTTGATTTCAGCTCAGATTGTTCTACCACTACCCCTAGCTGAGATGTGCAGGTTCAGCTGGGTGGCAGCTCCTACCTGGTGACAATGCCATTGGGTGACTGAGGGGCACTCCACTGGAAAGAGGCATTCCTGGAGGTCACGGTGCGAATCTGTGGAGGGGGCTGCTCTGAGGGTGGAGCTGGCTGCGTGGTGATTTGGGCCATGGGTCCTTTGCTGCAACAGTTGAAACAGGTGCAGGCCTCCACACCAATGGAGTATGTGGTAAAAGGTTTTAGCCCATGTATTGTCTGCTGGGTGGCAGTCCCTTCTGACAGCTATAAAAATTAAGAGGGAACATGTCACAGCTTCAAGCACCACAAGTACTACATAAGAGTTATGGAAGTGAATTAACTCCAGAAGACGACAGGCACAAGGTTCTGCATGTCCTTTAAACCTGACATTAATGCAGCTGTTGTGTACTGGGAACTCCACATTCATTTTTCTCCCATTACTAAGTTAAAGGGCACTGTTCAAAGGAAAAGACCATGCCATCAGTGGCCTCACAGACATCTTGAGTTGAGCTGTGACCACTGTATGTCAACTTGCAAATGTCATTCTCAGCAACACAGAAACAGGAAACCTTTAAGGAGAAACTCTGGGATAAGTGGCATCGAAGCAAAAAAGAAATTAATATGCAAAACAGCTCCATGATAAGTGTGCTTACAAATACTCATGCATATCTCACAAGCTTCCACAACATGAATATAGGAGACAGCATTGAGCAGAGTGATACTGGTGGGTCAGTTTACTCACAGACAGGAGAATGTGCTCTCTGGTAGGTACCTCTAAGTTGAGGGTCAACATGATGCTGCTCTGCATTCAAATGGCCATGGTGCTGGGCAAGCCTGGTAGGAAACTCTCCTACACTCATCAAGGGAGACCTGGTAGTTCTGGCAAAGGAAACAGTGCCCTAGTTCTGAAACTGCTCACAGGAACTGCCACTTCACCTCGCTGCTGTATTCATTTGCAGGTATAACTTAAGCCAAAGAAAGAAAACTATGTAGAAAACACCAACAAGGGGCAACATCTGCTCCCATTTGGGAGGATGTGATTTAGCAGAGTGGAGCAAAAAAAAAGGGAAGGGAAGACTCAAAGAAGCAAAGGAAAGCACTTGGTACTTCTTGATGCCAGGGACAGATACGAGCCAGCAGCATGGCAGGTGTGAGGGGATGGAAATGGAGGGCCATGCAGGCATCAATGAGATGAAATGGCTGAATCAGACATGGGCACAGCCAAAATTAAATACTTCTTAACAACCAGAAAGATTTTAAGGGAAGCTCATGTACAACACTTTTATCTGAACTTCAAAACCATAGGCTACCCAAAGCACACAATAATTTCCTGATGGCTACAGTTTCCACCTGCACCATTTAGACTGGCAGTAGCTGTTTGGAAGTGTTTCATTTGGATGAAGCTGATCCTGAACAATACTGATTCCCACCACATTGTCAGAGCACATCACCATGTCAGAAGTGTTTAACGATGAGGTTGGTTCCTTGAGAAGCACATTTAGACGAGGGAAAGAACTGGTGGAGCTTTAGCCAGAAGAGAGCACTGCAGAGCAGTTAACAATGGGAGTACATGAGAGGAAGACAGTCTGTAACCAACAGCAGCAGCTTGTAAGAGCAAAATCGTTAAAACTAGAAAACACAAGCTCAAATGGAAGGACAGAAACAGTGTTGATAATACTCACCACCACATCAGTTCCTCTGGTATCATTAGAAAACAGCCTGTAGATACTGACCACCCCGTTTGGCTTAAGAGGGGGCCTGATGTTCACCACAGCCACTGTGGATGCCACCGTGTCAAAGAGGGGAACTCCCAGGCCCTCAGGAGGGGCAGGGCCCGTCCGGCAGCGGGACCAGCCACTTGGTGTCCGGCCTGCTGAGTTTACTGACCACACCTTCAGCACACAAAAACAGAGAAGCTGTTAGTGAAGGACTCAAGCCCACAAAACATCCATGGTTAGCCAGGGATGCTACTGCAGCTGTACAGATACTGTGAAAATTGCAGTTCAATAACACCCATGCAAATGTCCATTGATGGCCTCCTGGCACCTGTGTTCACCCAGTGACTTTCTATCTGAAGAGTGGAATATCTCTACACTTAGGGAAAAGAAGCAGATTTCATGTCTCAGGCAGCGTGTGTTCGCGTGCCTTCTTCATACCTGATCCTCAAATTCTGAATTCCCACCACTGTGTGTCATACCATGTAAACTGGATTCCCTGAGAAGCTCTGATCAACAATGATAACGTTTTCAAGACATCTGAACAAAAATACTGATATCCAGTCCTGACAATTTCTCCCTTCTATGTACTTTCTCTATGTATGCAAGTAGCCCCAATGGCTTCATCTTGGCACTGTGGACACTTAAGTTACACTCACCTTGACTGAATTACACATGCCAAATGCTAGATACTCTTTAAAACCAGCAAGTTTTACGGGAACATCCCTCTCTTAAAATGTATCCGTCATTTGGCAACATTTTCAGTAACCCATAATATAAATAAAGCCCATTGAAATGCATACTTTGAAGTCGTCATCTCTCATTTATTTTCACAACATTTGCTTTATTGCATGAGCACAAAGACAACAGCTTTAGTTCCAAGATTTCAAAATTTAGCAGCTTGAATTAGGCCTGATTAAAAACCACATGTCTCTATGAACTATGCCTACTGGTTTTGTCAGCTTCCCAAAACCAGAGTGATCTGCAGACTACATAAAACTCAGCACTTATTAAACACACTCTCCAACAAATCTGCATGAAAATTAAATTTTGCTTTCATCAAGGAGTGAATAAACATATGGAAGGATGTATAATCCTATTTATCAAAAAGCATTTGTATAATTAAACACGAATATCATAAAAGGTTGCCTTAGGTCATCATTTGCATGAGTAAGTAATTTGTAGAATGTCAGGTACAATAGACAGAATAGATGGATGCGTGAGCATATAGGGTTAAATTAGGCTCAATATTAGCCAACCACATAGTGATCAATCAGAATGATAGATCTAAATGGCAATACAAGAGGACTGAGAGGACTGTCTGAGCGATTTTTAGTATAAGTATTCCTTAGTAAGCTTTCATGTCGAGTGGTTGGAACTACAGTAAAATGCATTCTTATGTGATCTTCCTGGGCAAGTGGCTGGGGGGACTGTGCCTTAAAAAAAAAAAAAATTAGAAGGTTTAGAAACAAGAAATCTTCAAAACTGACCCTGGAGTCCTTCCAGCTTGCAATATCCAGTTCTAAGACTACAGGACACTTCATAAGGAGCCTGGGGAAGGAAAAAGGCCAAAAACCACCACAGTGTCTTTGAAGGCTGTGGTTCTGCCTACTGCAAAGTTCCTGCCTGATTCCATCAGTAACGTATAGCATCATCCAGTGAAACACTACATAAGTACAGATGATGCCTTACAAGCATCAGCCAAAAGCTTGGCTGAAGCAGTTTAATTTTCAGTGAAATCACTAATATATCTCTATTGTGAACTTTTCATAAAGTCAAACTCTGCTCACTTTACTGCAGTAGGTCAATCCCTCTCTCTCAGTTCAGTTCCAGCTGCTACAAAGATTTACCCATGGTTGTCATTTCAAGGGGTATATTTCTTTGTGTAAAGAATATGCCACATATGGAAAGAGCAGCTCTGAGTGCCACTGGCATCGAATCAGCACTGACCTGAGCTCAAACGCTCCAGTTATATCCAGGCTGTGCCCTTAATGAGCATGGACTGTAACAGTGTCAGATCTGACCTGCTGAGCAAGCTGCCCACAGCAAAACTGAAGGTGGTGAGTTAGGAACAGAGGCTTCCTGTGTAGTACAGGAATTCAGCCCCAGAATGGGACACCCTAGGAATTTTGTAGGAGAGGGATGCAACTCACTTGGGAAGCAGATGCCTCACTGAGGGTTGGATGGAGACACCTGCCTCCATTGATCCATCTCTTATCATAGGAGCCTATGCCTTGTCTTTCAGAAAACAAGCCTTATTTCAGACAAACAAGGGCTCTTTCTTTTGAAACACTGTACTAGGACAAGGGAAAAGGGGATGGTCATCCCCTTTCCTACTACAGCTAAGTGGTTAAAGGACTCCTCCAGGAGGTAGATAATTTAGGTTCAACCACATGTTCCAAAGGAGACAGTCAAGTCTGCTGCCCTCCAGAGTGAGAATGCCATCTTCGTGCTTGGGGTGCTCAGGGCTGTTTCACTTTACATGAACACACTGAAACAAGACTAACTGGTCAGAACACAAGCAAGACATATCAGACATGGTTCCCCAGTCCAACCCTTCCCAAGGGAGGTGATGGGGAGCAGAGGTTGTGGTCATTTCCCCAGGCACCACATGCTTGTCCCTCTTGTAGAAAGGCCAAGATCACAGATGCATGTGTGTGGGCCTTCTAGACAAACACCAGCTACTCAGCCCTGCCAAGACATGCTTCCAGGAAAAAACCTCTAGGTGTCCATGAAACTCTCTAATGCCAGCTTCTGAGACAGCTGTGATAGCTAAACAGGACTTCTGAGTATCTAAATTCAGGATTTACTGACCTAAGCTGGATTCCCTTAACTCCCTCTGCTTCTGCTCAACC
The DNA here is from genome assembly GCA_013401335.1 of Brachypteracias leptosomus. Taxonomy (NCBI): domain Eukaryota; kingdom Metazoa; phylum Chordata; class Aves; order Coraciiformes; family Brachypteraciidae; genus Brachypteracias; species Brachypteracias leptosomus. The sequence goes on along the minus strand of VYZX01002831.1, from coordinate 48,017 downwards.
ATCTGTAAAAGGATGGATGGGTGTAAAAGTATTTCCCTTTGAGAGTTGCCGTCCAAGTAAATCCTGGTCAACATTTGGAGACTCAGGGCAGCAAGTGCCCAGAACTGACTGCAGATGGAAATGCTGCTATTTAGCCACTTCTCTGCATGAAGAAATGGGACAGCATGGCAACAGAAGTCACAGTGAGGAGTTGCTCAGAGGTTTGGTCATGACTGCTCATAAAGTAACCACAAAATGGTCCTGGATTAAAGCTGTTGCCTAGCTAGCCTGGTTAAACTAAAATTTCATGGTTTGGACTTTTGTAAAAAGCTTTTTGCGCTCTCAAAAATTCTTTCTAAATTGTGATATAATCAGCATCAAAAAAATTATTTAACTGCATTCACACAGAAATGTAAAGAGCTTAATAGGCAGCAGTATTACCTATTGCTTATCATGTTAAAAGATTATAAAAGAACACACAGGAACATGGGGCAAACAAGAAGCAATCACATCTCAGGGATGTATTGAACGGTAATACACAGCAGAAAGCCAACAAAAGTTTCTTATAACTGAACTTTCTGAATATACTGGCTCCAAAAAACATTAAGTCTGACATCATAGTGCATGGCTCATCACCCTGCCAAAAGATATGCTGCTGTTAATGGCTGCACTGCCTCCAGAAAACCAGGAGAGGGCTCCAAAAATCAGCTACATAAGTTACTATTTAAAATACTTCATCAATCTGCTGGCCCCTGGCCCAGACTGCACTTTGAAGTGGAGCCAGAGAAAGAGGGGGGAAACCTCTCTGGAGACCATCTATTCAGAGGACAGAAGAATTTCAGTTACAGGTAACTAAGCTTGTTTTTTTCCATCATAAATAAGCCTTCAAAGATCTCTGCTCCTGGAAGAAACTGGTGACCAGCCATCGCTCAAAATCATCACAGAACAACCTCAAGGTTGTTGCACAGCAAGAGGAGAAGCAGGAAGGGAAAGTGCTGAGAAGATGGCCACAGCCTGTTCAAGCTATGAAAGCAGAGTAACAACTCTTCCCATAAGGGGGGGCAACAAAATCACAATGGCCCTTGGGTGTAGACACAAAAAATCATGGTATTGTAGATGTAGACAGTGGAAGAAGCCCATTAGATAAGTTACTCCATCCCTGAGCCACACAGGTTCCTCTGCTGCAACACTCTTGAAACCACAGGTCCTTACCAAGGAAGCTATGTTTTGGGCTGAAAAAGAGGCTTTTCTTTCATTAAATTGTGATCATCTGTGATGATCACCTCCATACAGGAGGTACTAATGGGAATTGAGGAAATAGCTGGATATATGTTTCCACAGTTCCTTCAATGCTGCCACACAAGAAAGGCACTAGAAAAGAAATTATAAGCCAGGCAAGCACTATGGCCTCACCATCATGAAAAAGGGAAGGTGATGAAGCTACTAAAATAAAACACTCAAATTAGCACTCAAATTAACTCTCCCTCAAAGGACAAAGATAGTCCAGGATGAAGGCAGACAACACACTGTGTGGCCAAAAGTTCTCCCAAACAAACAAACAAAATCCCTTGATCACATGACTTCGATTACATGAAGAAGCACAACCATGGCTGACAGAGCAGTGGTTTGGCAAAGGATGTTGCACATGCACTAACACCTGACAGCTCACAACACTCAAATCTCAGACCTGGATCAAACAATGTGGCAGTTATTACAACTGCAAACACAGGGACCAACTGGGAAGTCCCCAGTGGGAATCCTCTCCGCTCCTGCAAAGGGGAGCCTCGAGCAGCTTACAGCCTACGGAGAATGAGAAATTCTCCCTTCCTTATTGGAAAGATCTCGTTCACTTCTGCTGAAGCATAGCAAAGCAGCAGGACCGGCTGACAGTAACTTGCCTGTCCAAAGGCAGCAGTCTGGAGCTTCAATTGACTTGCCAGGTCAGGGAGAGCTGGGATCCTCTGCTTTGCACAGGAGCCAGATGCTGCTCTCCCTTCCTACTTGCACAAAAAGAGCAGAAAGGAGAGCCAGCCAAACAGCTGACTACTGACCAGCAGTAGCTCCTGTTTCCCACCAGGTCCTACAGGCACTGTGCATCATACCACTTCATGTTGCAGTTGTTAATCTGCAGTACCTCACAGTTGCCTCTGTGAGGGACAAGGTCTCAGCTCTGTATGTGGCAGCAGGCACTCAGAAAACAGCCTTTTGCATTAAAAACCCCTCTCATTAGTAAATCACTATCTACCTTCAGCTTTAAGCACTGCTTAGAGCTATAAGGCTGTTAGGTTGTGCTGTAGGTTCTGGGGAAGCACAAGGTCAGACCAAGCCACCCCTTTCACATGTGCACATAACTCTTTACTACTGTGTCTGAGTCAGATATGACTTGGGTCACTGCCCTTAGAGCACCCATGGACTGCACACACCTGTGACAGCTGGTCTTTTCAAAAAGGATTCAGTGCAGGCACTTCTGAGTGCATGCCAGAAGAGACAAATGGTAGCAGAGAGGAGTTTGTACCACTCTTCTATTTCTTGTTTCAAGGAGGTCACAAAGACATAGCACTACTTTGAGGATTTGCTCTGCATTTCTTGACCCAGATTTGTTCAATTCCTAACCCTACACTTACATAAATGCAGAATTTTCACAGTGTAATTATTTTCCAAGATAGGAAGATGTTTTAGGGGTTAGATATGATACCAGTAACACAGCACCCAATCTTTAGCTGTGTTCGAACAGCAGTCTGCAAGAAAATTGAAGAGACCATAATGGTTACATTTAGAGAAAACCAGAGCTGCTACGCCTCAGCATCAGTTGCAGCACCCTTCACAAGTCTGTCTGCTCATCAAAACTGACTGGTGCACAGCCTGGGTAACTATGCAACATCAACACAGCTCAGAACACAAAGCTTGTCTACTGAAATCTAGCATTCAGCATTAGGATAATGTAATCACATCTGGGCACTGCCGTGTCAGGCAGGTATTAGCAAAGCAGAAAGTTTCAAAAGTGGTTGCAGTCTGTGGGGATCAGAGCAAAGGCAAGGGACAGAAAGTAGAGCATCCACTCATGACCAGGGGTACAAAAAGGTAGCAAACAAATGTGTGCTTTCTGATTTTCCATCCTCGGATCCATACTTTTCCCTCTTCAACATTGTTAGCATCCTTAGGGAGGCCATAAATGTATAATGGGATAGATTTTAGGTCCAAGCTTCTCGCACTGTGATAATTTGAACCTCTTAACATTGTTATTTATCTCCACTGTTCAAATGTATGAAAGGGAAAAACAACAGGTAAAACATGGGACTTAAAAAAAAAAGATGAAATTCTAAAGGAAGCTCATTTCACGTAACATAGTATAACATCAGTAATTAATGAGAGATGTAAACAGGTTTAACTCTAAAAGGCAGAAAATTAAATAATTTGTTTCCTATGGGTATATAATGAGATAGTTACCAAGTTCCCATGAGAGAGATAAGCAGATATTAAAAGGTCTTTCCAATACCTGTAATGGCTAAGGGCAACAGCTAATTCAATAGATTCGATCAAAATCACCACTTCTTTCTCCGCTTCTGATTTATTACTTTGGCTGTAGTTAGTCATCACTCATTTTAGTTTGCTTTTCAGCAGTCATAAATTATGCCTCATAAATAAAAAGATACAATCAAGGAAATCATATCAAGTCATCTACAGCCCTGGAGTATATTTTCCCCTGGTACTCACACTAATGTCTTTTTAAAGGATAGCTTGCCACGGCTTTGAATATGTCAGAATCACAATTTACCGAGAAGGGTCTTGCAAGACTGGTGCTGTAACAGATTCTGTGCTGATTCTGGAAGCCAACAAATCCCGACTAATACCCATATTTAGTTTAATGAACAAAAATCAAGGTTTGTTGCATCAACGCACTGTTTATGCACTTGAATATAGGATAGTGTTGACAACAGAAACATAATGCCTGAATTTTGAAGCCTTAAGGCTTGATGAAAGAAATTTCGTAGTGTTAAATGGCCCTTCTCCCCACTGTGTACCCTCAACCAGGGGAAAGGAAGCATCTCGTTCTGAAAAGGGGTATTTAGAGTAGGTTATTACCATTACATCAGTGAAACAATATAGTTATACTTGCTTTATTTTTCAGAAGCTGAGGTCAAGCTCGGTAGCCTAATACAGGTGTAGCATGAGAAACCCTTTTTGCTTGGAAGCAGGGAGCACAATGAACCTTGTAAGGATAAAATACTCTTCCAAACAAAATGAAGGGGGGATAACAGCAGGGAGTGCAAGAAAGAACTACATTTTATCTTATGTCACTACTCTGTATTGTATCTTTTTGTCAGGAAGAAATGGTGAATTAAAACCATGAAAAGAAGCCAGATATGACGGATACTACAAATGGGTGACTATCCATCACTGGCCAGTCAGAAAACCAGTTTCACTCCCTTCTAAGCCTCAGAAGTCACTGAGCTGTTTGTCAGTAACTAAGCAGCACGAACTGGAGCTCAGCCAATGATTTGACAGACAGGATGCAAACCAAGTGTCATTCTTACCATCTCTGAAGAGTGACCAAGAGGGTTGACATATTCTACGCTCCATGTCATTGGTCCTTCCTTACACTTCATGACTTTGCACTCCTTTTTTCCACTTTATCTCTCCAAAGTCAGAATGTGATTTGTTTTCTCTTTGAGAGTCCAAGATGGAGGACTCAAACCATATTTCCTCTGGTATGTCTCAGAGTATTTCCTAGACCCTTCACTTGGCTGCAGTAACTGGAGTGTGAGAAGCACGCTCCACAAGCAAGAGGAATGCTATGCCTCACACAGCTGTTGGATGCAGACAGCTTCAGTGCTGCAGACCCCGTCTTGGTGCAATGGACAGTCCTTCTGGAGAATAAACCTCTGCAGGGAGTCATAAAGCTTTCTGAAAAAGGACAATCCTACTTTCCTGTCTTTTACATGTTCTCTGCCTGCCAAATGGAAATAAGGATATGTTCTAAATCAGGAAGACATTATGCCATTAATCTAAAGAAGCAGTCTTAAGTACACAATTAAGCACAATTGTGGAGGAGTCACATTGCAGTTGCATGGAAATCACATCATACTCTCACAGCTCCGCTTTGCAAATAGCACTAAATGACTCAAGTCTCTGTTCAAAAGGGCCTTCCCTTAGCTGAGAAAACCAGATCTTACTCTATAGGTTGCTACATGGTAACATTGCACAGTCTGCTCAATAATTCCTGAAAAGGGCCTACACACTGTTTCAGAAATATTCCAAGAATCAAAAGATTACACTTCAAACTCATTAGACCTCACGAGTTTGTTTAAGGTAGACTATTGGGGTTTTTTAGGAGATCATGCAATTGCATCTGTTTACTACAGCTGAGGATCTCAGATAGAATTCCAGCAAATACCTAAAAGGCCAGACGCTCTAGAAAATGCAAAAATCTAAATGTAAGAATAGGCTGATAGAAGGAATTTCAAAGATCTAAGTAATTATTTCTGAGTACAGGATAGCAGGCACCTTAACATCTCTTAAAAACCCATGGAAACCTAGCAAGTGCTAATATGCAGATCTGATCATAAAGAGTAAAAGTGCTTCCTTAAACAATAGTGACACAAGCATTTAGGGGGCATAGTCCCTTTGACCAGCATTAGCTTCTAAAGTCACTTCATCATTTCTGAAAAGGCAACTTTTGCATCTAGTCTCACAAGCCCAAAATATTAAGCTGAAGTCTCCAGCAAAAAAATCCCTAAACAACCAAACTCCAAAATCCTGACTTCATATCCAAAGAAGCTGTCAGGGTTCATCGAACTAAATCTCAATACCTCCAAAAATGCTGGAGAGAGTCTCATCACAGCACTTTGATTTTATCTGCACTCTGCTGGAGGAAATTCAGTTGCATTTAAAGTTTTATGTCCAGCAAACAAGTCTCAAATGCAGAGACAGCAGAATCAATATCCAGTTTAAGTGAAATATAAATCTGGGTTTCATCAGCATAACAGCAAAAGCCAAGCCCTATACTTACAAATAACTTGTCTCACAGGCAAGATATAAATTGTCAACAATGGAGGGGCTCAGAATAGATCCCAGAGGACTGCCGCAAGTGACATAAGCAGAAGACAAACACATGCATGCAAAAAAACTCTCATGGTAAAATAAATGGCCACCAGGACAAGAACCAAAAATGATTTAAGGTCCCAGTCAACAGCTCTGCCTGGTTATGTAGTAGAAATGAGATAAAAAGGAGTCTTGAAAGCAGCACAGTAAACCACAGGAATCTGCTCAAGAGGCCTTCTTAGTTATTTGTCACTGATAGTTTGTTGAAAATTTTGGCTCAATAACGTCTCTGTGGTATCAACTTCCAAAAATCCAGCTTCTGACTGAGATAGTGGAAAGCTGGTGCAACAGTCAATGTCTACAAATTCCAACTTGGGAAGTTTTGCTTTATCTAAGAAAGATTCCTAAGTAATAAGTAGTGCTTGGGTCTGCTATAATGCTTGCTATCTACTCAGGCCCATCTGTACTTGAATTTACATCCTTTGCAGATTCTGTCCCAAGTAGCAAGGGGATCTGTTCTAAAAATAATTCTGCTATAAGGAAACTACAGTAAATGAAGAGCAGACTTCACATTGTTGTGGCCAACAGATGGGCCTGACACAGACATTAAAAGAAAGCTGGGAGAAAGAAATGGAAACATTAATATCTGTACATAGTAGGACTCAAAACACAAACAGTTCACCCTAAATAGCGTGCTGTTTCCAGGAAAGGTTTAACAGCTCTTGTCACAAGAGAAGTGACAACTGGAAAGCAATAAATTTTCAGACTTTGACTACTTATAATTTTTGCTTTGGAAAGTATTATTGTAGCACCTCCTGTACTGCTAGGTTCAAGAAGATGTCTTTAAGAAACTTAAGGAAATCAAGTAACATGGAACTGCAACCAGCAATAAGAAGCAGTCAGGTCACAAATGCTTGCCATTTCCTTCAGCACAAAGCTATCAGACACACTTTCCACACTGGCTGTTACCTTACAGACATGCTGCCAATCCAGAAACATCTAAAGGAAAAGAAAGGGTTTGTGATGGTCAAGCAGAGAGGAAAGGCTTTGTGAGTATTGCAGTGACTATACTTTTCTAGTAGCATCCTAGGCCATTTTCAATAGTTTTGTATTTGTCCCTTCTGAATTATTTTCTTACACAAATTAGAGCTGCTGGAATTGATTTATGCACTCCTCCCTCCAGTAACTCTGACAGTAATGGAGAAAAAAACAAGGGACACAAGCTGAAATAAGGGAATTAGATGCAAAGAAAAGTAAGACATATGTAGCCAGAAATTGCAACAGGATGCCCACACAGGCTGTGCATTTTCCATCCTTGGAGATGCAAGGATGGAGAACTTGATCCAAAACTCAACTGGACACAGCACTGAGCAACCTGGTCTATCTGGACCTGTTTCAAGCAGGGAGTTAGGCTAGATGCCTTCTGGATATCCCTTCCAACCTACATGACTTAGTGACACTAAGACACACGTCCATATATAAACTTGATAGACTAATGTGATAAAGCAACTTTTTAGATGTAATTCTTCATGGTTTCTGGCTACTAAAAAGAACACAACACTAATGGAGCAGAGCTACCAAAGAATCTGATCTGTACAGTGCACTCTCATCAAATTTGCACATGACATCAAACTGGAGGAGACCAGTTGATATGTTGAAGGGCAGGTCTGCCATTCAGAAGGGCCTAGAGGAATGGGTCATCAGGATCTTTATGAACTACAGCAAGGCAAATGCAAAGGCTTGCTTCTGGGAAGCATTACAGGGCATTACAGGGCAGAGACTGACCAACTAAGGAGAACCTTTGCTGGAAAAGACCTAGAGGTCTTAGTAGATAGAAAGCTGAACATGAGTTAGTAATGTAATCTGGCAGCAAACATGGCCAACAGCGTCTTGAGCTGTTTAACAGGAGCATAGCCAGACAATTAAAGGAAGTGATTACATGCCTTAGCATTTGTTCTGATTTGGCCCCTGAATACAGGAAAGATATTGATAAATTGGAGTGACTTCAGCAGAGGGCCACCAAGGTAACCAGGGGGCTGGAGAACTTGGCCTGTGAGGAGAAGCTGTGGGACTGGGTCTTGTTCAGCCTGCAGAAGAGATGGCTTTGGAGGGACTTGACTGCAGTTCCCCAGCATCTACCCATAGGCTAACAAGAAGGTGGGCCCTGGTTCCTCACAATAGTATGTGGTGGGAGAGGACAAGAGAAAACAAGTGTAAGTTCAAGCAAAAGAGGTTCAGACTGAATGTAACATTTTTGGGGGTTTTTTTAACAATGAAGACAATCAAGCAGTGGAGAAGATTGCTCTGTGAGGTTATAAAATCTCCCTCCCTGGAGGTTTTCAAGAAGCAACTGGATAAAGCCCTGTGCAATTTCATCTGACTTCTTAACAGACCCCGCTTTGAGCAGAAAGTTGGACTTGATCATCTCCTGAGAGCCCTGAATTATTTTGAATATTATAAAGCAAATGAGCCTGTAAAGGAAAGGTTGCCACCACCTCAGAGGAGCTCAAGAAGTGTTTCATATATATCAAAACAAATCCATGCTTGAACATTTTATTTTTAATTTTTTGTTTGATTGTTTTTTAGGAAAAAGGTTGTAAAGACTTTTGAGCATTACCAAACTAATCTTCAAGATATATCAGACATGTAGATATAGGAGCTTAACATATATGGTTTAGTCAGGGACTTGCCAGTGTTAGGTTAATGATTGCACTTGATGATCTTAAACGTCTTTTCCGGTCTAGACAATTCCGTGATTCTGTGACCACATGTGCACATATTACATAGAGAATCAACAGTGAGACTTACTGGTATTCTGTTTGGTGGCAAATAGTGTGCCTATTCATGGACAACATCCTATTAAAAAAATCAACATCATCCTGCTACAATACTACTTTCACTTACTTTTAGAAACAACAAATTCAAGGATTTTTTTTGGTGAGGATCTAAACTCCACTAATTCATGTGAAAGCTTGGCATAGAAAGCTTTGACATAGAAAACAATTACAGGTGAAAGAATAGCAGAATGGGTCTTCTTGCTTTATCTTAGCCTCATAAGAAAAAAAATAATAAAAATACCCGTGTGCATGAGAAATAACACCAACCGTCAACAACAAATTCACTTTTGAACCACCCACAAAATCTGCTTGTGATCCTATCATCTAATTTAAAAAGAAAGCAACCCTAGCTTCTCTTGATGAAAACTACTTTGAGATCATAATGTAAAAATTAATTCATAATAGATTGGGAGAAGATGGAAAAAAGAAAGAAAAACTAATGAAATTAAGCTGCCTTTTAAGAACTAGAATTTCACACTACTCACATAACATTAGAGCCTTGTGAAAGCTCTGGAGGGTACACAAACACTTAACATACGGAAACACAGGTACTTATGATTAAAGAAAAATGAATGCTGAATGAAAGTATTGCTTGTGCAAAATCATTTTCAGCTTCTCAACTATTTAAAATACATTAACAATAATCACTCAGGTATCACAATACTATTAACATTAGAAATGAGATATGTATGTTTGTTGTAAGTGTAAAGTAAGGTTCTTAAAGTGTGCTGAAATAATAATCAGAGCTGCTAACTGGCTTCAATTCCCACCTGATATTCATATTCTGTGTAAGGCAGCAACTTGTCATCTTTGAAGAAAGTTGAAGAACCATTGTAAACAAGCGCGAGGTCTAAATTTATGTGGGCTCGAGTCGCTCGCCTTCTATAAAGTTCATAGTATAAAATCTTCCCATTTGGCTGCTGTGGACCAGTCCATAGGATGGAAGAAGCCGACTGGAAGCCGCCGTCTGTTGTCTGTATTTCTATGAGAGGGGCAGGTTGCGCTGCCGGGGGTGCCTCCAGCGTCTGCACTGATGCCCACTCACTGGAGGCACAACCCAGCTCTGTGCAAGCTTGGAGCTGTACTTCATACCTTTGGGAACACAAATCAGGAACAAAGTGATTAAAATGCTGCAAATACAGACTGTGCACCAGACACGGGGGATTTCTAAATTTCTCTTGGTTTCTGGCATTTTTAAGAAGAAAACAATTTGTATGAACACAGATTATATACTGTGCCTTGTACAGCAAAAGAGAAGAACATTGTCTTTTGAATTTTCATTTGTTACTTTTTTTTCAGAGCAGAGTTAACATCTGCAGGAGTCAAGTGATCAAAATCATTTTGATTTTGATGATACGAATCAAAATAATGATTCATTGTAGGAGATGATTTGGATATAATTTGAGAGCTATAGAACTTCACTCTATTACTTGTCTCTCTTTGGATTTAGATTAGTTATATGTAGACGTATCAACTATGCAACACACACAAATTATGTCTACACAAATATATAAGCAAAGGTCAGGTAAATAATCAAGAATTAGTGGGAAAGATATTACTTCAGCATCAAGTGTGCTCCTTTTGTAGCATCCTCTGTTAAGTTGTAGCATTCACTTAAACACAAGGCACTTGTGCTTGGCTCAAGGGTGCGAGCAAGTTTCTGCTATGACACCATTAATCTTAGCTCAGCTACACTGTGAATAGGCTAGCTAATAGGTCTTTGGTCTCCCCACCCTGAACTTTGTCAACTAAAGCCCTATTTATTGTTGGATGCAGACATCTTGCAAAAGATACAGAAGATTGCAGGTTTTGGAATCTAAAGCAGAGCGCTGAATTACCCCTTGTATTAATTACAACCTAAGTCAAACCTATGCACTTCATCAAGATGATATATAGCTGGTATTACTATAAATTAAAAAAAAAACACCTGGTTTTATCATATGCTTTTTGGGAAACAAACCCCCATGGATCTGACTATCTGTTTAAACAAGATGGTTGATCTGTCTGGCAGAACCACTGAACTGCCTTGCAGTATGTGTTCAACAAATGAGGTCTTCCAGACTTACCTACTGTAGGGTTGTAGCTCTCCCACTATGTATGACCGTCTCAGAAAGGAAACATGAGATGCATCAAAGTCAACAGTTTTCTTTCCTGTTTCAGCAGGCTTGTGGATTGAGATTGTGTAATTTCTAATGTCACCATTTACTTTGATAGGCGGATCCCAGGCCACTAAAATCTCCTTTGAGGACCATGCCTGCAACCTAGGAGGCAACATCCCAGATGGAGCAGAGGGGTTGGTTTTTATCTGAGCTGATGGGCTGGTCACACTCCCTTGACTGTTATTTGCAGTGACAGTGTAGCTGTACTCCATGCCTGGCATTAGGCTGAAGTCAAGGTACCGAGTTTCCAGACCCGAGTAAACAAGCACACCATCCCTCCTTAGCTCATAGCTTGTGATTTTACCATTGGGGTTAGCCGGAAGTTTCCACGTTATTTCAATTGACTCCGAGCCCATGACAAGCAGCCTGGGAGCTTCCATATTTAATGGTGGAGCCTCCATGGTCATCACTGACTGGGATATGCTTGACGTGCAGCCCCCTGCAGTACAGGCAACCAATGCAAAGTCATACTGCATGTAAGGCTGTAGATTAGAAACCAACATTTGCAAACTTTTGCCAGGATAATACTCCTCATTGTTTAGTTTCAATATGTACTTGGTGATATCTCCATTTTGTATTTGGGGAGGTGCCCAAGATGCGTTAATTTGAGTTGCACTGACAGCCTGCAGAGATGGTGGGTCCACTAAGGCAGGAGCTGCTTCCAGTGTCCGTACTGTGGCTGGTTCACTGGTAGAGCAGCCTCCCATTGTACAGGCAACTATGGCATAGCGGTACATTGAATAGGGTAGTAAGTCTTCGTCCGTGTAGTTGAAAGTAGCAGCGTCAAAGCTGAAAGGATAGAGAACATCATTCTTTAGCAGCCTGTATGACTGAAGAATACCATTGGGCTGCATCGGGGAGGCCCATGAGATGAGCACTTTACGGGGGTTAACTGATGCCAAGGACAACCTGGGGACAGCGAGACCTTTTGGGGCAGTTTGACTAGTCTTTGCCACTGTCCAGGAGCTGTCAGTGTAGCCTGCTGTATTCCAGGTGCGTATTTTATATTCATACCTCGTCCACGGCTGTAAACCTTTATCATTATATATGAATGTGTTACTTTCAGTGTTATATTCTGTGAAAACAATTTTCTCATCTTCTGTTGTTGCTCTGTACCCTGCAGCATTTTCTTTTGCGCATCTGTGAATAACCTCATAGCGAAGTATTTTTCCGTTCGGATTAATTGGCTGCAACCAGCTCAGTTCAACGTTGGTAGCGTTCACTGCCTGGATCACAGGTGCCATCTGAGACACTGGGGGTGCTTCATCTGTTTGGACTGGCTGGGGTGGAGAGCGAGTGCAACCTGCTGCATTGCAAGCCTCCAGTACGAGGGTATAGAGAGTGTACGGCTCAAGGCGTCTGAAGAGGAACTGGCGAGATAAACCACTGTACTCCAAGTTGTCATCACTGAAAATATTGTAGATCTGGTGAATAAAGAAAGAAAAATTGGAAAAAAAAAAAAAAAAGGCAGGGAGGGGAGAAAGGAAGCCAGGATAAAAGGGAAAAAAAAAAATAAAAAAATTTTGGTCAATAACCAGTAGATGTGACACTTTAATCTGTGCAATAGGGTAAGAACTATCAACCAATGATTCAGAAACTTACTTCCTTACTAATAACAATCAGTACACAAACAGATCATTGATACAAAAGGAATGTTTTGATCCAATTTTCATGGTGGTTTGTTTTTTTTTTCATTTTAGATGCAGTAATAAATCACTTAGTGACAGTTTTCATTATATTTGCTTGTTACCATGTTTCCTTGCAAGGCTCTTATGGGCCAGCACAAAGACTAACTCTAGAGAAAATCACTTGAGAAAAAAACCTCCAAGTTGCAATCCTTGCAGGTAAAGGTCTATGCTCAGTTGAAACCATAGAGCTAAAAGAAGTCCCAAATTTCAGACCAAAATTCTGTCAAACTCAGGTTTTCCAGAAACACATTTTCACAATGTGTAACATATGCCAAGTAAGCTTATGAGCGTTCATGTGTAGATTTCTATACATTGAATGAACAATTTTTTCACTGTAAATGAACATTTACAGTCATGGAGTAGCACAGGAATGTTCATACTCATTTTAATATAACCACAAGCAGAGAGCACTCACAGAGTGCCTTGTGCTTACATAGGACTTCTGCCTTATTTTAAAGTTTAATGCATTCAACTGAGTCCTTTTCAGCAAAAATGTTTCAATTTCATATTCGGCATTTGCCTTCTCTTTTTAGATCAAGTGAAGTGTCAAGATGAAGATTACCTTAATCACGCCATTGGGCTGGGAGGGCTCTGACCATTTTAGCAGCAAAGCCCTGCCATTTTCTTTCTTTTCCACAGTGAAGTTGCTCAGGCCACTGGGTGAAGCTTCCAATGTGCGCACAGATGTCCAGGGGCTTGAAACCTGCCCGGCATTGTTTACAGCTACAACATGAATGTGATATGTTGTGAAAGGTTTCAATCCAAATAAATGAGCCTGATGCTTTGTTCCCTGAAGCAAGAATACAGATGTTTGAGTTAGTTAAAAAAGTAATCAGCATCTGTGGTTTATGTCACTTGGAAAATGAGGTCTCAGCTCTGGGTCACTTCTGACCGCTTTGCAGAATATCCCATCTGGTTACCGGGATTTTTTGGTGAGTCTTGAAAGCTGAACCACAAAAAGAAACTCTTATGCTTTTGAAAAGTATGTATCATTATGGTAGAGCCTTTGGAATCGACTCCTGAGGAGTCCTGCACAGCTCAAATCTCAGCTAGCAAACAACTAAGTGTTCGTTCAGCATGTGTCTAAGCTTTGCTCAGTGAGGATGAGAATGCCTGGTGCTCTGTAAGATTCAAGCACATGTGAAAACCTGTGGTATAGGAGTGATGCCTGCCTCTACAGAATCCTTACACATCTTGAGTGTAGATCTGATGCTTGACAGGAATGCTGTCCTGTTCTAGCTGCTCATAACATAATCTGGATAGACAACAGTGTTTCCAAGAGCAGCTGCATTTCCTTACTGAAAACAAACTCCTTAAAAGTGAGACAGAGGGAGAGGGAAAAGGAGGGAATAAACAGGTTTCTAGACTTCTGCTTTGTAAAGAATTCCTTTGAGATAAATTCACAAGGTAAGGCAATTGTGGGGCAGTCAGGTTGGAGGAAGCAGTCATACTGCTGATGGGGACACAGGCAAGCAGTCAAGACCCTCCCTGGCATCAGACCCTCGCCTTGCACAGATGGAAAGAGTCTAAGAGAAGCACAGCTGTTCTTGAATCCCACCAGCCTCTGTGAAGGGCTCGAATGGCTGGGGCTATCCAGCCACCACACCAGACCACAGCTCAGCACAGGGGCACGTGGCTGGATGCAGGGTGAGGGACATCAGCCCATGGCCAGAAGGGGCCACTGGCATGGCAGCTCACGGCTTTATCCAGCTTAGTCCAAACAGCATCTACCACAAACCTGAAACTTCTCAGATATGAGAAGAGTCCAACTCACTCACACAACTTCAGATGTAGGCAAGAAGGTGATAGAGCCCTAGTATTACTTAGAACTATCATGAAAGATAGAGTGGCTAAAAACCAACAGGAGTAACACATTTCAGTAGGAGATGGTTCAGATGTGTCTCATCAGGGGAGCGAGGGAGAAAGGAGTTCAGCCAATCATCAATATATTTAATCTCATTTTTAGTTGTGCTTTTGCATTAATTACATAGATCTCAAGAAGGGGAGCACAGGAATTCAGTTTCCTTGTGTGGCAGAACCAGTTGAAGTCAATTTCCCTGTTTCAGTAAGTCATATTAAGTTGTTAAATGCTAACACTTCCAATTGCTTAATATTTAAACATTTGTTAAGCTATCAGACTCAGAAACAAATTTTAAAGAAATATTAATTTCTTTTTTTAAATATTAAAAGTTAGACCATAAATATTTAAATGGTTATTTCCTCACAACGAGTTAGTCTTTTAGATAAATATAGCACAGCATTTGAATGACCATTATGAATATTAAATCTGAAGATGCCACAAGTACAGATTATAAACATACTTTTCTGATAAATGATTCCTTTTTCTGTTAAAGAGGGCAAACACTAGCAAGATTAATAATGCAAAAAAGTATAATTCTTTGTTCGGAATTCCCAGTCATCACTGCCAAAAAAGCATAAGCTCAAATGCAAATAGCAATCACCTCAAACAGATTATATATAAAAAAGCTCTGGCTGCTGTGGGACATTTAGAGATATCTTTTGTCATAAGAAACATGGAAAGCATGTGGGCTATAAAGCAAAAACATATGTATATTGTCAATAGCAGCACCTGTTCAATTACAGTTTATTTCAGTATGGAGAATTCAGTTCAGCCCCTAGATGGCAATACTATCAAACACTTTTTGTAACATGAGTATTTAATGATTAACAACACACGTTCAGTCATCCAACATACTCAAGGCAGCCATTAAAAAAATAACAAAACTGATTTCATTATAGATTCTTTTAATAAACATTTATGGCTTAGATCCTTGAAAGTGGAAGTATTCAAACTGCCATAGCCAAAAAACCTATACGGCCGAATGCAAAATTATGAACTGCAGGTTAAAGAACAGAGCTCGAATTGAAGTTCATGCTTAGCATAAAAATCTGGCATCAGAAATTATGTTGGCACAAAACATGATTAAAATTAGCTTTACAATTGGATGTAGTGTGTATTAATAGTTTTTATGAGGACAGTTATCTATTAGGTTTTCAAAACAGAACTTTTAAAAGCCTAAAATTTACATTCCATGGTTTGGGGGTGGGGATGGGAGGAAGAGAGCACACAACATTAAATTACTGCCCCTGAACTGCTACATAGAGGCCTTCCAAAGGTACAAACACATTATTACAAACATCATACAAAAAAGCAATGGCTCTGCTTTCTAATCAATCAGCTGCATCATCAAGGTGGGCTTTTGTGACAGCGATGCTACAAAACACTCAATTTCTTTTTTTTTTTAAACAGAAAATTGGCATCTTTTCCATCACCCTCTACCATTTTCCCACTAAACCCCAAGATTTAATTATTTACAATCCTCACCACACTTTGAAATGAAACAGAGCTGGAGGGATTTCCTTGCCTGCAGTTCATCATGTTCTCTGGAGACTGCTAAACCATTCCTTCCAGGGATGACTTTTATCCCTGGCTCCTACAGATACTTCTTGAAGAGCAAATGGTTTACATGTATTTTTGTTTGGTTTGAAGTAAGCTCAGGGGACATAATCCCAGAATATGGAGCCATGTATTCTCCCCCTGCACTGCTGCCATTGCCATTTGTGAATTTGCTCATCTGAAAGGCTGCAGCTGAAAAGAGGATGGATGGCAGTCTCAGTGATTCATTTTAAGAATTACTTTATGTCCTCCCATGACATTTTCAGCCTAGAAATACCGTCCTGCTGCAATGGTCAAATATACATAGCAAAATACACCTTGCAAAAGATAGCACTGTAACCTTTGGCCTCAGCAGACGACACAACCTTAAACACATGCAGGATCAAAATCATTGCCTGGAATATTCTCCCAGTCTTTGTCTGCCAAGCCATGAACTCATATATCCCATGTTTACACACTGTTAACAGTCCAGATTTCATTCACCATTAAAAGCAAACCAACAAAATAAAATTTTAATGCCAACATTAAGATGTTTGTAGACTGACTGACCATGAAATCCAATGGACTACAAGCCCATGCCCACTTTTCTCTGTCTCCTACTGCAAAGCATTCTCACTCATTCAGTCACTAAATTAAGAATAATTCAGCAAATATTTCAGTGTTAGCACTCTCACACCTTCCCTATAGGACCCATCCTTTCAATGTAAACACTACAGAAATGGACACCTGAGGTAAGTTGTGCTGAGCCACCATCATCTGATCCCCACGCTGCAGCCCAGCCCAGCCCAGCTTTTGACATGGCCCTTGCTTTTGACATCCCCATCCACTTCCCGTGCATGGCACTGGCAGCACCACCTCTGCTCCAGGCAGGGCCACACCTTTGGTTTTGCTGTGTAAAACGCTCCATCGAGAGTTACAGAATTGCCTAGATTGGAAAAGACCTTTAAGATTATCAAGTCTGATCATTAACCTACAACTAACAAGTCCTCGACTAAACCATATCCCTAAGCACTCCATCTATACCCGCTGCCAGTGGCAGAACAAGCTGTTAACAGCAACAAATACACTCCTTGGCTAATTCCACTCTCCTAACTGTATATTAGGATAAAAGTTATTTAAAATAAAACCTTGTTTTAACACATTTTTCAAAATGTAAAACGAGAGAACATGAATAATGCATCCATCAAGATTTGCTTCAGATTGCCTTTTTTGTTTGTTTATTTTTTAATTCATGAGCACAGAAGTCACTTAAAGTCTGGAAACAAATTAGCATAGTCTTTCATGCC
Organism: Brachypteracias leptosomus; assembly: GCA_013401335.1. Taxonomy (NCBI): domain Eukaryota; kingdom Metazoa; phylum Chordata; class Aves; order Coraciiformes; family Brachypteraciidae; genus Brachypteracias; species Brachypteracias leptosomus. The sequence continues at coordinate 30,608 of VYZX01002831.1, read as the reverse complement.
ATTCAAAGGCAGCAGCATCCATAATGTAAGGTGCCTGCCTTCCTTGCTACCTCTCAGTCCTCCTCCTGGGCATGGGCAAGGCTGCGCAGCCTTCAAGGGTCTGATGATTTTACACTGCCTACTGTGATTGCTTTTGACTACTTGCAGTGCCCCCAAGGTGGAAACAGGGTCAAAAGGTCTTTGTAGGTTGACGATGATCAAAAATTAGCATTGATCTGTAGCTGTCAATAATACTCCGCACGGGTGGACTCCCTGTACAAATGTTTAAACTGCATACAACTACACAACCTAGTCATCTTTGAAACTATTGATTTGACGAAGCAGCACTTTCCAGTGGTGTCACTCTGGGCTTTTCTTCCTTTTTTTCAAGGCAAGTCAGCTTACCCAGTTGCCCAGGTCTCAGGGCATGAGTTCAAAATGTGACAGATATATCACAAGATCTCTGAACCACTGAAGAGATGCCCAACAGGCAGCTTGAGTACCTGTCCGTTCTTCAGGGGTAATCACCAAAGCTCAGCAAGTCATCACCAGTCATGTTAAGGTCAGGCTCTGGTTTCTTCTCTCTCCCTATCTTCTCTTCATACAGTAATCCCTATCTGGCAGGTATCTTCGATGTATGATTAAAAAGCTCGTTTGTTCTTTCTCTGAATCTCTAACTAAGCTCAGTGGCATCAGACACTACCACACTGCTAATGGTAGTAGTGGTACAGGGATCCAAACCTGTTCTTTCACAACCTGCAAACATAAGTGATGGGAAGGTAATACAGTATGACATTCCGTTGTCTACAGAGGCAGAGCTGCTGAACTCTCCCTGAACAAGGGAGGAGAAAGCTATGGTCTTCTGGCACCCAGAACTTTAATCCAACCATCCTGCAATGCCAATTTTCAAATTCTTCATCAAGGAAGTCAAACAGATTACTCCACAAGTGACAGAAGTGACAGGGAATGCTTGGGGTTTTACTAAGATTCTCAGTTTATCCTCAACTTTGTCATTATCTTCTTACCCAGTTCTCCATCTAATCCAGATTCTTTGCCATTTTCTGCCAAGCACTGGGAGTGTTTCTACCTTGACTCTGCTGTCTATTATTTCCCAGCCTACTTCTTAGTCCCTGCCTTTGCTAAAAATTGCACTGAGTTCATATTCATTTGCAATCTCTAACTTGTCCTTTGGGTTGCCTTCCTTCTCAGGCTTATGGTATGCACTCTGTATCTTTTTCATTTAAAAATCTACTCATTCCTAAAGCCTTATGCTCAATTTCACAAGGATACACAAGTAATCTGTGAGCCCCCTCCTGCAGTAGTATGGACTGGAATATAAATTACTTGCATGGTGGTACTGAAAAATCTCAGAGCTTAGGCAAACAGAAACCAAAGTGTTATTCATTTTACCAGAAATTATCTTGCCTAGAGATGACCTGAATTTTCATTTTCAACAGATATTGTTGTTGCACTGTTTATTTTCCTCCCAATTTGTGTAAAAATGAATTTTAGGTTTTATAGTTAATTTTTTTTGGTAAATTTAATTCTTAAAATTTTATATTCTAAGAACATTTCAATTTAGAATTGTAACACATTTTTCATTTTAAATCATTATTCTATTATTTGATATTACCCAAAAGGCCTTCAATAGCAATAACTTGTACTAGATTGGTGATAGTTTTGATGGTATATAAAAACCCCAAGTATTATGAAAGAAAAATAATAAGCATTTAAATAAAAACTTTAAGTTTGTAGAACCAGACACTTCCTCATTAAACCTAAAATAATTTTGAAACATTTTTTCTCAGTGAATAATATTCTTCCAAATTGTCTTTGGCTGAGATGAAGAGGCACTCTTCTTTCCCAGCCCTGAGGTGATTCGATGCGGTCTTTTCTTTACAGTGTCTAGGAAATGACATTCAGGAATTCATTATATTTGAGCTTTAATTTTTATAAATAAAATTAGGAAAAATTATTTGAAAAATATATTAGATTCAAGTTACAAAGTAAAGCACATAAAACAGGTTCTTTAAGCATTGGTTTTGATCATAAAATAATCTTTCCTTGAGATTCCTGGCAAGAGTTCAACCTTTC
>VYZX01002831.1:21350-28506 GCA_013401335.1 Brachypteracias leptosomus | reverse complement strand
CCCCCCCCCAACTTAAAGAATGTTCTTATAATTTATTTTTAAAACAAATGGTAGCTTTGCCATCAACATCATAGGGCACTTGCTGTCTATCCTCTGTGACTCCACATTCCCATCCTTTCCTAACAGTTCTATGCTAGCGGACTTTTTTTAACAAAAAACCTAATTTGCATGTCCTGTTTCACTCAGCACACAACTGAATCATTTCCTCTATGAATGGTCGTACACGGGCTTGTGGACTATTATCAGGAAGAAACCTTTAGAAACAACAGCAATCTGAGTTTAAAATGTTCTGCAAACAACAATTAATACCTGATATAGAAATACTACATTGCAACTCATTTTCCTCCTTTCTGGCAGAGCACGTATGGAACTGTGAATTGCATGTAGCTGAATTTGTCTAGTGGAGCTGGTTTCTGTTTTCACAGCTGAGAGTTTTCTTTCCTAGCACATCTGGGGACCTGCCACAGTCTCACCAGGCATCTGAATCCCCAGCTTTGACTTGAAATCAAAGCACCACAAAGAAAACTACAATGCAGTGAACATTAAAATAAAATCAAGCACATTTAACAAGCTACATTGAGTCACTGTGTTCGCCTTCAGGTAGCAGTACACTTTTAAACCATCAACAATGTTGCACTTTTGTTGGTAAAACCTTAAAAACCCACTTTGCTCAAAGGCAACTTCAGTAGCCTTCTCTATTCTAATTCAATAAGATCTCCTCTTCTCTCCTCATTATTCATTTAAAATTCACCAAACATCACTGAATGTCACCTTCTCAAATATACATTTGTATCTTTGTCTAATTTGGACTAAGAAATACTGAAATACAAAAAGATATTTTTCTGCATGACTAAATAAATCAAATAAACCAAAATATCAATGACATGACATTCCAGTACAGCCACCATCTAGAGAACAATGTCAACATGTTTTCCTAACGTTAATATTTTGTCTCTAACAACACTCACAAGACCTACTGTATAATAAACCATAGTTTTGCACTTTCTTCTCCCCCCATTTTTCCAATTTAACCCATGTTTATTATTCCTCACCATGAGAAAGTGATGGAGAAGGAAAGAATCAGCTTTTTATAGATACCTGACAGGACCATTTTCCCCAAACTTTGGTTTTGGTCAGTTCAAATCTTAACCTGAATAATACTTTTCAATTTCAATAATCATTCTGAACAAGTAGACTAAGTTTCTCTTCAAAATAAGGTAGGTAGAATCCAAAGCAAAAAATTTAATACTATTTGAGATACAATAAAGAATGAGATAAAATACTTAAACCTCACTGAAAAACATTTATGTGTCAGCCTCAGTAAAATGCATGTACATTGTATGTTCTGGTGTTAAGCTGAGTGGGGCACGCTTTGTGAAGAGCTGATGGGAGTAAGATTGGATAGAACAGATGCACCAGTGAAGACGGCATGGTATATGAAATTCAGCACCATATTAAAGCAATGACAAACCCTACAGGACTGAGCTGAGAGGCCTTTATGATGTTCCAAATTCACACACTGCGTAATCTGGCATCTGCATAAAATCATCAAGGCATTGCAGAACTTTAAATTTGTTGAATCTGCCTTAGGCACAAGGGGAAGGGGAATGAATGATCCTTCAGGTAGAGCTTTATAATATGGGATAGAAAAGTGTTTTCAGGGAAGGTTGCAAGCACGCAAAACTCTGGCTGGGGTTTGTATCTCTACATTACAACTAGTGCACTCATACAGCTAAACTCCAGGAATATGTTCAAAGTAAGTACCACACTTAACGCACCTGCTGAACAGCAACATTCCATCCACTATTCATTAACATTTAGGAGTGACAGTTCTCTCATGGATTTGTTCTATATTGTCTATAGGCACGGCAAAAGAAAGAAAAAACAGTGCTGCTGTAAAAGAGCAGCTGGAGCCTAAGGGCTCAAACCTGTGAATGGTAGGGGGTACATCCCTTAATACAGAGCATTAGGGGGTTAATGTTCTATTTTTCCTAATGCTATAAACTGTATTTTCCATTTGATTTATTGGCTGATGGCCAGAATGAAGTTAGATGCTTTTGTCAGAACAAACAAAATCTGGACTGTCACATAAGTGCTGACAGTATCTTCTTAGTCTCAAACCTTTTTTTTTTTTTCAGAAGGGCTTCTGAAAATGTAATGAGACCATGGATAATTTATGTACCTGAACTTCTAATCTCAAGGTATCTTGCGGCAATCAGTTTTGCTTTGCTGTAGAAAGAACATGCTCTTGTCATTATCAAATGTTTTGGCTTTTGGATTCATTTGAATCTTTGCTTTTCAAGCATTCACATTGCTTCTCTATGACATTTGTGACTACATATATCTGTGCCAAAAGCCATTGCCTTCATCTCCTTTCAAATTACGTCATATATGATAGTGAAGAAAAATGGGTCTGAAAAATGTAAAACTTCTCCCATCTGATCTTAAAATGACCTGGGTGCAGGATCTGAAGGTTTCTATTTTCTGTAAAATTTGAAAAAGACAGTTTGGCTGTATTTTGGGGGAATGGAAAACATAAGGGAAAACCCCCTTATTTTTCCACTATAAAAGCAATTATTTTCAATTTTTGCCTTTGCACAGCTCAATAGCCATAATGTAGAACAAGAAATATAAAGAGAAAAAAGTTTGAAGAAAATCTTTAAGAGGACTTGTACAAGGACAATCTGAATCTTAACATAGATTGCAGGTGAACTCCCACATCAGTTTCATTGAAAATGCCACTGAATGTCAGTTGTGCTCCATAAAATTAAGACTTTGCAGTTATATATGACTTTTCATCACAAGATCTCACATCATGTTACAAACATTAATTAATTAAGTCTCAGGATATCCCCCTGTGTTACTGTGTGCAGCTTCAGGAAACTGTCATTATTGTTTTAGATCCCATTTTACACAGCTACAATAGATGTGTCATATTATTGTTAAATGAAAGCTTACTTTATTCCCTTTTCTCTATCATTCTGAGTCCTTGTCTCTCTCACCCAACACATGCAAAAAAGAGCAGTTTTAACTGCTGTTAAGTAGAGGAAGATAACACAGCCTCAAGGCAATTCACAGCTTTAAATCCCTACTTTCTGCCAGCACAATGGAAAATAAAAGCAACATTTTAAAGGAGACTAAAAGTTTTTTACTTCCCATTGTTTTCTTCTTTTTTCGCTGCTCTGTACTGAACAGTCCTAGCTTTTCATTCAAACTTTGCCTGCTATGTGTGTAATCACTTCTGAGAGATATTAAAAGGTAAGCATAAACAATTTACTTGGAGCTACATTATAAAGGCCAAAGTTTAGTTTGAATACGTGGCTGAACTTAAAATGTCACCTCTAAAACGAACTGCAAATTTTAAATATGAGGGGCCAAAAAGTATACAAACCCCTATCTCTTGAAAGACTTGACTTCACCAGGTTTTTCATTCCTTCCCTTAATGCTTTACACTTGCTACATGAAAATACCTGCACTCCAAGTAGAGAAAGGCTGAAAGTAAATGAAAGTGTGCAGGTAGCTGTTTGGGGAAGGTGCAGTCCAATTGTGCCAATCCATGCCAGGAAAAAGAGATTCGCTCTGCACCTTTTTGTCCGGAGAAGTACACTCTTAGCAGAAGGCCAGAAGAACACAGCTTATGCAGGTAAGGGAGCCCTCTCTCTCTTTTGTAGCTGCAGGAAAGTTCAGCGTATCTTCTGAATATTGGCAGGGGATATTGATCAGACATATATTTAGGTGTACACTTTGGGGACATATTCCTCAGCAAAGCTTAGCTTCTGATCAAAATACTGACAGGTTCAGCAGAGAATTGGTACCTTCCATCCAGAATTTGTGGGATGTTCTCCCAAGCTTCCTCCAGGGGATCCCTGCTCCTACTGGTAATATAAGCTAGTGGAAAGCCTCAACAAGTAGCCTGTAGAGCCCCTGTGTCACGTGATGGTAAGAAGAACAAAAAATCTTGTTTTCCTACTGCAGCTGATATGGACTGCATTGTTGATGAAAATAATGAGGTCCAATAAAGCTTAAGTTACCTATTGTTATGTCTCTTAGCAGCTATGTCTTGCCATATCAAGGTTCAGAATGAACTGCACACCAGGAAGAGTTGAAAAGAAGACAAGAAGAGCGAGCAGTTATAGAGTTTGGTAGAGTAACTGGAGGAGATGCTACTTCCAGGTTTAAAGTCTGGAAACCAAGTGAACCCAGTGGATGGATGAACTTCCAGATCTTCCTAGGATCATACAGCTACAATTCCCTGTAGCTTAGGCCTCTTAAGGCACATTGTTAGGAAGAAACCCACCTTGACACAGCATATGAAGCTGTGTCTGTGGACTGCCCCTTCCCATTTTCTATGCTGTCAGACCAACACTAAATTCATACACGTACACTGAAGAGCAGACAGCTAAATCTGCTGCAGTGTGAACAGGAAGAACAGCTAGCTAGCTTCACTTTCAAACGTTAATACAAAATAAAACAGAATGTTTAATTACGTCTTTTCATGTGTTTGCACATTCCTTAGTCCTGTCTAGTGTGGCTTGGGTTTCTCAGTGCAAAGCTCCTGCCAAAAGAGAAGAAAGTCTGAGCTGCTTGTGACTTGCACTAGCAAGAGGCAGTAGTTGCGGAAGAGGTGAAAGATGTAAATACAGAAATACTACTTGATAATGACAAGTTCAGTTCAGATTCTGTATTTTCCTTGGATATTTAAGTTACTTGGGGAAGAAAAAAAGAACACTAAGGTAACAGGTATATAGTTAAGCTTAGTACAAAACAAATTGTGCTGATTTCAGAATTGAAAATGTCTTTACAGCACATTATTGACTCCAGCATACTAACTTGTAAATCCACTAGTTTCACTGTCTCATATATTGATTAGCTGCACATATGCATGTTATAAATGAGCAATGTAAAAAAGAAATTACTACAACTTAGTCATCTTGGGCCAGACTTGTAAATGTATTTGAGTACTCGAATATGAAGATAGGAACTATGGGAAATACAGCTCCTAGATTCTGACACAAAACTTGTGTAGATAGTGTCCTTGGTTACTCTGTATTCTCTGTGCAGAGGATGGGAGGTTCATCCAGATGGAAATTCAGATGTTTAACTTCTGAGTAGCCTGTCAGAAAAGCCTCACTCTCAAAACAGACTAACCTACATTAGCCATCTAAAGTAAGTTTTTAGAATTCAGAGCTGTGAGTTTTGCTTGAATTCATTTAAGACTCAGAACCAAGAAGCCAATGACAACATTTTCCATCAGCTCATGGCAACAGCACATACAGGTGAACTCTTTTCTTAAGGTGAAACAGAAAACTATTGTCAGCTTCAGAAGTTAAACTGCAGCTGTTTCAAAACACTTCAGAATCAACAGAAGCTTCCTTTTGCCTTTTCAAGGATCCTAGATCAGGGTCTTCATGAGTAGCAGAACAAAAGTAAATGGTGTATGTAGATGGCATTCAATGAGAACAGTGATTTGGGTTGGTTAATCAATAATACTGAAGCAGACACCTCTATCTCCTGATTTCTATGCGTAGGTCAGTATGTTGGGCATGATCTTCAGTCTGAGATGTTACTCAGGTCACTGTGGTTTAAAATTTCCATTAACACCTTCAAATCAAATATCATTACAGGGGTTTGTTAACAAAACAATTGAAAGTGTGATGCCTCTATGCAGGACCAGAAAGATGAAAAAATGCAGTATGCTAAAGAGCTGCTGCAAATTTTTGTCTAAGAAACGTCCTATTTCAAAAGCCACATGTTCTCAGCTGTATTTGTCCTCGAAAGGGGCACTGTATTGGACAACAAAGCAACTAGAGCACAAACTATTGTGTTACATGGTGGAAAAGGTGATGTTTTTCTTCTCCTTCGCTCTCAGGGTCTCTATTCAGTCTTTTTAGGCCAGGACTTTCCAGTAACATTAAGCACAGCAGTTACATATGTCACTGTCGTAAGCTACAGCTATAGCATAAATCTCATGATCTATTGGTACATCATGGATCTAGCATTTCTAGCATAAACCAGCATTAGAGAAAAATCTAAATTATCATCTGTCTTGAACCTCTGAAGAGAAAACAATAAAAAATAATTTTATGATACCATAATGACAAGAATAATACTTCACTTCATCTGGGAAAAGATGTCTTCCAGACTTCTCATTAATTCTTTTTTTAAAGCCTATTGAAATATAAGACCTCTGCAAAGTTTCATTCCTTTTGTTTGTACAGAGTAAAGTTTTCTTTATAGGAAAAATACAGAAAATTTATCACTGCAGAGTCCACTTCCCTCACTGTCTTGCTATATTAAATCTGCACTTACAATTCTGATTTTGTGGGACAATTGTAAACTTGGAGCCTTTTTGGAACCACTAGAGTAGCATCTCCACACTGCATGGAGGATTTTGCTCAGGCTAGGAACTGTGCTCTGAATGGAAAAAAGAATCAGTGCAGTTGAACCTGCAGGAGATGGACTTGGAAAAATACCTGGAGTAAAATTCAGAAGCAAAATAAACAGCGATTTATGAAATGCCCCTCTAGGTTAAGTAGATACTGGGACCTCTGTCCATCTTCCTGTTGTGAATATATGACTCCTTGGATGCCTTTTGACACACAGACAGCACACACTCCAGGGGTGCCATTCAGCACTAACCCCTCTATGTTAGGGTGCTGTGGGCACAGAAGCATTTGGAAGACATACATGTTACATAAAGAAGGAAGGTGAAGCAGCCATGGATTAGTTTAAAAAAGACATCCTACAGCTGCAAAGTCAAAGAGCTTGAGGGAGGACACTGTGCTGCAGGTCCAGTTGGTGCTCTTGCACCAGTCATAGGTTGCCTTAAGTGGACATGTGTTTGTCTTCTGAGGCTTTGCCTGCATAACCACAGAGCCTTCAGTAATGTAAGACCTTTAAAGGACATGAGCTGACTGAAGCAGAGTCCTGCCTGGGGTAAGGACTGCAGGACCCACAGAATATCTGGAAATAGAAACAAGTCCCTAACAAAAATCCAAAAAATACAGAAATTATTTTCTACTAGACCCTCAGGATGGGAATTAACTCCTGCTCCCTGTATTACTCATCATAGTATCTAAATGTGCTCTTAGAAAAAAAGGCTTGTGAAGGCAAAGGAAGGGAGGAAGAAAGTTTTCAGTTTTGGTGGAAGGAGTAC
>VYZX01002830.1:0-13358 GCA_013401335.1 Brachypteracias leptosomus | reverse complement strand
CCCCCAGGGCAGTCTTACCTGCTGCGAAGCTGGTCTCCACGACATAATACATAAGATCTAGCAAATATGAAATGTAATGTGCACAGGTTGTTCAAAAGTTGCCTTAATTTGCATGAGCAAGCATAGGAGGTGGCATAACTCATCATCAGTTAGGCTCAGCTTTGGAAATTACTGTTCAGTCACAAACCTCAAATAGTCAACCCACAAGGCCACTTCTCCCTCTTTTATTCCATAATGCTGGAAAAATAAAGTGTTGTTTATTTAGCTGGAAGGCTTTGCTTTATTATTATAAAGCACAACAGGAGAGTAATTTATTTAATATCATTATTTATCATGTGCATGACCATAGATAAACAGCAATCCACTCAAGAATTTAAGGCTGGCTCTGAAATATCTTTACAGTTCCCTTAAAACCAATGAACTTTTGACTCAAGACTGGGTTTTCTTTTCAATAATTATTTTTCCTAAATCTATGAGCAAGCTCTGATTACCTTTGCACTAAATGCAAATAAAAATCCAATACCACACACACAGGAAGTGCATATGCCTGGTTACTGGGACCCTCATTCTCAGAGCAAGAGCTGTTCCTCCACATTGAGTTTTACAGCAACTCAGTGAAGTCTCCAGATAAAAACTTGAAAATATTATTTGGTTTATGTTTGAAAAAGTTTCCCTTGCATTTAGGAGCTCATATAAACACAGCACTGCATGGCTAACACTTACCGAGTCCCTAGACATCTAAGGTGTGCTGAGTCCTTTGGAAAGATGTCTTGATGAGAAAATGATCACCTGGAGAGATTCAAGCTCACCTATTTTTATGTAATTATAGTGTACTCAAACAGCAAAATGAGAAATGGAACAAGTGAGCCTATAAGATGTTTTCAGAAGAGGTGCATAAGGAATGTTGCAAAAACATTCAAGTTTACCTACAAAAACCTGAAGCCTGGGTTGAAAAAAAAAAAAAAAGATAAAATCACTACCAGGAGAGAAGAAACTGGAGCCTAACTGCACAGTTCTTTGCAAATAGCTGCTGCATAAATAAAATCAGATGCAGGAGTAGGTACACATTCTGTGACAAGGGGACTAGCTTCCTGTCAGGTCTGAATTTCATCAGAGCATGGAGATCTCCATCTGATGCAAAGAGCCAAAACAAAAGCTTGAACTCCACAACCACTTTGAAATTGGGACAAACTGCTGCCAGGACATCAAATGACAGGGCAAAACCCTTATAAAAGAACAATTCTTACTGCTTTATGTTCAATGTATGATGGCTGCTGATCCAGTTATTTAATGTGTTCTACAGGGAATTGAAGTATTTTTTAAAAAAATGACAATATTTAGGAACAAACATAACTTTTACACCCTTTTTCTATCACTCTTACATAATTGTGTGTGTAACATGTAGTACTTAGATCAGTGTCTCCAGCTTTTGTCAAACAAAAGGAATGTCAAAGAAGTTATTTCATCTTTTTCCTATTACTAAAACCAGAAGGTGCTATCAACTTTCAGGAGAGCGAAGGCCTCATCATGTTCCTTCTTTGTTTCCAAACTCATTGAACAGTAAATATTTCAAAGGGTTCAATCTTGCTCATTCACTTTCTTTTCCAGCTTTGTATAGTTGCTTTGAAGCAGCTGTCTTCAAAGGATCAGATACTGAGATTTCTAATCCTGTTTCAACTTCTCAGAAAGACTTCTGAGTTCTGTTAAAAATTAGGCAACATTTTTTCTGTGTTGAGGCTTTCTAGGAATCTGAACAAGGAACAAGCCTCCAAACATACTAAATGAAGGTGACATTGCTGTTGGCCACGAAACCCCTTAAAGGAGATAATCTCCATTAACAAGAAAAATACCAAAAAATACATAATTTAAACCAGCCCTTATTATTCCATCTGAATCAAAAAACATATGTACATATCAAACTACAACCGAGTAAATAGGAAACAACTGGGATTTTAGAAATTGTGCTATATATGAAAAATGTTCCAAAAAAGGGTCAAAGTATATTGTGTGATGAAAAGCCAAATGTTCTGCACATTCCTTCCCTGAAACACTGTTATGTTTAGCAAAGACTGCAAAAAGCCCACTGTCAGGTGGAAAGTAAGGGGAATGAACACTACCATTCAGCAAATATTTGCTGTATATATGTCCTATACCAAGGAATTTAAAGTACATGTGCGTAAAGTGTGTGTGCACGCATGGCAATCATGGGACCAATACCACAATGTTATACAACACCGCATGTCACAGGTTCAATGTTTCAAATTTCCACTGGGCTGACAGTACTTGTTAGTTAAAACATTCTTTACCCATTTCTGTAAAATATTTGGTGACACACAAGATGGAAATATTATTTTCTGAAATTAAGTAGAATGAATCATAGGTAGCTGCTTGGATTACTAGTATCATCCATGTACGGCAAGTTTATTCTCTAAACACCACCTCCCTGCCTGACCCCTGCTGTAGTGAAGGAATTTTACAAGGGGAACTGACAACTCAGGCTGCTGAGTACATACCCACACAAAGGCTCCTGCCCAGAAAGGATCAGGATGGGACTGTAAAAGTAAAGATACTGTAAAGTGCCAAGGTAAAAAAGCATGCTGCTGACCTTTAACTACTCCTTTGAGATGTGATACCATCTGTAACTCATGGGTAGGGCATGTGCTGTTACTTGGAGAATTTCTATCTAGCATTAGATGTAGAGGGCACACTGAGAGCTGCCCTCCCTTCACGCCATGAGAAAGGGGTAGAGAAGGGTCCTTTCAGCCAGAGAATTCAGAGATGAGATCAAACTCTTCAAACAGAGGAACTGTAACAGGAGAAAAGGTTGCAAATGTGCATACTAATGGCACATTTCAAAGTAGAAGAGATACAATTGAATATCCCACCATTCTCCTTTGAATGCCTGAATGTACGGTCATTTGTGAATGGCTCCAGCCAGGACCCTGGGACTACAGTCAGGGGGGCCATGGTGGTTCACAAAGCTATGACGTGAAAAAAAACTGAAGCACAGTTTGAGAATGTTCCTTTATATGGCAAGAAATTCACTGTAGTGTATTTTTTTTTATTTTTTAAGAACAGGGGCCTGCTTGACATTTCTCTTGTAGACATGCAAAGGTGAGTGCTCCTCCAAAGGGTTCTGTTCTACCAACACAGAAACACACAGCAGCAGCTCTGATGCTGACAAGTTTCTCTTGGAGATACATTTTATCTGGATTTGGAGCCTAGCTGACAAAAGCACAACTTCCTGCATCCCAAGGAACCTGCACCAGAGAGCAGTCCTGGAACCAAGGGTATTTTTAATTAGGTTTATTTTTCTTTATAGATTCTAGGAGCACTGGAGAGGGGAAGTTGCAATCCTTTGTATGCAAACCTATCAAGTATCTGGGGATACTCCTATTTATTCTTCATTTCTTTCTAGCTCTGGGTTTAAGTGCTATGCAAGATATTTAATTGTGATTTTTCTTCTTCCAGGCAGGAAAGACAACTATGTAGGCTCATTAGAGACCTCAAATTCTCTATCACAGACCTTGATGCCAGGGGAGATAATAACCACACACTTTCTGGACCAAAGCCAGAAGTTACACTATCAGATTAAAGAACAAGATGGGGAAACCCAGGACCAAACTTATAAAGTAAAAGAATAAAATAGTACAAGTCATCAAAAGTATTAGAAAAGAACCTAAAGCAAATAAAAATTAACACTTTAAAGGGTTGTGATGCATTTAAACAGTGGAAAAAAGATGGAAAGTGTAACACAGGCAATAACTGGGAGGAAAATGAAGTAGGAATGGCCCCAGTGCTCTTACTGTCACGTGAACTACAGTGTGGAGAGTCAGGATTATGTGCTACAGGGGTAAAAAAAAAAAATCTGAACAGCAACCCTTGAATGCATATGCCCAAGGTGTGAACACATGAACATACATGAACCAATTCTGTCACTGGAAGGAAAAGCAAGACTTCTGAACACTTGGTATGGTAATAGTGTCTTAGTTCTTACTTTTTATTCCGTGTTTGCAAGCTATAGACCATGGAACTGCCAAAAAATGTAACAGACATTTCATAGATGGTGAGACGGCTCTATAGTATTTAGAGTCCAGCTATGAGATGGAAGATCAAAGCTAGAGTTACAGATCAAAGATGGAAGAAAACCTGTGACTGGAGCTTTTTCCATCAGAAAGCCACACACTTACACAGAATTAGCATGAGTAATTCATAATCCAGGCTTTTAAATGTCTAAAATGACAAGGCCCATTATGGTGAGCAGGAGAAGTTTATCCTAAATATAAAACAGTGCCATCAATGCATTTGATAGCTTTTGCTATTTGCTTACAGTTGGTTCCTAACAGCACTGGTGCCTCATGAAAGGTCATAGCTCATTCTACTCTTTCTTTTAATCCGGAGAAGCTCAGTTCTGGAAACATGCTCTGTAACAGTCATGCAACAGTGCCTCTGACTTTACCCCTTGCAAAATAAGGCCCGTGACAGTCATAAACATTGAATCACAGAATCATAGAATGTTTTAGGCTTGAAGGGACCTCTCGAGGTCATCTGGTCCAACCTCCCTACACAAATAGGGACACCTCTACGTAGGTCAGGTTGCTCAGAACCTCATCAAGCCTGACCTTGAATGACTCCAGGGATGGGGCCTCCACCACCTCTCTGGGCAGCCCATTCCAGTGATCTATAATGTGAGAGCTGCTATTTTTTCCCTAATAGTGTTTGGGCAGTGTGGCTCAGCTTAGCCTTATACAGGCAGATCCACCACACCTTATGACAAACCTATCATATACAATCGACGACTTGAGGAGGTAGAATTTATAATTGTGGGTAAACATTTTCCCCTCTAATTTCTCATTATTCTCTTTTAGCAGAGATGAGTATCCCAGTATGTCCTCATTTTGGAAGTTTAGCTTTCTTAAAACTGCCATTGTACACTTCTCATCATGGATAGTGGCCAGAAAGATCTGACTGAAACATCTGAAATGTTTCCTCCTGTGAAAGCAACATTTGCCTACATATCTAAACAACATATGTAGACTCTAAGGTTTATTAAATTAATGGTTCTAAACTAAAGTGAAGAGTTTTGAAGTAGTATGTCTATAGTATGCCTACAGATACAATTTACAAGGCAAATAATAAGGAAGCTGAACTTCAGAATGTGAAAATAAGTCATATCCAAATTCTTCCCCTGTCCTTCCTGCAAAAGTCACATCTAGTGCAGGGGACTGCATACTTACTACTTATGTGGTACTCCCATATCTCCCTAATCTTATAATTTAAGAGTTATTTGGGTGGACAAATGGGGTTAGCTTCCAACTGACATGAGAATAGATCTTCTGTGACTTCAGTGTGAATATGTGGCTGTAATTCTGCAGTCTCAGATCATGTACCATAATTAAGATGAGGTTTCAGAAAGGAAAAGTTGGAGGAAAACATGGCATGAAACACTGCTCAAAGAGCATTGATTACATACTTCATCCTGTATGTAACAAAGATTTACTGTCCCTGGAAGAGAACACTTTTTGACCAGATAGTGTTCAAGACTCTGCTGAGCTCTGAAAGAGTCCAAAGAGAAGCTCAGTTCTGAAACTGCTAATTCCTGATCAATCCAGCATGCTCCCTTTTCCCAGTTGAAGCTAAGAGAAGAGAATATTGATTTGGAGCAAATCCAATGGATCCATTTGAAAGAGCAATAATTTATATGCCAAAATATCACAATAGTATGGGAAACAAACCTGAGATCCTAGGTGAAAGAACAAGTGTTATTACAAATAGCATGACATACTGGAGACAAAAGATTTTTTCCAAACTCTAAGTTGCAGGGAAAAGCATAGGATTTCAAATTCAGAGAGATTAGATAAGTATTTCAAATAAATATGAATAACATCTCAAGTGAGGTTGGGTAAATACAGTGCCAGATACATGAAGACAGTCTGACACTTGATCCATTATACACCCCTCTTTTCCAGTACTCAAGGTCAGGATTTAGAATTTTATCTAACTTTTGTAGTACATGCCATTGCATTATTGTGGGAGGTAAAAGGAGAGATGAAGAACATGGAAGGGACCATCAGGGGAATTCCACAATCATACTTTATCATGAAAAAATACTGTGAGAGACAGCCCTATACAACTTTGCTTGCCAGATAACATAGCAGCCTGCTTTATTTGTCTAAATAAAAAGTTTCACTAATGTTGCATCTGATCTATAACTTAAAAAGGCTAAAGATTTTCTAGTACTATGCTTTTATTCTACTGAATGTTTGGGTAAGCAAAGAGAGGAACTACTTCAAATAATTTATTCACTGTCCACTCAATTTTTTAGAAAAGGAAGATATAAAAGTGTATCTGGCTGCCTCGTTCTGCACAGGAACACTCAAGTACTTGTCATTTGGCATCAGCAGGCCAAATAATGTTGAGTCCTTCTACTTTTCATTCCTTCAAAGGATTAAGTTCAGAGATTAACCATAACATCTTTCAACTACAGGCTCACAAATTCATGAATAACAACAACCAAAAAATTAAATCAGTATTTAACATGTACTTTTATGCTGCATTTTCAAGAGCAGCATGCTAGCAACTATAATAGCATAGAGACAGGAATCATTCTGTAAGCTGATTCTGAAATACTGCACGTGTATTTTTGGGTTTAAGAGTGCTATTATTTAGGGTTGGGAAAATAAGGTCAAACAAGGTTGCAGGTCATTATTTGAATCTTCAATCTTTTCCATAGTAAGTCATATACTATAAAGATATGTTAAGACAAATATTTCAAATATTTGTAATAGCAAGAAGCAATACAAGATTATTTTAAAATAAGGTATTAAATGAATTATTTAGGTATATTGGTACTACATATGTGTGCTGGAACCTGACTTACAGTCAGCTTTGATTGGCATCCAAAACTGACAAAGACTTGTGAGCACCCAGGAATAGGCTTTGACTAGATAGTGGAGTATAGAAGAAAAGAAAATGAGCCTTGCTACTGTCCTACCTTTTCAGTGCAGAGCTCAGGAGCCAGATCTGTGCTGTGCAAGTCCACCACCCAATTCTTTTCGACTGTGTCTTAGAAAAATTTTGCAATGTACAAGCCACCTTGCATCCCTGAGAGGCTCACACAGCCTGCAACAAGATGCTCTGTGATAGAGAGTGGGTGCTTATTTTGGTTTGTCAAAGTGGGCACAGATCACCATTTTTTAACCTTTCCTCACACATGGTTCATGGAATTGATAAACGGCTTTGCAAGCCTTATGATTGTCAGTAGCCACGCTGTAATCTGACTTCTAACAGTGACAGTAGGGGCCACAGCACTGGGTCTTAAGTGACCTCTAAGAATAATAAGCAGAGCTATCCAAATGTCTAAGAAATACAGATTTAAGGGGTTCTTTTAGCAAGTATTACCAAGCTCTAAGCAAAATAGTCTAATGATTCACATTCTGCCTCCTTTATATGAACCATATTGAAAAAATTTGTTAAGGACTAGAAATGTTTCTTTTCTAAAATTGAGAAGAATAAATAATAAAATTGGTGCTAAACATGCAGCTTTAAAGCTTTATTTATCCTAAGTGCAAATAATATATGCATATATATACAAATATTCTAGGAAATGCAACATGCATTTGAATTTTTAAGTTGTTATTCACTGTATACAAATTCAGAATTCATCACTGCAAGTGCTGGCATGCAAAAACCGAGATATTCTAAACATTTACAAAATATTCTGAAATATTTCTTTTTTCTTTTTGTTCTTTCTTGAGCAGTTAAGATAGATTGTAGATGTAAACATTGTTTTCCATAGATTCATTTTTAGTAATATCAAGATTTATTTCAAATTTAATTTTGGTTATTATGCTATAAAAAGAATAATTTTACTTTTACATTATGTAAACTACAAAAGTAAAAAAATGCTTTCAATAGTAGAAAAATGAAATACAGTCCTATTAATATTCTGAAGAATCTGCATACCTCAATGTAATGTGTGCTGATGGAAAGAGAAGCAGATCTCGTTTTGAATGAGAACTATTGGAAGTAGGACATGGGCAATATAAATTCTTTCAAATTATTCATCCAATTATAGCAAACCAAAGTGAGATAAATGAGAACTAGAAACTTTGCAGATAATATTCACAGAGAAAATAAAAGGATTAAGTGCAGTTATTCTTCTGTGTTGCACTGGAAGTGGTTGAAAAAAAAGTCAATGGTCTGACTGGTAACTTACACATACTCAGCAAAAAGACACAAACAGCATCCATTGGTTTGAAACACTTATGTAGTTGTAGAATTTCAGGAAATGTAACCAAAATTTGTTTCACTAATGATGCTTTTTATATACAGCTGCTTCTGTCTGATCCTAATACATATTGAGATAATACGTGTTTGAACAAATTATCATGGTCTAAATTGAAATGTTAGCACCTCAGCTGAGCTGCTGTACTTGCCTTAAGTTTTTAATTGCCTATAGTGAAACCATCACATTTTTTTACAGCTTTTCTACACGTACGGTCTAAGTTCTTCATTTTAGTTTGAGCCTACATCAAAATTCTGATAGTAAACACTGAAGTCCCAGAAGAAATAGATGGAAGGAGGGCTGATGCAGTCTGGTAGTGGACTGAGCATTGAAATCACTGTTATAAAACCTGGATTCACTTCCCAGCATTACTTCTGTTCTTGGATTACCTTCAGCAAGTTTCTTCACCTTCCTGCACCTCTTTTTCCCCAGTATTTGCCTTAGCTGTTTCCATTGTATCTTCCTAGCAGAGATCATCTTATATAATGTCTTTGGGTGGTTCTAGCACAGGGTGGCACTACTCCAAAGTCAAGGCCTTTAGATGATACTGTAAAATTAATTAGAATGTAAACCCAAAGCTTAAGATGTTTTCTAAGTGTCACTGTTTCCATCCTGAAGTGTCCGGTACTGTGACTACTACTCTCCAATACATCACTGTTGCAAGACTAGAAACTGTTAATCCCTTAATCAAAATATTCTTTCAATTTATTAACATGAAATTTACATGAAAGGCAATTTTAATATCTCTAAATATTTGCCTGATTACTTACTACAATCTTATGAAGTATTATGAGGAATGAATGGTGTGGGTCAAACTGATACTAAAAAAAAGTTTTAAAGACATTTCTACTTTAATTTTTTTAAAAAAAACATCTTCATCAGCTTCAGTGACTTTTGAGAGAAACAGGGAAAGAACTGTATTTGCTTATGCAAATCTGCTCATATAGTTATCCCTTCTGAATCACTTGTCTTGGCATAATGCTATAGACAAGAAAACAGTCCTTTCTTAAACAAGAAACATTCTCCTCAAAGTGAGAGCTGAGATCTGTGTCTCATCTCATTTCCTGTCTTTCTGGTTTTTAATCAAAATATATGAAGTCATTGCTTAAAAAGGGTATCCAGCCATGTGAATATTGTGGAACTGGGAGAATATAGATGTTTAGTGGTAGAAGAGAGGCATGTCAGAGGTTAAATCCCACTGATCTCATTTGTTTTCAGAGCCAATAGATCAGATTCATGAGCTCTTCATGGGATCTCACATAAAGACCATGAACTATACGTAGTCCCTTATACCATTCCCAACAGTATGTTCTGGCTATCCTATTATATAAATTTTCAGCTTTATATAATACTCCTAGACATTTACAAAAACAACATGTTAAATGTTTTTGCTATAATCTCAGCAAAAGCTCAAGCACGTAGTTCAGGGCTCAGCTGAAACAGCATTAGAGTGCTCAGTACCTGCCTGATCAAGTCTTAAGGCCACTGAATTGCAAACATAGATAGATACATACACAGAGAAAGAGCAGGAGAGATACTCCCTCTGTTGATTAAACAGATTTCTGATACTTTTGTATTATACAATCTCCAAAGCACTTTTAAATGGCAAGTTAGAAAAGCTTAATTTGAACACTCCTAATTAAAACCAAGTAACTGCAACTCCTGAAGTGATAAGTTAATATTTATTCCTTTAACCGATCTGAAATACTTTATCTCAAGTCAGTTTTAATGTTCCATTATTCTGCCTCTCTGAGGATAGAAAAGAATTATGATGCTCCAAAGGCAGAAACTTTTATGTGTTGTAGGAGACAACCTAGCACAACAGCATTTCCAGGGAAGACTGGAAGTGCTCTTTCAGTCTTCCTTTCACAAGCTCTTATGTTTTCTAGTTGTGGTGGGTTGACCCTGCCTGGATGCCAGGTGCCCACCAAAGCTACTCTATCACTCCCCTAGGCATGTGGTTCCCATAACATTCTCAGAGAACTATAACACCTCACATTACAGAAGTTGTTCTCTGCCAGAGAGAATGTCATAACACCATTATCAAGCAAAAGAACACAACTGCAGGTTTTTAAAACCGCTATAGAACAGATTATTGTGAGTCAGTGGCATTCTCATTTTCCTGCAACGTTTCATGTAACAGATAAATCTTCACATAAAGCAAATACATATATAAATATTTCTTCTACATGGAATAACCCACTCAAATAAGAGAAAGTATGCCTTTCTTTAGTAATATACACATCACCAGCAGTACTCAGTGATGTAATTAACGTATAAGTCTATTATGAATGAGTTTTTGCATTTTCCAATTTGTTTTTCTACTTGTAAATAATAACATTGCATGCATCTAGCTTTGTGTATTTAATGTTCTCTTAGCACTCTGCACTCTAGCTCTGGTTATTTCCTATAAACTCTCTTGTAATCCTCAAGGCCACACAGGGTCAGTACTTTCAGATATTGGGCTGCTGCCACCTGAAGATTTTCCAACTGTGCGGATTAGATCATTTTCCTTCCAGGAACATCTCCTTCAGTTATGAGATTACTTTTGCCACTTTTCCATTTTCACTCAGTGAATGAAAATTACACGCACATCTATTTTAATGAGAAAAAAAAAATAAATTGCAGAACTCATGTCAGAAATGTAGTGGTTCAAGTAAGACTGTTTTCCATCCATCTTCCCACTCTTCTAATAATTATTTCTCTTTTTCCCTGTGTTCATTAAACTCTCCTGTCTATGGTAATATGGATCAAAGTCCACTCTGAAATACACAATCCTAATGCAAAATGATCTACAAAGACCTTCATAACGCTGCTTAATTTGCCCATCTTTAGGGTAAGTTGCCCAAGATACAGAGATACCATTCACACATGAGCTTTCCTAATGACTGGAACCCAATTCTTAGATTAGCCCATCAGAAAGAATGCTCATCAAGGCCTAATGTGCCTAATGTGCCTAAACAGCCTCCAGTCGATGGACAGAAAAAACAGGGAAGCCTAATCTAACTGTTCTGAGTCCTTTTCTGGAAGAGAAATGCCCCCTCCTCTACCAAGTATAGATGGAGCTGAAGGAGATGATCCTTACTGAGCTAATGTCAGCGTTCACAAAGAGCTCCTTCAAGTTTATCTGCTCATCTTTATTTTCCTTTTTTTCAGGCTAGACTGATGGAGGACAAAAGTGTTGCTAAAGCTCAGACTCCAGAGGTCTTAAGAAATTTTAAATAATCTCCAGACCTCCAAAATGTATATATTTAGCCAGTTGTATTTGAAATTGAGAATCATGCATAGAAATGTCATATTCCAGACATCAAAATCTCACTGCAGTGGAGCAGCCTAGCTCAAAATAAAACTATAATGAAAATCTCAGATATAAACACAATTTACAAAGTAAACTAAAATCTGAGCATCTGAAAAAAGTCTTCATATGCACATTTTTTGCTGTGCTGGTGACATGCATAGAACTTCATGAGATATAAAGAGGTCCACACTTGTCTATGCTTAGCCCTTATCATTACCTGATGACCTCTCCCAGATTAAAAGGGGGATAGGAAAAGGAGAAGATAGCTGTGGGTTGAAATGAAAATAGATTTAATGAAACAGTAAAACTAATACCAATGCCAGTATGAAGTATATAAAGTTATATTCAGCCCAGTGAATGTATGGCTGTCACAATAAACAGGAAAGCAGTCCTCAGGAGCAGAATGGTAAGCAAGCCCCTCCAGGGATGCAGGGGAAGCAGGAGGAGAAAGGGAAAGAAAAGGAGGACCAGTATGAGCCCCCATCCTCTGCACACTTCCCCCATTATAATGAGCATGACATTTACAGGATGGTATACATGTGTAGCCAACTCCAGTCAGTTGTCCTTGCTGACTCAAAACTGCTAACAGCCTGCAGATCATGGCTGGCCTGTGATTCTGTCTCAGTGAAACCAAGACAATACTGTTGGACGTTTATGTGTGATGTATGTCAGTAAAACTTAAAGACGTGTGTGTGTTTTGACATACATTCCCACGTGCAAGTGAGCTCAAAACCACATTCGATAACATGACAGAAGCGTCAGTGTATATGTATTATGACTGCAATGTGTATTCGTTCACTTTACAAATTCCTGAAGCAACCAACAAGCTGAGAAAGCAAGCTGATGCTGTGGTGTTGATCATTATGCCATCCCAGGTGTCTGCAGTGTGCAGGAAGAGGCAGGACCTCTGGTAACAAGCAGCAGTGTCACTTCTTTCCAGCACATAGTCTTTGGGAGCAGGCATAGGGAACATATCAAGGAGACAGACAAGATGTGCATAGAGAAAAAATTAAAATCATGATTGTTGTGGTTTAAGGTTTGGGGAAGGGGAGGGACAGGTGGAGCGGTTATTCCACTCCCCTTCCTGCCACACTCTATAAAATGACACAGGAAGTTCTGCTCGCCCCTTCCTCGCTGGGATTGCTGCTGGGACTGCACCTCTGTGTGGCTGCTACAACTTGATATGGCTCGGGAGTAATCCAGCAACATCTGAGGATCAGTGTTGTATATATTTGTATATATATCTTCTCTTGATACCTTTGTATATTCCCCTTCCTTTAATATCCCTTTTGTTGTTCCCTGNCTTTTCCGGCTGTGCGTGGGGACTCGGCCACTTTAAAAGCCGCGGACACTTTAAGAGCCCCTGCCGCTCCAGCCCCAGGCCCCGTCCTGGCTGCTCCAGCCCCAGGCCCCTACCCAGGTGCTCTGGCCGAGCTGCCACGGGCAGGGGGCGGTGCAGCCGACAAAGGAACAGCCTCCTCTCCCCCGCCTGGTCAGACGGCTCAGTTCACACCGATCATCACCCACAAGAAGTGTTTAAAGAAATCGAGCCGGCGGGTGGGGGGTGGTGGCTTGAAAGCAAAAACGGGGGGGAGGACCCTCTCCGGGGCCAAGTCAGGTTGGGTCAGAGTCGGCAGACAGCAGCGACTCAGACACTGAAACTAATGTCAGCACTATGCCTAGGAAGGATTTAAGACACGTAAGGAAGGATTATGGAAGGAAGGACAGCAAGAATGTCATTGGCTGATTATTGCGGTGCTGGGACACTGAAGC
>VYZX01002829.1:0-17455 GCA_013401335.1 Brachypteracias leptosomus | reverse complement strand
TGTTGTGGTTTAAGGTTTGGGGAAGGGGAGGGACAGGTGGAGCAGCTATTCCACTCCCCTTCCTGCCACACTCTTTATAAAGGACACAGGAAGTTCTGCTCCCCCCCCCTCCTCACTGGGATTGCTGCTGGCTCCAGACGGCTCTGTGGCTGCTACAACTCCACGTGGCTCGGGAGAAATCCAGTGGCATCTGAGGATTGGTGTTGTATATATTTGTATATATACCTTCCCTTGTTACTTCTGTATATTTCCCTTCCTCTGATATCCCTTTTGTTACTCCCTGTTAAAAGTTGTGATCTTAATTTTCCAACTTTGTGTGAGGCCTTTCTTCCTCCCCTGGGAGGGAAGAGGGGAGGGGGAAGAGGGCTGAAACTAATTCTGCTCCGTGGGGGTTGCCCTGAGCCCTAAACGGAGACACCACCAAGTGGCCCATCCATCAGATCCATGTCTTTCCAATTTAGAGACCCAGATATCATGCAGTATGGTGTCAAATGCTTTGTACAAGTCTAGGTAGATGACCCAGGTTGCTCTCCTCTTATCCACCCACACCGTAACTCCACCGTAAAGGGCCATCAATATGCCCTAGGTGAAGCCATGTTCTTGCCACCAGTCACCTCCTCTTTTTCCATGTGTCTTAGCAGAGACTTCAGGAGGATCTGTTCCGTGGGCTTGCCAAGCACAGAAGTGAGACTGACTGCCTGTAGTTGTCTGGGTCTTCCTTTTTTCCCTTTTTTGAAAATAGGGGTGATGTTTCCCCTTTTCTCCCTTAGTGGGAACTTCACCAATCTGACCATGACTTTTCAAATATGATGTAAAATGGCTTAACAATTTATTTGCCAGTTCCCTCAGGACCTGCAGATGGATCTCATCAGTTCCCATAGACTTGTACACCTTTAGGTTGTTTTATCGAACCTCATCTTTACTTACAGTGGTCATTTAGTATGATCTTCTTCTCTCCTAACTTTTACGTAAGTGACACTGAGTAGGTCTTTAAATGTTTCAATGAAATGCACAGCTTGGAATACAGAAAACTGTTGAGAGCAATCCATGAAAATACCAGTTTTAAAGAAACCAATTCCTTGTCCAGGAGAAAACATGTAACTGTATGTGGAGACTCCTCCACTGGTGCAATCATGGGTGCAATCCTGAAAAAACACTCCTAGGGTAGATTTATATAGATCTCTCTTCTTCTATGTGTGTCATGAAAAGAAAAAATATTTTAGAGAATTCCTCTTAATCTGAAGATTTTTGTGCGTTTTGTATCAGTGAAGAATCATGGGGGGAAAAAACTAATGGGATAGGTCTCTAGAACTCATCAATATTTTACTGATTTTTTTTTTTAAAGGTTAGGCAAAAAGAAAGGCTTTGCTTGAAAAATGTTCCTGTCCTTTCATAAATGAAACATGGCAATAGGTGACCTTATTATGCAAGAAGCATAGAAACGTAAGCAAAAAATGTTATGTCAGAAGGAAAAGAAGGGCAAATTTACAGCCTCTTCTCACATTTGAAACAATTCTTCCTGAAGGAATACTCTCAATTTGCATTGAAGGCAACATAGAAATTGCTGGAGTTCAAGGTAGCTTGGTTATTTCTGCTGGTCCACCTCATACAGTCATGTAGCACACATAGATGTTCATTCCCTCAAATAAAAAGTGAGGGAGATGTGAGTGTGCTGAAGGTCAGGAAAAAATATCCCCCAATGGACTGTGAATCTGAAACAAATGTAATACAAGACAGAATTACTGCTTTGTGTAGCTTTGTTTATTTCATCTAGAAACTATGCATGAGACATACAAAAAAGAAGACGCATGAAAAATGTAGTGTAGCAAATAATCTTAGCATTCTGCAGATGTAAAGTAAATGTCTTCTTTTATCCTGCAACCACAGGCAACCAACATCAAAATACTCTGAGACTAGACCTAGGGCTTCGATGTCACCCTGATTATCATCAAGCCCCTTCCATTTCAACCTAACTTGTGAGCGTATCATTTTCTCTGCCTCTCTCTGTTCCCTAAAATTAAATTGTTGTCTTTCTGAAATGATCTCATACGTATTTGTTGAATAAAGGCTAAAGAACAAGGCTGAGGTAGGAGAGACAAAATAAGTCACTGATAAGATGAGTAACCATTAAAAAAAAAAGTAAAATGAGCCAAAAAATGTAATTTTACCAAGATCAGCCCTACTGACAGGGACACCAAGGAGATGCCAAGCCATCAGCTGCAGCTCTGCAGAGGTTAAAACTGATAGCTTTCTCTGCACCAGGCTCTCAGGGTGGGATGTCAGTCAGGTCCTCCTTCTGTCTGAAGTTGTGCTTCTCTGTGCCTGTTCCCAGCCTTTTGCAGAGGGACCAAGGGATGGCCTCTGTCACACTTTCGTTTCAAGCACCTTTGCATTGCTTGCAGTTACTGCTACAGCATGAAAGGTCAATTTGTCAGCTGCTTAGAATTCAAATCTCCTATTTATAAAAGCCTGCATCCATGTATTTTTACTCATGTTGTAATCAGTTATGCAGGCAAAGCTCATGCCTACACATCTCAGTAACCATATGTTTGTGTATACATTTGGAAACTGCACACAGTTTTTAATGACAGTATTTCTTTCTTGCTTTTCCAAGCAAACCTCAGGCTTTGGTTCTTTAGAGCATGCTCTGAACTGGCAATATTTGAGCACCTAGCTGCAAAATTACAAACATATTTCACTCTTCTTAAAAGACCAAACTAGTGCAGACAGACACATCTTTTTTTCTCAGCAACAGCACACTGAAAGCTTCTAGTTGTATTTTCAGTGTCACTGCAGCCAAGTAACTCACACACTTGTTGGTTAGTGAGTGAGATGTGAAAACCGCTAAGGAAAAAGTGAACATATCTTCTATCATGATTTCCAGACTTTCTTGCTGGCCTCCACAGTATCTTGATATGTTGCAGAAAGCACTGGCCTTGAAGTAAGAGTCTGCCTGGTTTTCCATGTTGTGAGATTAATTAAAAGCTAGGAAAATATGTTAAGAATGTTTTAGTTGATATTAATTGTCCATGTGAGCTGCTTTGTGACCTTGTTTTCCTGATGCTAGGAAGGCAGTCTGCAAGACCAAAAATAGAAAGAAAGATGGAATATAATCATATGAAAACATGGTCTCTACTAGAAATAATAATCATAATCCCTAGTCTCATTTTACACTTCATACTGAATCCTAAATGTCTATATATTGTATCAATAATCTTTGCTGTTGTAGCCTATAAACACAGGAGTTTCCTTCCTTCTGATAAGATGTAAAGGTAAGTGACCCTTCCCATGCCTTTCTGAAAACCAAAAACAATTNTGAGCCCTAAACGGAGACAACACCTGACCCAAGCATGTACATACTGAATGACCATATTCTTGGCATGGTCATGACCACTTCTCCTAGCTTTGTATTCTGTACAAATGTACAGAACTGTATTTGCAGTTAAAACACCTAAAAGACAAAGGAAGGGCCAACAATCCTGAGACAAAACAACATCTAAACAAAACCTAAATTACACCTCTATACCAAGGAAGAGTCTATGCTAGCTGCAGTTTGTGTATGGCTTTTCCATACCAAGTCTTGAAACCATTCTTCTGGAATATTTTTAGCTGTCCTTGGAAGTGTGAAGAAGTGAAGTCTTAGTAGTGTTTTCCCTGTGAAAGGGAGGAAAATTCTTACCTTTCTGCTCAGACATTTGTTCATGATGTTTTTCCGATGGTACCTCTGATATCAGACAGCTCAGCGTGGATCATATGGTCTGTGACAGGATCTCAGCTTTTGTCTGTGCTCGCTTTTGTACACTTGCAAAAAGCAATCATAATACATTGAATAGCAGCATGCACATGGTGCATGCTGCTTTTTGCAACTTGTCTTTGCAAGTGTGTGATCCTAGCTGGTCCTGTGCTCTTACACAGAGCCAAGGTCCAAGCCTGGCTCTGTACATCCCCTGAGATGGACCCCGGCAGCTGCTCTTAAAACCTATGACACACACAGTGATGACGTTTGTGGGTTGCCACCTCCATCCTCACAGGAGGCTCTTTTTCAGAAACATTTAAAGAACAATTGTTGTGACTCACTGAGAAGAGTGGTCCTAAAATTAAGAAACATTGTGACAGCAGCTGGTAAATCAAGAGATTCACTCATACTCCTCAGCCAATACCAAAAGAAAAAAGAATACTTACAGAGGATTTCTACCTTTGTTCACTTTTCAGAACACATCCAAAAATACTAATAAAAAAGGAATATGGATCAAATCAAAGGCTTTATTTTACTGCATTGTAGAGTGACTATAAATCAGAAAACACAGGCTTGCATTCATCTGATTTACTAAGGATTTTTTCCTTCTCTATTAGGCTTTAAATCGACTGTCTAGCAATTGAAAATGTCAAGAGGCTCACAACTATACAGGAAAGTTGAGGAACAGAGAAAGAATGGTCTTTTTAAACTTATTAAAATCATTATAATACTGATGGTGAATAATCGCTGCAATAATAGTAATGAAATAAGGGTTGATGTTAGCAGCACAACAATAATAATCCCTCCTCTATTTTACATGGGCTCACCCACAAAGGAATAATGAAAAATTGCACAAACTCGTCAAAAAAAAATGACATGCGCCATCAAAATTTCTTATTAGAAGCTGAGTTGGAAACACAATTTTTTAGTATTTCTTTATGTGAATCTGTTTTCATGTGACAAGTTTTAATGGTTTATAGTTGGTGGATTTCCAAGTAGGCAAGCTCAAATTTGGTGGATGAAAAATTATATAAGCACTTTGGAAAACCAGAATAAAGAAAAACTTCTAAATGAGTGCTGATAC
Organism: Brachypteracias leptosomus; assembly: GCA_013401335.1. Lineage (NCBI taxonomy): Eukaryota > Metazoa > Chordata > Aves > Coraciiformes > Brachypteraciidae > Brachypteracias > Brachypteracias leptosomus. Next base: position 12,635 of record VYZX01002829.1, on the reverse strand, counting down.
CTTTTTCCTTAGATTGTGAAAATCTGAACATTGAACCTACCCTGGGCATAGGACAAGCCTGAGAATCAGTTTGTATATATTCTGTGAATAATTACCAGACCTTTACACTTAAAACCCTTCTTGCTTCTATTCTATTGCTTTTGCAGTGTCTGAAGGCTTCTCATGAATGACCAAGCACCCTTGAGTCTGAGCAGTTCAAGTAAACTTTATTTCTTTTTATGTCTTTATACAATGTGGTAAAGATAAGCATCACAGCTGATTATTGCATTGCACAAGACCTGAGTGAGTAGCAAGAGAAAAGAACCTAAAGGCAGGACAAGGATGTTGATAGAACTAAGCTGCCCCTAGTGGAGGGGAGAAACTGCCTCTCGACAGGGGAGGAGTGGCCTTGGTGAGCCAAAAAGGCTGCTTGTGTGGAGGAAGAGGTGATAGGTGTTTGGTAAAAATTGGAACTCAAATTACCAAAAAAATTGGCCTTGTGAGTAGAAGATAAACACAATGTTTTGGGGATATTCATACGCTCACTAAAAAAGGATCTCATCTCAAACCTGGAAAAGCAAATGAGATTCACCAAATCTCTTATATATTAACACTGTCATGAAATAATAGAATAATTGATCTCTGCTAGCGATTACTTCATTCAGGTCAGTAGGGAACTTTTGTTTTTATAGTTTGCTTTTTATTATATATATATATAAGTCAATTACTAAAGCAACAAAATAGCCTACAGAAAGATCACATTGAAACTAGGGATTCTTCAGTAGGGGGTGCATTTTTTTTTGATAGTTTACTGCTGATGGACTACTATTTCTCCATATGACCCTGCCTTTTCCATTGCATTCAGTTAAGGAAAGTAAAATCCATGCAAGTACCAATATGTTTTGTATTCAAGCTTTGCACAACCTACCACATTTACATTTATTTGGAAGCTTCCAAGTGCTATGTCACTTCATCAGTTATCATGCAGCCAGGCATGTAAGTATATGTCTCAGATACATATTTAAAGTCCAAAACCCTGGAAATACTACTTTCCCTCCTCTTTAATCAAACTAAATGGGTGTATCTTGTTTGGAAAGTAGATCAGAAAAGAAATGGAGGGAGCAGAATCTTATTCCCAGAGCATTTATAGTCCATGCTCAGATCTTCACTTTTGTTTGGTGGTTTTTTTATTCCTGATATAAGAAAGAATAAATAATTCATAGACTATATTAGTGGCTCAGTTAAAACTTCAACAAGTTGGTGTTACAAAACTGCCAAAAATGTAACAACGCCTGCCTTCTTTAATTTCAGCTGCTTCTGATGAAGTGTAGGGAAATGCCTCATTGGTGTACAGTGTTATCAATTATCTGACAGAGCCAGAGTGTACTTCCAGCTAATCAGAAATAAGAGTGCAGAATTAAATCTCCCATGTGAAACTCATCATTTACATATTTATGGTTCAGAAATTATAATAAGGCTAATGAGAAACTCACATGGTGCCTTTAAAAGTCAATTCAATCTTACTGTTAATTTTCAACAGATAAAGCTTTCCTGGTAGACAGTAGTCAAAAGATAAAGTCTGTTGACTACAGTTTAGTTTAATTAAACATTACAAGTTATTTGTGAGGATCCATATACACTTTGCATCAAGGGGTTAGTTACATAACCTGGAGCTCTCTCTAGAGAAGGGAATGGACAAGGGCAGGTTTCTGGAAAAAAACCCCAAACATATAGGAAAGGTTATTTCTGCATCCATATGGCTATAAGCATGATAAGACATAAAAGAAAAAATCCCTGTAAACCTTTTGGAGGAATGAATGCTCCTTTAAAACCCCTGTGGTGCAACAGCAGCTATGGGCTGCACATTTGAGCCGCAGGGAAGATGGCATGTCTTGAGCTGATGGTTGTGGTCTTCAGGCAGATCCCCATCCCCAGTCTGAACACCTTTACCAACCCACCTATGCTCATTGTACTTAAAAAAATAGCTCCCTAGAGGCTGCTGAGGTTGCTGATGCTGACAGCTGACCCTTCCATGCATTAATAGTACAAGCTTCAGCTCGTTGTGGGCATCCTGACTTGTACAACAGTGAGTACAATTTTCAGACGTTATATAATCTCCTATCATCACTGATTTTGTTTTCCATGTGTGTCCTGATTATCATACCTGTCCTCAGCCATAAAGACAGAAAGTGAAAACTTGGTGGTCTCCCTCTCGGAATATGTATTTACGTTTGTATGTATGAGGCTGTATGAGCAGGACAAGATTATGCTTCCCTGGGCTCCTTTTCAAATACTGTCTGTTGACTTTGGAAAAATGTTTTGAAATCACATGGTTGATTCAAATATAGGAAAACAACAACAAAAAAGAAAAAAAACCAAAAAGAGATTGCTTGCCAGTCACATAGCCACTTGGCATTGCCTTGTGTAGGGTTACAGTATGTAGTTTCCATTGCACTTGTTCTGCTCACAGCCAGCACTTTACATGCACATCTGTGTATGTCGTGATAGTGCCTACCATCCACACGACAAGGAAAGAAGATCACTCCAGTTCCCACGGACTACAGAAAAGTCTTAAAGGTACTGCTAGCTGTGACCTTTAAGTACTTTGTCTTTCCAATAGTCTCTGTCCCTGATGTCCTCTGCAGTAGAAAAGGAAGTGAAGTTAAATCAAGTAACTCCTTGTAATTGTGATCCTCTTCAGACAGAAAATGAAATAACTTTCAAAATATATTCTCATTTAATTTTTCTCTTGGGCCAAAGTGACTAGCAGTAATTTTGTTACAAGATATTCATTAGCTTAAAAAATGGACAGATTTTACCAACAGCAACTATTAACTCAATCAAGGCAGAGAAAACAAATGTACCTCTTTCTCTGCTACTACTCGTTCAGCTATACAGCCGAAGATCAGCAGTAGCTTACACGAACCCATCTCAAAGCTGTCCGTTTCCACTTGTAATGACAAAGGGCTCTGGGCCAAATGAAGGAAAGCCTGTGTTTTTCAGACACCTGCTCCATTAAGGAGCAGCCTGTGAGTTCCCTGGGAACACATGCACACTGCCAGTGGGAAGGGATCTCTGCTGCCCAGCTCCAACTGCTTAGAAAAGCAGCACACCCACGTGAACAAGGGGGAGGGACCTACCGCAATTAAAATGATGAAACACACTGTTCTCCACCACAGGCATTACAGCCCTTGGTGGGATCCCCAGTAGTCCTTGGAGCCCTTGCAAGATGATGGGCTGCAGCCAGGCAAGTGCAGCCCTCAGACCACTAGCCACACCTTAGATGAACATTGCCATGCCTCTGCTCTTGCTGTTGCTCACTAACATTAAGAATTACACTCCCTGGCCAGAGGCTCCTCTGGCATTCCCCCACCAAGGTCAGTGGGGTGAAACCTACAGAAAATTTTGCCCTGCAGCCTTAGCTATAATGGACGGCTTTCATTACTTTATTTCAATTTTCACATCTCCACAACGCTTTTGTGCTCCTTGCAAATCACACACACAGTTTTTGTAAGAGTCTGCATTTAATTAGACTCAGATTATAAACCTTCAGCACTGCTGTAAAGCAAATACTTAGATAGTAGCGAAGGACCAGAATAAAAAATAACTTTTTTTTTTCCCTAAAGGGAATCATTCACAGCTGCAGTAGCAGGGAGAAACACTTTAAAGGGATTATACTATAGGCAGCAACAATCTTTCATTAGTGCTGTCTTTAAAAATTGCCACACTGAGATATCAAAAATACCCCTCAAGGCTACACAGCCATGGAACTTTACTCACTTTTCATATGTAAAACAAAAAGATTAGCCACATAAAAAACAACCTGAGGAAAAGGTTGACTGGTACGTATATTTTCCATGGTCAACACAACACAGATTGAAAGAAGCTTATTTGGTTTCTGAAAAAAAAATAAAAAAGAAGAAGAAAAATTAATGTAATTACTTCAGCTTTCAGCAAAAATGAGTAATTGTCTTGTGTAAGAAAATATCTGTGTTATTAAAAATTTTTCACTGGAGCTATGTTCCCCAAATTCTATATTTAAGTGTAAGAAGGGACATTTTCAAAGTTGAGGATAGAACTACACACCTAACTGGTGCTATAAAATCCTTTGTGCTTTTGAAGTGCAACCTGAAAGAGACTTAAAGAAGAAGGTGTCTAATTTTGAAAGATGAAATTATTGGAGTATCTTTAGAAAAAGTAACCAGGGTGACACTGTGTGGTCATGAGGAGAACCAGGCAGGGAATGTGATCTGACTGAGTGACAACCCCATGGTAACAAGGAAAAGGACATTTCTCAGTTTGGCCGTACCCCAGGCAGAGATCCTCATCCACAGCCCTGCAGATTTCCTCCATGGAGGAACAGCTTCAGCAGCCCTTGCTGCTTTCTGCCTGCTTGCCCCTGAAATGTGTCAGCACCTGCTTTTGCCAGACTGCATGGTGAACCAGATGGAGGAGCTGATCTGCAAAATGAGAAGCTTTATTTTCAGCCACATTGTTTCCGTTATGCAATACAACCACAGCAAGGGCTGTACTGGAAGAGATCAAGTGACATCTGGTGAAGAAGGACCAATGGATGGAGGGAGGTGAGGGCAGCCCATATGCTTTCCTGCCAGTGGAGACAGTGAGAGCCAGACCATGGGACTTCTAGATATAAACAGACAAAAAGATGACATCGTGAAAACGTAGATTTCAAAGGCTCTGTACCCAGCTGACAACTAAAATGAGCAAAAAATGGACACTGAATCCACAAGTCAATTTGCAACACCCAAAGAAAAGTCCAAGATGCTGCTAAGTGTCAGGCAGCAGACAAGTGTTTTGAAGTTAAACAGAAGAGAGAAATCACTGTACCCCAAACCAGAGATGGATCACCTGATGGTAAGGTCAGTCAGTTGGGATAGTGGTATGATGTACTAGCTTGCTAAGTCAAAGGAAAAAGCTTAACAGTCACAACCAGGTGGGCTTCTGTAGATTGTCCCTGGGTTGAGGGGGACACCATCAGACCTTGGTGATGAACTAATTGTCAACATAAGAGAATGGTAAATTTCTGTTTTCTTATGTAAAGTTAGGAGTGACCAATGGCTAACCAATCATCTACTTTACTGTAGTTTCCTCTTTGTTGTTATTTTGCATAGAATACCCTTTTATTTCTCAAAAGGTGTGCTAGCTTTGGGAACTATGGCCTAGCACCCTTTTCTACACCAAAATGGAATAAAACAGAGATCTCTGCATGCAGAACGGGTTTTGCACGCCAGGTAGGGTAAGAAACCCAGATCTTGGAGAACACATGTAGGGGTTTTAGTGAAAAAAAATTACTTCATGTGTTTCATATGGTGGAGAGTGGAGTAGGAGGCAGTACTTTCTGATCAGCACTTTTCATCATTTTTGGAGCAGGGGTAGGGATATTCATTGAGTTAAAGCAATTCTTTCTGGCACCAAAAAAACCTAAAATATAAAATCATGCTAGTGAGATGGGTGGGCAAAAAAGCTGTATTTCAAAGAATGTCTTAAGGTCTGGCTCCACAGGTGTTTCATCAGCAGAGATCTGACCTCATGTCAGCCTTGCCCACTGGTTCAGCTCCTTATTACTAATTCAAGTCTTTGAGCAAATGTTGAAGAGCCAGACTGAGAGAACTGAATCAGATGCTAAAAACCTTTACTGAGAACACGAGAGTTTGAGGTTTTATTGCCAGATGAGTTTCTTGACACAGATCAAGGCATAACTGCTGCTGAACAGCTGTACTGTCACAAATCACAGGAGGTGCAGAAGTAGGAGGGAGGTTACATTTTAACATTTTAGACATTTGTATCTGTTTACTCACATCAATACATTTAAAATATACTATATGTGTGAATTTAATACTGCTTCAGAGTAGTAAACCCCAGTACTTGAAGCGCCATTCCCCCAGCAATTTATTTTTGACTAGAACTTAATAAGCAAACTGTAGAAAATATAACATAAATTAGGATGATTCCACACAAACCAACAAGATTCATCTCATTTACTTCACCTGAGGATCCAGCCCAGCAGCATCACTCTGAGCAGACAAAATGGCTGGATATATAAGTCAGAATCCTCAATTTTTCTCTGCAGGAAGCTGATTCTCACAGCATCCTCCTCCTTCCCTTCTCCTTTTGCTTCCCTCTCACACAATTGCCTTCAGCATCTGCTACTGGGCAGAGGAATGACTCTGAGTAATTTAGTGACATAAGATTTCCTTTTGTGAAGATCAGACATAATGCAGCTCTGCAGCAACACTTTCCGTCCTTTCCCTCCATCCCTACTTGTCACCCTTCTCAGAAAAGCTCAATATTATCTACACACAAAATAGATGTGTTAGATGTAAACACTGGTTGGTTTGTTTCTTTTTCTTTGTTTCTTTTCTGTTCACTTTGGGTAATAACTTCCCTTCTTTGAAATAGTTTTCTTCCTTACTTGTTTTGGCTGAACTGTATTGAGCATCACAAATTTCTTTTCATTGTAGTCCCTATTATGTGAGTGCAAAAATATAGAGGTGGTTACCTCTTCTATTTCTATGGCCTTCAAATCTATGCAAATGGCACAGAAATTGTTATAATTTCATTCTCTGTCTCCCTCCTCTTCTTTGGCTGATTTAGAAAATACCAAAATGCATCAAATGTAGAAGATTTCAGCTAAACCTGATCAAAAGGATTTTTTTAATGTGGAAATGAACAAGTTTAGGTTTCCGTTCCTTGTAACTCACTGTCTCATCCTAACTATAACTCTCTGTTGTAACATTAAATGTTAATTTTAGCAATATCAACTTGCCTTTTGGCCAGAAATGGGCAAAGTGCTTGGATATTTTTTTCTGTTCAACTGGTTTTGTCCCTCATTCCTTTCAGAATGTTTCTTTGCTGCTTAAACGTCTTCTCCAGAATTTTGTCCCAAGTTTGGGTTCTTTACCTGGTGTGCAAAAACCAATCAACACACAGAGTCGAGATCTACTTTTCATTCCAGTTCTGCACAGAAAAGGGTGCTAGGGATAATTTTCAAAGTTAGCACACCTTTTCAGAGGAGTTGTAAGATTTTATACTGTCTACAACTAAGAAGAAATTGTAGTCACTCTTAACTTATGAAGGCAGAAATTTACCATTCTCATAATCTTGACAGTCTGATGGTCCCCCTCTCTCCCCAGGTGAAATCACCTACACAGGTCTACCTGGAAGTTTTTGTGACTGTCACCCTTTCTTGTGACAACTAGAGGATAAGTGTTTTCACCTGGAATCAGTTTTATTTCCATATCTGATTCCCAGCCTCTGGTCCTTCTCTCCTATTGCCACCTCTGAATGCCTTGTTCTACCAGAGATTAAGGTCTTAACTTCTGTGGCTCTTGCTCATGGACCACGTCAGCTTTGCTTTATCTCTATTTTTTGACTGTCTCTTTTGCTCAGTTTTGTTGACAAGAGCTGCTCACTACTCACCCGTGAAAATGTTCCCCCTTAGCATAAGTATTTTTAACGGTAGGAGTTTTGTTAACACTTCTGTCACTCTCTAGAAGCATGTAAAGGGATACTTAAAGAACCTGTTTACAGTGGTGGGCCAGTGACCTCAGGAGCAGGTGGTGAGTGGGTAGTCAATGTTCATGAAGAACAGTAATGTTTTAGACCCGATCCAGCTGCAACTAACACAACAGTAATAATCATGGAGCTTTGCATCTTTCAACTAGCTGCAAGATCAGATTCCTTAGAAAAGTAAAACAATCATTGAAGAACAGCTTGTCCTTAAACTCCTGGAGCTGGAACTACCTGGAAGATTAAAGACAATTTCAATACTTAAAGAGAGTAGTTAAAATACCAAGAGAACTTCTCAATAACTTGTTGATAAAAAGAGGATCCCCCCACTGAGCCACAGACAACTCAACATCTATATCTGTTTTGTCATATAGGTATGAGACGTCCATGGATACCAATGTACTAGCTAACATATCACTGATATGTTCACGATAATGCAAATATATTGTTGCTTTCACCTTCACTTAGTTTTCCATGAAGATCTGCAAGTACATTTGCTGCTGTAATTCTGTGGCCTTTAAATGCCTTAATACAAAAAGTTTTAGATTATTTTTTTTTTGTGCCTGCATTGTTCTGCGGAACTGCCACACAATTGTAGTTCAAGAGTGGTTTCATACCAATGGTCCAGGTTTTGGCAGAATACTGATGTACACCTTCAAGACATGCAGACTGAAGGATACGAGGCAAGGTGTGAAAGGTGTTAAGAGAAGTGGTTATTTCCAGTTGGAGCTGGACACCATATATCCCTTACGTCTTACTCAAAGGACTGGGCATGGCAAAAAAATATAACCTATCTATCCATGCAAAAAGGTGAGCCTAAATGGAGACACAAATATTTTTCTTGGGATTTCTTCTGTGTGTGTCCGAAAGATAGAAGATGCAAAAATATATATAAATCATAAAAAAAAAAAACCACAGAAATAATAAATTTCCATAAACAGAGGAATGAGCCATATTCTTCAATTCCTTCCTTTTCCCGGCTGAAAGTATCTTCTATTGTTAGTAATGGATTGATATAAGCATCCACTTAAACATCATTTTATCATGACTTAGCATTCAAATAATTATCCTTTAAAAAGCCACATTTTCTGCCCATAGAAAAGTGCTAGCTAAAAGCTTGTCCACTTTAGGAAAGAAGCATGCACTTTGGCAAGACTAATTGTTTCCTGTAGTATCATATGAGATCGAGTACCAACTAAGAGTCAGGCAAAGAATCCACATAGACTAGCTTTTGCATTATTACACTACAGCTTGGCCTTCTTAGCTCTAATACAGCGTTTGAGTTCCATTACCGCACATTTTGTGAAAATTAATAGATTTGTTCTCCACAGAATTAAACGTGCTAACTTGTGATGACTATGGCACTAGTCTGCATTCTGAGCTTTTATGCCACATCTGTACTAGTAAGACCATTGCAATCTGGCTGCAAAAACCCCACATATATGGTAATAAATCAAATAAGTCTCCAGGACAAGATTGCTGCTTTGGGACTGTGTACTGGTAATGAGCTCTGGACTCTTCTTAGTATCAAACCAAGCCCAGGAGCTGTTTGAGCAAAGTCCTGGTTATAACAGGCCAAATTTGTGCCAAAGAGCACTGGGACAATTTACTTGCAACAGGCAGTTGCAGCCTAGGGCCCAGTAGCTCTGGAGGTTACTAATATTTATATTAGCCAATCACTTTTACTAAAATCATGGTTACTATAAAGCCAAATGACACGGTTCATTTTGGCTAGTGACATCTGCAAAGTGATCTCTTAAAGATGAGCTCCGCAAAGCCCAAGTTTACACACAATTGTGCTTGGCCCATATATATTTTTTGCTACATTTTCTTTCTTCAGCTAGGCATCATGAGAAAGGCAGGAAAAAGATCCAATTTTCATTTTGTTCTTTCTGAGGTATATAACAGTAACTCCATTCAGAAATAGGTATTTAACTGATTTATTTGCTACTCAAAGTGAAGTGATGAATAATGCTGCACAAAGTGGAACAATTTTTGATTAATGGTAAGTTTTTTAAACATATACTCACACTCTGATTACTTAAATAGAGAATTATACTCAAATGTTCCCTATTTTTAAAACCATTTTTTGCAGCTTGACAAACCCATCTGATGGTGGTTCAATGGATTGCTCTTGAATGACTCACTGCACTGATGCTGAAACCAGCACCACCTTGCTACTTGTTATTTGCACTCTATTTAAAATTTCCAAATTGCATGCTATTTTTTGAATGGCTCCCAAAACCACAGAGCTGTCCAGATGGCCATGTGAATGCTTCTAGTGTCAATACTCATGCAAACATGCATTCACACTCTTATTTCTAGTATTTTACTTTACATTGAATATTCTTCTGAACAAAAATTTGCTTTCATAAACATTTGGAAAATGTAACTGAAAGGAGCTCTGAACACTATAGAGGCTGATTCATGGTTTCTAGTCAAATAAGTGTTAGTGAAGCCTGAAACAGCTATAATCATGAGCATATTCTTCCCCTCCCTATGACCCAGATTCGAAGAGGAAGGAAATACATGGGTAACTTTAAGTATGCAAATAACATCAGTTGAGCACAGACTTACACATGCAATTACATTTCTTGCTGACCCAGGAGCTGTAAGATTCTTATTAATATTCTGAAATTTAATTGAAAATCTTAAGCAATTATGTAAAAGCAACAACTTTACAAACATTAATCACTAATATTAATGTCATAATGCAAAGGAGAAAGAATGACACTGAAACAAAAGGAACAGGAGAACAAGAAGAGAGACACAGAAGAAAAGAAGCTATGGAAGAAGTATATAAAACCAGCACAACCACCAGTGTAAGAATATAAATGTAAAGTCGATGGTTACAAGGTTTAAAAGGACAGTCAATAAAGAAATTGCTTGAAGTAATTTCAGGGGTAGAATTGGTCGATGATAACAAACAAGATAAGGATCCTTCAAAAGGCTAGAGTGTTGCTAGGAAAAGAAAGTTTGTGTGCAAGTTGAGGGAAATTAAAGTATAAAAATCATGTGACTAAGAAGGAGTCACTGTATCACTCAACAACTGAGCATTAGAACAAATAATTTGACTACTTCTTTAATAATCACTTTACATTCTTCTGAATGTATTTCCTTTAATTTCTTTATTATGCATCCATTCAGAGCTTCTTCCTGTAGGAGAAAAATAAAGATTAATTTCTAATAGGAGACATGAAGAAGCTAAACAGTAAGCATTTTCATTGTGTACATTTTATAATGGTCATTAGAAATACAGTGAAAAATTATTTGAAATGGATATTCATATTTGCCCCTGAAGAAGGTTACAATAGTATTGGATTTCACATAATTTTGGGTACAGAATCAATCAGCACAAATAGCTTAAGCAATTATTTGCAATGCTATTCTTCTCCAGGTCCTACAGCTATAACCCACTCAGCCCTGCGCTCCTAGACAGCTGAAACAAAAGTAACAGGTAGATTGCTCGGAGAGTAAACATCTGTTTAAGACAGTGATACTGGCTCTGACCACTTTGTAGTCTATGCAACAGTGCTCCAGGAAATTTGAGGATCCATTAATTAAGAGGTGAGAAAATTAACAGAAGACAGCCTTTAGTTAAGGAAATTAAAGAAATGGGAGAAATGCATAGGAGAGCACAAGGTTGGAGCTATAGTTTAAGGGAAGACAATTAGGTGGTAGAGGATACAAGGAAAATACAGGAACTGGAGTTGAATTAGGGTCTTTGAAATTAGAGACAAGCAAAGCAATGTTTTTAAGGAACAAGTGTGATGCCCACCTCTCAGTCTTTCCTGGGTCCCCTCTTAAACCAACACCAAAGGGCTGGACTTCATTGATAGCCAGTGGTTGCCAAAAGGTAGGAGTTGAAAACACTTTTTTCCTACTTTTGTATCAGAAACTTTAATACTTAACCCTTTAATCGCAGCATTAAATTCAATGGCCACAGTAACACACCTACCCTTCCTTTCCTCCTTCATAAATCCAGTAAGCAGACTCCACAATCTGGGGTGGAGATCAAGGGAAGCGTGATGTCTATCCAGCAATTGGGTAGGTTAGATTACCCTTCCTACTTTTTGATGAGACTTCAAGGACAGCCAGTAATGAGATCACAGGGCGGTCACCTGTGAGACTATGAACACCATCTTCCATAAGGCAATGCTTTAATGGTGTTAACTGCATCCTCTTTTCCAGTAAACCATAGGTAATAAAGGTTATACTGAAGGTGTGAATATTAAGACTATTCAGTCACTCACATATTTTCATCTTCCTCCACTAATAATCATTAGCAAAGGGAAAAGAAGATGGAACCTGAATACAAAAGAGAATGAATAACAGTAATAGCAATAATAATAGTAGTAATAATAACAACAATAGAATTAGAATTCAGTTCACATCCATGTACCATCCAGAGGAGAACTTATGTGAAGTAGCTCAGTGTGTGTGTTTTGCTTTGTTGGGGTGTTATTTTCAGCAGGGTTAGATAGAAAAAAAAATAGAGGGACTATCATATTTTCTTCAAGGAAAATTTTTAAAATTTTAAAGCCACTAAAATAAGTAGAATACTCTGTACTCCAGTTTAACCATTCAGCAGTAATTATTGAGTGTAGAGCTACACGCATCATATTAAAAAAATATTGATGATAAAAACTCCCAATGCTTGTGAAAAAGTTATTAAGAATCTGGTTTTCATCTGGAATCACTATTTATTGTTTGTTACAAAAGGGTACACTATACGCTCTTGTGGAAATGTATCATAACCTTTACTAAGAGAAGATGTTACTATGCCTTGACAAACCCATGACTATTTCATTGCCTTAAGTCTATAACTGGACTCCAATTTACTTTATTTGGATCAATTTAGTTTTGGGATTCTGAAAATGGTTTGAAGAGGTATAGAGATTTCTCACTGAAGTGAAGCAATTTTCTTCATTTTCTTCTTTTCTTTCTCAAGCATTTTTTAAATTAAATAACTTGGAGCAAGAATACATAATCTGGAGTGAGAGAAACAATGATTTGTTCACAGGCACTTTTAACAAATAGTCTGAAAAGACTCAGCCAATGTTGCATTTGCTTTACTGTTTCCAACCCAAGATTCTTACAGAAAGTCAGTGTAGTGGGTCTGTCTG
>VYZX01002827.1:938567-968568 GCA_013401335.1 Brachypteracias leptosomus | reverse complement strand
CCCGGTGCTGGCCCCGCGGCGGCCTCCCCTTCTGTGCGAGCTCGGCTGCGGGTGAGGCGGGGGAACGGCTGGAGCGGTGCTTTGGGGGAGAAAATGGGAGGCGAGGCTTGACTTGAAGCAACTGCAGATAAATACCAGTAAAATAAACCTCTAAATCAAGGTTATTTCAGGTGGGGGAGGCGGCCGGGGCAGATCGCTGTGGTCTGTATCAGCAGAGCATCCTGTGTGTGCGGGGCCACAGGAACTTGCAGGAGATCCGGTATGCGGGCAGAGGGACCTGGGCATTTCTCTGCCTCTCCGCCCGTAGTTAGAAACCATAAATGCTGTTAAATTGACCTGTAAATGCATTTTAGGTATTTGGGTGTGATACTGGGGATATCTCAGCTGTTCAGTGAAATGAATTCTCTAGTTTGCCTTACCAGTGTCCATTGCTCATAATAGTGTTTTCTTTAAACTTCAGAGTAATGGTAAAGTTAATAAAGTACATTCTTAAATCTTGTCAACATATACATTTGCATACCAAAATATGTAGAATGAAGGCAATTGTAATAAGTATAAACTTAAGATTTGCAGATTTAAAAAACATTTCACAGAATCACAGAATTGCTGTGATTGGAAGGGACATGTAAGATCGAGTCCAACTATTATCTATCTCTCCCAGGCCCACTACTACACCATATCTTTGAGCACCCTATTTACAGAGTTACTTTTTTTTCTTCCTTGGGTATTTCAAAACAGCCTGCAGTTCTTGTTTAATGAATTGTAATCTACTCATGACTAGTAAGCCTCAAAGTGCGTTTAAGGAATTGAGGAATTTTTTTTTTTTTAATTTTCAATTTTATTTCTCAGTTTTTCTCAAGGTTGACAGAGAGGTTTGTGAATGGGGTGGATATATTAATGGACACATTCTGGAGAATATGGACTGATTTGTTAGATGTTCTTGGAATTGATGGTAAGTGTGATGCCTGTTAACTCTTGAACTCTTATCAGCCTCTTTCAGTGTTTACAAGTGTAGGCCAAGTGGGCAAATAATTACATTTTATCACACTGCATTAAACATCCCTCAGTGGTATCTTTATCTGCATCACATGGCTTTGGTTTTGCCTTTAGCACCTTCAAACAAGAGGTCTAAAACTAGCTGTTCTGTTTCTATATATGTACCTACAGGACATCTATAGAATGTGTTGCAAGTCATGGCTGGTTTCTTGATTTCATCATTAAACGGATGCACACGGCCAGGGAAATAAAGGAGGGTGAGAAGGAGGAAAGGTGCAATTGAGAGCCTGTGGAATATAACTTTTACAAAGCAGGATCTTAGGTCTCAGTATGAACTTCAACCTTAGGCCCTGCAGTAGTTTCTCTTTAAAAAACCTTTAGCGCCTCTACTTTAAAGGAATTAATTCAGTTGCAGCATTGGAGCTGAGCCAGTGATTTGAAAAAGGTCCCCCCAGAAATGGGTTAACTGGCTTTACCTGAGACTTTAGAAAGCAGAGCTGTGACCCCCCTTGTACAACCCTTTGAAGCTGTACTCGTGTTTTTACCCTTCCTGCTCTGCCATTCACTCATTAATATTCTGTACGTTTTCCTTTGTTTTTCAGCCTCCAACCTGACTCATTATTTCAGCCCAGCGGCAATTGCCAACAACCCGACCCGTGCCCTGCTGCTGATTGGTGCCATTTTACTTGCCTATTGGTTTTTATCTCTCTTCCTTGGATTCTTCTTCTATCTCCTGCACATGCTGTTTGGTCGCTTTTTCTGGATTGCGAGGGTCGCCCTTTTCACTCTCTCGTGCATCTACATCCTGCAGAAGTATGAAGGTGACCCAGAACACGCAGTCCTGCCTCTCTGCTTTGTGGTAGCAGTCTACTTCATGACGGGGCCCGTTGGATTTTACTGGAGGAGAAACAGCAACAGCAGCCTGGAGGAGAAGATGGACCACCTCGACAGTCAGATCAGACTTCTGAACATCCGTCTGTCCAGGGTGATTGAGAACCTGGACAGGGGCAGTGAGCAGTGAACCAGCCCCTACAGACCACTGTACACCAGCTCTAGAAAATAAATTCCTAAGCACTGTCTCATTCAAAGTTACAAAGCAACAAAACATCACATGGTAAAAAGTGTGCAAAGTTATAACTTTTCATCATGTGTAAGACTAATTTATCTAGGTTAAACACTCAGCCATTATACTTGTAGGAAGGAAAAAGAAACATTTAAAGAATTCAGCTGTATATTCAGAGAGTTTTATCCAGTACTAGAATTTTCTCAGTAGATAAACGCTTACTTTTACAAGCATTTAAAAACATCTTTTGTAAAGTTTTTATAAAAGCAAATTGAGTAGTCTTTCAGATATTGAAACTGAGCTAAACATATGCAATTTGACATTTAAAGGTAAAAAGAAAAAAAAAAAATCTCAAGCTACCAAACACTTCCATTGAGAAGTAACTGCTGTGGGTCCACTTTTTTTTTTTTTTTTTTTTTTTTTAAATAAGGAATGTTTTTTTGGTTTATTGTTGGCTTATTTCATTGCCTTGAAGTTGCCTTTCATAGAGTATCAGATGAGGAATTTTCTGGTATCCAGGCCAAAAAATTCACACCATAGCTTTTAATAGAAGGTGGGGAATAAGGGAGAAGGAAAATTTCATAGGTTTGAAGTCCTTAAATGCCAGTCCCATGCGAGCAATTGAGAAGCGTGGCATTATTGCATTGCATTTCATCTCGGGAACTTTTAATTTGGTGTCTGAAAGGAAATCTGGTTTTAATTGACAGAGAGGGGAGAGATGTAGCGTGTCAAATTGAAACTTGTAGTTGAGCTTCGCAGGGAAGCATTTTCCGAGATAAGTGCATAGAATTAAACATGATTTTTAATCTCAGGACCCACGTACTTTCTCACAAGAGGCAGCGGTTAAAACACTTGCAAATGTATTGTTGCTTAAAGCTTTCTCAGGACCAATAAGCGGCAATAAATTATCTTCAGGAAGATCTGGATTTTTTTCTAAAATTGTACTAGTTTTATAGGAGCTTTTTGCTTGCAGTCCGTGTCCTCCCTGGATTGGGTGTTGGGGCGAGCAAGTCCCCTCCTGAGAAGGGCACATGAAACGGTTGCATTTCAAAGTGAGGTAGGAGCTTTGAAGCTATTTTGTGTAGAAGGATTCTGTGTGTTTGTGACCTTAGAATTGACCAGCTTGGTAGGTTACAGGCTGGCTTTGTACGGTTTGAAATGCCTTGAGACCAAGGGAACCTCAGGGAAGAAGGTCCAGCGAGTGGTTTAAGGTGGTAACTTAGAGCATTTGAGGCAATAAACAGAGGGAGGGGAAGTATCTGAAGCATAGTGATGAGCACAGTAACCTGAGAGGTGACACGGACCACAGCTGAAGAACTATCTATTCCATAATGTCTAAATGAACAAGAAAGAAAAAAAAAAAAGCAACAAAAATGTGTCTGTGATAGGGACTGGCTGGAAAGGGAAGGAATGTGAGTAGGTGCTGTGCTGTCCTTCGCCTGGGGCGGCCGAGCATGGCCTGGCTTCTCTCCTTGGGTAGAGCTTGTGTTGGATGAGATGCTTTACTGAATGTAACTGTGGGATGAGTTTATTTTTCTCATTATGCTGAAGTTTAATACTCTTCTTAAAATGTGTGTTACTTGCCTAACCTCTTTTAGGCTGTCTGTGACATCGACATGATGGATTATTTTAAAATCCATGTTAATGGCCTTTACTCCAAACTGTGATCACTTCAGTTCAACATGGTTGAAGCTCATATGCAGTTGGCACTGTTGTAATCCACTTCCATTTTTATATTATCTGTAAATCCCCCTGCACTTCATTTTTCAAGAAATGCACATTTAGAGTTGCAAAGTAACTGCTTTTCCTAATTTATAATCTTCCCCGGGACCAGAGAAGTACTATGGCAACAAATAGCTTTGTAAAGCCAAAAATGTGAATTACAGTATATTCCTTTTCACAACTCATTTTCCATAGTATTACAGAGTCTTCCCTGTAAACTCAGTTTTCCCAGTGGTTGTGCACAGAGGACTGGGCTAAAACCCCAGCCTGGGAATTAGGAATTGATTAGCAAAGCTTGTCAGGTCTTTGTGTGTTTTGCTGAATTTGAGGCCTGAGGACCAAAGTGTGCAAACCTTGCTCGTGTAAATGGCTCCGTCGGCTTCCAGGGCTGTGCACATGGGTTGGTTTTGCCTAGATTGTATTTTGTGTAATCCATATTTAACGTTGAAGTTAAAAATACTGAATCCTTTATATAGTAAGAGTTGTCTATGATGAAGATTTCTTTTAAAATCCTATATAAAACTTAATTTGGGTTATAGTTTTCTCCCTGTCTCGCTCTAATCGTTTATCTTAATTTTGTAAAATCAACCCCTCTTTGTTAATGCTCTTAAATTTTGATCACCCTGCTGCTTGAAAAAATGTATTTTTATATTTACTTGCATCCCATGTATAGCAAAATGTTATGTGAAAGCGTTATGTATAAAATTGGATATTTTTAATCAGTATTTTTCCCAGCGCTCAGTTTTCACATTAGTCAAACTCAGAAGTAATGATTTTTTCTTTTTTTTTTTTTTTTTTTTAAAGCACAATCTAATCTTCAATATATATACTTTAAAAGTGCTCTGTATTTTTAAACATGCACTGTAGTGAAAGCGCTTTTGGGACATGAATGTGGTATTGTAGCTGATCTCTTTTTGACTTTTGTAAATACCTTTTATGAACATTTTCCATGCCAAGCCATCGAGTTGACCCATGGAGGTTTTTGCTGTTTTCTAGAAGGTGTCCAGCAGCAGTGGTTGCGCTGCTCTTGGGGTGGCCCTTGATAGGAGCCTCTTGTAGGAACCCACAGAGATGGGTGAGTGACACCTCCTCACCCGCCAACAAACCCAGATGGGAATTGGACACTTGCCTGAGTCGGTGGCAGAAACAGGAATAAATCCTTGATCTCCAGCTCCACGCCTGTTGCTGTAACCACTAGAAGGTGTCTCTACTCTGCTGACACCCTTGGCGTCCCACTGGCACGAGCTGCTGGTGGGTGGCAGGGTGACCAGGAGCTGTCGGGTGGGTGAAGGCACCTGCCCACCCTCACCCCCAGAGGCTGCTCCTCCAGAACGGTTCCCATCTACTGACCTTGCCCGAGCGTCGCCCTGTGTGACCAGCTGCAGTAACAGTTCCAGATGAGCCTCAGACTGTCCAGTATCAGAAATTCCAGTAGGGCCTGAAGCGCTTTAGGCTTTTCAAGACCTGATCTCTGAACTGCTGTCGTGTTTTCAATATTCACATTTCTGCAAAGCTCGGTGGGTGGAATTTCTGGGAGAGTACACCCTTCACCTATAGATACCTGATCCTCGCATCCGGAATGTAACGCTTCTCAAAGTGGCATTGGGTGTCAGAGTGCAACGTGCACAATCTGGTGTAATTCAGTGCTGTGCTTAGTGGTGCGTCCTGCAAATTGTGACCTGCTTTTACAGACTCGTCGCGTCGTTAGTGTGGAAAATAGACCAGTATCAACCTTAGCTCTTCGGTGGTGTACAAGTTCTTAAGTGTGATTTGCCTCACGTACTGATCCGTATTTGGCAGCTAATGACGTAAATGATCATAAGTTCTCTTTGTCCGGGTTGGAAAAAAAAATAAAAGGTTTTATTGTATCCGCATGTATTTTAAACTTTTTTGGATAATTCCATCGAGGGCACAGTTAAAGAACAGATCTTTTTCCTTTCAATCTGAAGTGGTGTTTGCTGTGGTAGCACTGATGGTAGTGATTCCACACCCTGTTTTGTACATCGGATCTCAAGGTTATAGTGTTTAAGTTTGTACAATTGTGTTTATGTAAAAAAAAAAATAAAAAAAAAAAATTTGGTCTGAGGAGATGATGTATGTATACTTTTGACATATGATCAATACTAGATTCTGCTGATAAGTAGTTACAAATATATCGGACTTATTTTTTACAGAGCTATACATGCCTTTATTTATTACTTATCTGACCACCCAATCAATGTACTACGTAGTTTAAATATTTGTAGACCAATTTCACAAATCAACTATGGTATTGTGACAAAGCTTAAAATAAATGTTTACTGAAACTTTGCACTGAGAAATGAATTGCCTTCCAGAATTTGCTTTGCTGGGCGCGGGGGGAGGCTCTGGAGCCCGGCCTGCTGCGGTGATGGGGCTTAGAGGGACGCGGATCGGTTGTGCAACACCCGGGGGGCAGCGAGGGAGAGACCCGGCGTCTCCGGACTCTGCCCCAACTCAAGCCCGAGGCTGCCCCGCGGCCTGCAGGCCCCAGGGGCGGAGCCGCTGAGCTGCGCCTGCGCAGGCCTCGCCCCGCCCCTTCCGGCGAGTCCCCGCCTTTTCCGGCAGTGGCGGCCGCTGGCGGCTGCACGTGTGTCCGCACCGGGAGCCGCTGCAGCCGCTGCCGCCATGGGCCGGGCCCGCCGCAGGCACAACTGGAAGGCCCGGCTGCCCCAAGGCACCGCGCAGCCCCCGCCTGACGCAGCCGCCGAGCTGCTGGAGCTGCCGCTGGAGCTGGGAGGTGCGGCGGGAGCCGGCCCGGAGGCCGTGTCGGGACGGCCCGGCCCGGCCCGGCCCGATTCGGTTCTTCTCTTCCGAGGCCTTGTTTGTGGTTGCAAACTTGGGGTGTTAAGGTTGCTGAAGTGACCGTAGAGCTGCTGAGAGTGGCGTTATTGTCATGTCTTTACTGGGGTTTTGATGTACTTTTATTATTGAAGTTGGTCCCTAACATTCTGTGATTCTCTGTTTCTGTGAAGTTATTTTAAAGTACCTAGTAGGGTTTGTTTTAAGACCTTCATTAACGTAATTACTGCCTTTAAGCAACTCTTCTTTAAAGCAGTTATTAAACATATGTTTAACATTTGTATTCTCAAACGTTGCTTTTATAAAGCCACATTTATACTGCTATTTTTGCTGTTAAACTTCAGTAATATCAAATTTCAGTATTAAAAGTTACAGATGGTGGCAGGAGGCTCCAGGGTCACCCCCAGGCACACCCTGTCCTGGGCTGCTCCCCTGCACCTGTGGCATTGAAATAAAAAGGCCAAAATTTCATAATGTTGTTACATAAGTCCAGGAAAATCACCGTCATGGCCATAGTGAGCTCGGGGTTATCCAGTCCCCAGTGTCAGGGTCTTTTGCTGGTACTCATGATATGGGATTTTTTCTGGCTGGGGGTGAGGGTTGTGTTTGTCTAGAACAGTTAAATCTGGGGTGGTATGTGCTGAAAATAACCCACCTGGCACAGGTGAATAACCAAACACGTGCTTTCAGATGAAGCCAGGCTGAAGGGCATCGATGGAAGCAACGCCCTGGTGCTGCCAGCCAAGAAAGCCAAGAAGAAAAAAGTAGCAAGTGTTGTGCAGCACCAGAAGAAACCCCTGAGCAAGAAACAGAAGAAAAACCTGCAGAAAATTTTAGAACAGAAGGAGAAGAAAAAGCAGGTACGTTGCTGCTTGCTGGAAACTCCAGCTGTGTGAGTGGTGCTGATGAAATTAGTTTAGTGTGGGAAGAGTCGATGTCAGTGAGGGACTGTTGAGATTTCCCTCGTGCTGTGACACAGGTGGTCCCTGGTACGTGGTGTGATTGTGTTGCTGGTGTGAAAAACCAGAGGTGAAGTGGCTGCTCTGCAGAGGGTGTTGGGATGTGAACTGACCTCTCAAGGGTGTGCAGATGCTCAAGTTTTAAGATTCATGTTCCTGGAGCGTTGGCTGTCCCATTGCTGGGCGTGTTGGCAGAACCACTGGACTCTTGTGTGTAAGTCCAGTGGGGGAAGCATTCCCCTCCCTCTCAGTGGGTTGAGTGTGGTAGGAGGACATTGTTTCTGGGTCCTGGTTCCTGTTCTCTTTGACCTGGACCAAGTAGATGCATGTCACTAACAGAGCAAATGATATATTTTAAAAGCATGCTGTGAAACAGATTGTACAAGAAGCTTTGTCCTGCTGTAAAATGAAAAGCTTGGTCTCAGCACCCTGAGCTCTGCTACTGCCGGTGCTTCGGAAATATTTATTTCCAGCTCTTGTATAGTTTCTGTATGTGAATAGAGCTTTTCTGTCTTTGTAAAAGCTTTCCAGGCAAAATCCTGTTCGTTTCAGTGTCTGAATAATGGCTTTGACAAATGAACTCTATTTTTGGAGGTGGTTTCAAACTGTGGCTGCCTGATCTCCTGCCAGCACCATGTCCCACATGAAGGAGTTGAAGGGAGACTCCTCCAGCCCCCTCCAGCATTTTAGTTGAAATCCATTTTATTTGCTGTTGTTTGAAAGGTGCAGCTTTTCACTGCAAGTCCCCATTTCTATTTCTGTTCTAAGCAGGGCTGAAACCTTTGTCAGGGAGGACTGACCATGCAGCAGCAAGAACATCTTTACAACTTCACATTGAGATTTGCCAGAGCACACCCTTTAAAACTCAAGTGCAAATCTTGAACTGAAATTATGTCCTGGTGACAACAAGCACTGATTTTGGTTGTTTCTCCCAAACAGCGAGCTGAGTTGCTGAGCAAGCTGAATGAGGTCCAAGCTTCTGAGGCAGAAATGAAACTTCTGTTCACTACTTCAAAACTGGGCGTTGGGGCGCGCATGTATCAGACCAAAAGGTAAAGTGTTGTTTGGAAAGAACCACTCTGGTTTATGATTTTGGATGGAAACTTGGAGACCTGCTTAGGTTGGGGTTTTTTGCCTGTTTTGGTTTGGTTTTGTTTTGTTTTTTTTCTTTCCTGCATACAGGTTCTTTGGAATGGATGAAGTTAAATAATTCTTTCTTTCATCTGATAAAATGACACTTGTTTTCTTGTTTGCTTGACATCCTCTTGAGAGGATGTTAATTAAAATAACTTGGTCTTCCCTTTTGTAACAGATGGACTCGATCATAGAATCATAGAATTGTCAAGGTTGGAATGGACCTCAAAGATCATCTAGTTCCAATGATCTTAAAGATCTTTTTCAACCTAAATGATTCTGTGATTCATAGGGGATGAGGTGGGTGACAGTACTCTTAGAAATTGCCCTAAACTATGTAATTGGTGGATAAACATTTACTTTTTTGTTGTGTGGGAATCATTGACTGATGTGGTCCTTAGTTACTGGTTTTATCAAGAGCTGCATTTTGGCAGAAATTGAAATAAATGAAACAGCAAAGATGTCTTCTGAAGAAATGAATGAATATCAGTATAGAACATACTTAGATATGAATCCAGCAATCAAGGCAGTCAAGATTTTATCTAGTAAAGTTGTGAAAACCTCCAAGAATGGAGATCCTTGGAGAACTGGGTTAAGCTCTCTGGGTAACCTCTTCTTGTGCTGCACTACACCCAAGGTGTAGAAGTTTTCCCTGTTGGAATAAAACCTGGGTTGAGGCTGAGGCAGTGGCTTTTGATGATGTGACTTTTCTGGTTTGTGTGGAAGCCATGTCTGGCTTGAGATCCTAGAGAACACTGATGGAAACGTAGTTCACGTGTCGATGTTCTGTTCTAGGGTGATGCAGGAGCCAGAAGCTGCTGTACCTGGGAAGATCAGGAGCATCAGCGGTGCTAACAAGAGAAGACACAGCTCAGATTCAGAATCAGAGCCTGAAGAAGAGCCCATTAACTCTGAGGAGGAGAAAGAAGAGCAGAAACAAGAAATTGAGAAGTCCTCAGCCAGTGATTTGAATAGTGCTAAAAAGCCAGAGGAAGGTGTGAAGGAGGCAGTGACTGACCAGCTGCCAGCATGTCCCAGTGTCCCCGTTTGCCCAGCAGCCTCCAGCAAACCACCTTGCAAGCCTGCAGTTTTCATCCCAGTGGACAGGTCTCCTGAGATCCAGGTGGGGCTGTGAGCAGGGAAGTATTTATCAAGGGGGCTGGAAATCATGGTGTATTCCATCAGGTTAGGTCACTGCAGACACCATAGCATCATCTTGTGTCTCTTGCTGACATGGCAGCAGCCTGTGCTTCAGACCTTCTTGCAAGTTGTACCTGTCTGAGCTGTGAGACTCTAATCTAGCAGGAGTAAAATGAGGGGTTTTTTAGGATAGAAGCACTTGTCTCTAGTTTTAAATACAGAATCTATTAGCAGTCTTATTGTTCTTAGCTGGAAAATCTTGTGGAACCACTTTTAGCTCTGCATTATGCTGTGTTTTGGGGTAGTTTTATTCCTTCTCTTGTATGTAGGGCGTTCTGCAGACAGGGGAAAAGCTCTGTGTGTGTCTGAACCCATGAGGCAGGGCTGTGAAACGAGTTTTGCCTTGAAGTGCTATTTTAATAAACTCTAGGGGCTCTGAAGTTTCAGAAATAAAAGTGCAGGGCTGTCTAGGAAGCTGTTCTGATGACTAGATCTTGGACACCCTGGGGTGGTATTAGCTGGTTTTGAGCTACAAAGCTTGCAGAATTCCTTTTTGTGGGTTTTATGATCTAGAGGAAGGTAACAGTTTTCAATCCTGGCAAAACCAAAATGGGGGCAAGAGAAACATCAGTGCAACTAAAATACGTGGTGTGTTTTTTTTATTTAGGAAGCAAGACTGAAGCTTCCAATCCTTGCTGAAGAGCAGGTCATCATGGAAGCCATTAATGAGAATCCCATTGTGATCATATGTGGAGAGACAGGAAGTGGTAAAACCACTCAAGTGCCTCAGTTTCTCTATGAAGCTGGTTATGCCAGGTATGAGTCTTCTTTTATATGCAGCAAATGTAATGAGAAAAATTCAAGCTGAGCTCAGTCACTTCTGATCTTATTTCCTTTCTTCTGGTGTGGCTGAATAGAAGAAAGTCTCTTCTGTGCAGTGGCAGTGGCCATGTTGAGTGGGCTTTTAAAAAATCTGAAGGGAATGAGACTGACTTGCAAAACTCTTTCCATGTAAGCAATCTTTTGAAGCCTTTAAGGTAAAAGTTTCCTTCAAAGCCACTGGCCTGCTTTTCACAAAGGGCTTTTATTGCCTGCCCATCTCACATAGTTTAACCTCTGCTTAGTGGTTTGGTTTTACCTTTGCAAGAAAACATGCATATTTCTTAAGAACATCTTTGAAAATAGCTGTGGTTCATCTGGTGCTGTTGGTAACTTTTATGAGATTGGGCACCTCAGAAGATGCTACATCAGGGTGCACCCAGCTTCTGTGCTGCTGCTGCTCCACCTTGAGTTTCTTCTGAAATGGACCCCATTGCCAGAGGGATGTCCAGGGGGACTGGAGTTCAGTGAGCTGGAATTACAGAGATAACCTTTGGGGGAAAGTTTCCTGTGATGCACCTTCAGATCGATAGCCCCAGGCTTCCTTTCTCTTGTTCTTCTATTAGTAAAAGTGATGCTGTGTGAGTGATGCTACTTAATTTAGAACCGTTGTGCAGAAATCCTGTTGTGATCTTGACAAGTGTTTCTCTCTAAAGCAATCAGCCAAACAACCCTCTCCATTTCTTTCCTTCACCCCTCTAGTTCCAACAGTGCTATTGGGATCACCGAGCCGCGGCGTGTGGCCGCAGTGTCCATGTCCCAGCGGGTGGCCAAGGAGATGAACTTGTCACACAGGTGAGGACAGAAAAAGCTGAGACCTTGCTAGGAAGATAATGCTGAGAGGTTCTGTGGATGTCAGAGACTGAAATCAAGATGTGCATGTTGTTTGTTCAGTCTTCGGTGAAGAACTGTGGGAGAGTTACTTATAAACTCCTCTGTGGAGTTGTCTATGAAAAAAAATATGGAGATTTGTTGCTACTAATGGTTGTAAGTTATTTTTTAGAGAGAGCTTTATGGAGATGGTGTGTGGGAGGTGGTCCTAGTTTGTGTCTATATGAGAAAGCATCCCATAACAGTGAAATAATTCAGAGTGACATTGCTGTATATCCCAGCTTCTAGCATTCTGTGCGTGCTGAGCTCTGGGGAGCTGTTGGTGTGCTTTTTGTCTTAATTTAGTTAGGCTGCTGAAGGCTGCCTCCTGGTCTGAACATGAATTTTCTGTTTCCCCCCATGCTTTTTCTTGTGGCTACCCTGGTATCTCCTCACAGAGTGGTGTCCTATCAGATCCGATACGAAGGCAATGTTACAGATGAAACACAAATCAAGTTCATGACGGATGGTGTGCTGCTGAAAGAAATTCAGAAGGTAACTTGCTGTCCTTAGTGTTATCAAAAGGCAAGTCTTTAAGCCTTGGCTTAAAGATGGCCTTGGATGAGGCTGCATGTGGTGAAATCCATCTCTCTTCTCAGGATTTTCTGCTTTCAAAGTACAAAGTCATTATTATTGATGAAGCCCATGAAAGGAGCATGTACACGGATATCTTGATAGGGCTCTTGTCTCGCATCGTGCCTCTCCGTAAAAAGGTAAGAGAAACAGTGTTTCTGTTTTGGACATAGATGTGCTGAGGAGAGGGGCTTAGACCTGAAGAGGCTCTGTAGGAGAAGGGACTGTCCAAGGGCCTCAGCCCAGCTGAGGTCCCCCACAAGGGACTCTGTGGGTGTGGAAGTCAATGGAAATCTCATAGAAATGAAATAACTCTCAGATAACGTGCTTGTCTTTCCATATGATGAAAGAAGCACAAGAACCTACAAGAGGGAAAATAATACATATCAGTACCAACAGATAACTTTTCAGGCAATATCCTACTAATTTTAGACTTATAGTGCCACGAGACATGTGTGAATAATTAAAATTAGCAGCCTGTTAGAAAGCAAGATGCATGCTGTAGTGCTGGAACAAACCACCAACAGCAGAGGAGATGTTTTGAGGCTGACATCATGACGTAGTTGCTCCTGACTGATAGTGGGGGCTGGTGGAGTAGGGGGCAGTGCTTGGCATCTATGGATGGGGAGAGAAATGGTTTAAAGGCAGGTCACTGTCAGCATCAGGGCTGTCAGTGCAGGGTTTTGTGTGTTTGAAGCTGGGTGTGTGCTCTGTCATGACACGGTGCTTTTGTTGTCTTAGATTTTGAATGTTTTGGTGCAGAAAATAATTTCCCTTCCTGCTTGTAGCTCTGGGTTTGCTGTCTCTTACCTGCTACCTGCTTTCAGGCCCAGAATAACACGTTTGTGTCCCTCCCTGCAGAAGGGGCTGCCCCTGAAGCTGATTGTCATGTCCGCTACCCTTCGTGTGGAGGATTTCACCGATAACAAGCGGCTCTTTTCTGTCACACCTCCTGTTATTCAGGTATTGTCTCCTCAACTGGCACCTGCATCATGTAACAGCTGAAATACAGTGAGGGTTTCTTTTGTTTAATTAATTCTACAACAGGGACACTCTGATCTTTCCAGTTCGTGCAGAAATCTTTCAAATACCAATTTAAAAGTCGTTATTTTATTTGGACTATTGTTCCTTTTGGGACTTGGTGTTTTCCTTTCCAGAAAACTGCCCTAGCAGAATCTAATTATCTTAAAAACCTGTAAGTTACAGTTCAGGAGAACTAGAAAGTGTCAGTCTAAGTGGTGATGATCTGAAGGAGAAAAGTTTTGGTTTCTAGCTTAGTTGTGTGGTGTTCAGGGTAGGCAACACTGATGGGTTGGGTTCTGTGGGTCCAGTGTTTGGTTGCCAAAACAAAGAGCTGAACAGAAATACAGGGTGAGCTTTTCTAGTGCTGCCATGATTGTGCTGGAGTTAAGATAGCAAACAAACCCTTTGTGTTTCCTCTCTAGGTAGATGCAAGGCAGTTCCCTGTAACTATTCATTTTAACAAGAGAACCCCCCTAGATGACTACAGTGGGGAGTGCTTCAGAAAGGTGTGTAAAATCCACCGAATGCTGCCCCCAGGTAATGTCACTGCTGAGAACCTCTCAAGTTATTTGCACTTAACATCTCTGAAGTTTTCTGGTGTTTTTTAGAGGGGAAGGTTTTGTTATTTTGTTTTGGGGTGAAGGTTTTTTTGTAAGTTGGATGTGGGACTGCAATGAAATGTTGTGGGCTTTTACTTAGGTTTTTCATATGAAAATTACCTTTCAATTAAATCATAATTACATTAGCATGCTTCTCAAGGGAGTAGTAGAAGACCATTGCAGTCACACATTCTGTTCCTCCGTGTACTTTCACAGTATATTTGACCTAAGTATATGTTCTTACCAAGAACAAGATTTGAAGCTTTCCAAGGTGAAATACTTGAGACTGAGTGATTTCTTCTCTTGCAGGTGGGATTTTGGTGTTTTTAACAGGCCAGGCAGAAGTTCACTCTCTCTGCAGAAGGCTAAGGAAAGCCTTTCCGTTCCAGAAAAACACCACCACAGGTAATGCCACAGAATAAGGAACTGTTAAACTTTGAATTTATCCCATTGAGAAGTGAGCTCACTTTGCACCTAGAAATAAGAGATCTTACATAAAACCCCAAACCACAATGGTTGGGGAAAGGGCTCATTGTGGATGATTTTGATGACTGATTGTTAAGTTTGTGCATGTTTGAGTTTGTGTTTATATTTGTGTATGATCCCATCCAGTTCCCCAGAATCCATTGCATATCTTCACTTACTTTGCTCAAGAATTAAAGTGGAAATGCTGCTGCTTGTGGGGGATTCTTTATTTTCAGGATAATAGAATTTCCCAAGATGACTTCAGAAAGTCAAATTCTAATGCAGCTCAGCTAGTTGTCTCCTAAACCTCAAGGCATCCAGTTGCTGTGTGTGCTGCTCTTGATCCTCTGTATGGTTCCTAAATGTAATTATAATGTTAAACTTGTGTGTCATCCCTGTCCCCTCCACCTTCAACATGATTATTTGCTTCTTTCAGTGTGACACTTTTTTTGAATCCCTAGAAAGAGGGGCGTGGGACCAGACTCTCCCCATTACGTTTTTGGAGCAAAGTGTGCTCAGCTAACTAATTCCACTGGCTGTTTTTGTAGGAGGAGATGGTGACAAAGAGGATTCAGTGGAAGAAATCAGAAAATTTAAGAAGTCAAGGAGGCGGAAGAAAGTTATGGTAATGTGTGCTGGCTAGAGTTCCTCCAAGAGACAGGAAGGAGCAGGTACCTCCCTGCAGAACAGTGCTGCTCTGTAGCTGTTTCTCACCAGGCTGGTTTAGACTTGCATGACACCCTCTAGTCTGCATATGTCCCCTCAGGAAATCCAGTAGTGCTTCCACTGATAACTGCTGCATTATGAGCAGCAGAGTGCTAAAACGTGTCCCTGGGCATTATGGGCAGCAGATTAGTTTCAGTTGAGTACTGACCATTAAAACTTTAATGGAAGGGGTTCCAGACTTGCTGGCTCCAGGGCTGCTCCTCATCTTGCCATTTGTTACCCAAAATTGGGGCTGATGTATCTGTGATGAAGGGGAGCGTTTGGCTTCCACCCAAGTCCAACCTGCGCTTTGTTAGGAGAACTTGATGTTACAGATACACTGTCCACTGACACTGGATCCTGGTAGCTGAAAGGGCCTGAAGTAAAGGAATGTTACCCTTTCCTGCTGTCCTCCAAGAGAAGAAGCTTGACTTGGCACAAAATGCTGTTTAAAATATTGAGTTACTGCCCCCTGACTCTCACACGTACCAAATGCTGAACCTCAGCCTTAAAATACAAATGAAACCTCTAATTCCTCTGTCACCTTCAGGTCAACAAGTGTTGCTTTCACAGCAATAAAAAGTGCTGTTTGTGTCCCTCCATTAATGCTCTGTGATCATCTTTCTTGTCTTTCTCAGACACTCCCCAAAATTGATCTGGACAATTACTCTGTTGTACCAGTGGATGAAGGAGATGAAGACCAAGACGCTGAAACTGATGATGATATTGCTGGATCTGATACTGACCTTGATTTAGGAGATGGAGACTCAGAGGAAGGTTTGGCACTTATGAATTAAAAAATCCATATCTCCTATCACCTGTGAAATGTGTGACATGAGCTAGTTGTCCTTCTTTGAACTGGTGTGATAACACAGCAAACTTATCCTGGAAAAGCTGTTCAGATTTTCCAGCTTCAGCTTTGTACCAAGTAGTTTATGGGCTTTAAGTGAAGTCGTTTGTGAAGATGTTGAGACTAAGCTGGAAGGTGACTTACTGTATATTTAATGGTATTGTTTTTTTCCTTCACAGATGAGAAATCTGATTCGTCCCTTCCACTCTATGTGCTCCCACTCTATTCTTTGCTAGCACCAGAGAAACAAGCAAAGGTAAAGGATTTATTGTCACAATGAGTAAATGATCCTTAGAGATGTGTGTGCTCATTGTCTAAAGCCACATGTGCTTTTGTGAGTGAAAATTTCCAACCTGGAGTATCCATCAGTGGTCAAACGTGAATGGTGCAGTGAGCAAGTTGGGATGGGATTGGAGCAGGCCCTGCTTGGGCTGGGATCTCCCTGCTGTGCCAGTTTGGCAGGTTGGGAGAGATGAAAAGTGACAGTCCTGCAGCATGTTAAAATTAGTCACAGCCCTGGGGCACATTGGGATCCCGCTGCCAACAGGCAGTTGCTATCAATGCTTGCATTCCCTCCTGGGCTTTGGAGGTGGCAGCAGTATGTCTAAATAGGACTCAGCACTGGTGTCTGCCCACTGGGAGCCTCTGTGGATGTTTCTGAGGGATTAACTGAGCTGGGTAGAGAGCTCCAGAGCTGGAGACAAAGAGTTAAGTCTTTGGTTTCCCTCTTGGGTTTCACCCACAATGCCATGTGTTGTCAGCCCTTTGCACCCCATCCAAGTTGAGTGCCTCTCTTCTCTCCCTTGTTGGCAGTGCATCTCACATGCCCATCTGTTTCTTGTAGGTATTCAGGGCTCCTCCTCCTGGCACGAGACTCTGTGTTGTAGCCACCAACGTGGCTGAAACATCACTCACCATCCCAGGCATCAAATATGTGGTTGACTGTGGGAAGGTCAAGAAGCGTTTCTACGACAAAGTTACTGGGGTTTCATCTTTCAGAGTCACTTGGATATCTCAGGCTTCAGCCAACCAGAGGGCAGGTCGGGCTGGCAGGACAGAACCAGGGCACTGCTACAGGTCAGCTGCTTGCCATGGAGAGGGTTGGGAGAAACAAAAAGCCCCACAAGTGTCAGTGTGAATTTGATAGCTTCCCTTGTCCTGCTGCCCTGTTCAAAAGGACCTGGTGATGTTTGAAACATTGGGGGTTTGTCCTCTCTTGACTCAAACAGGAGAGGTGAAGCCAAATATGAACTGTCACTGGTGATGTTGGTTTGGCAGTTTGGCTTCTCAGGGGTCTTTCTCTTACTGAAAACCTGTATTTGGTGGCCATAATTAGCATGAATTCCACTCCACTCTTGAGGCAACTTTGTGTGAATAGGGTGATGTGCCCCAGCCATGGAAATCATTATGTCATTATGTGAATAGTACCCTCAGCTGCCTTTTTTAAATCCCTTGCTAATTTTTCATGCATGTCTTTGGACTTAAGATTTCTTTTAAGTCTCTAAGTGGCATTTCTGGTCCCACTAGGTTATACTCCTCAGCAGTCTTCATGGACTTTGAGAAATTTTCTGCTCCAGAAATAACAAAGCGACCAGTAGAAGACTTGATTCTGCAGATGAAGGCATTAAATATAGAAAAGGTGAGGTGTAAATTGGCTTTGTACTACAGTGCTCATTAAAGTGATTGCCCTTAGGAGACAGAAAGAGGCTGTGCCTTGTGTTTAGAAGTTAGGATCTATCCTGGGACTTGATTCTTCTAGTTCTGCAGATTGCAGAAGCTGCTGTGAGTTCCACCAGGCCTGAACTGAAATGTTTGTTCTGATAATAGCTTTTTTATATTCTCAGTTAGTAAAAAAAACCTTGTCCAAACAGGAGTTGTGTTTTGGAGATAGTTAATCACTTCCAAAAAGCACAATAGTTAATGTTAGACTTAAAGCAGCCTGCCCTGGGTGGTGCCTGGGGTCAGTGGCAGCTGAGGGTGACACTGGTATTCCCATTTCCTCATGTTCTTGTTCTAATCATTTCCTCCCATTATGTGTGCTTTCCTCTCGCTCTTGGCAAGCATCCTGAATGTTTTTCTTTGGTGTGTGTAACCAGGGGAGGGTTTCACTCCTTTCCAGGACTTCCTGCTGTGTTTGAACTCTGTTTTTCAGTGAGAGCTGTATCAATGATGTACTGAGAGGCATTTTCTCTTGGTGTCTGTAGGTGATCAACTTCCCGTTCCCAACACCACCTCCAACAGAAACTCTTGCAGCAGCTGAGGAGTTGCTGATAGCCCTGGGTGCCTTGAAGGAAC
The DNA here is from genome assembly GCA_013401335.1 of Brachypteracias leptosomus. NCBI lineage: Eukaryota > Metazoa > Chordata > Aves > Coraciiformes > Brachypteraciidae > Brachypteracias > Brachypteracias leptosomus. Next base: position 950,475 of record VYZX01002827.1, on the reverse strand, counting down.
CCCCTATGACAGGAAGGTAACGTCTGTGCTCCCCCACAAATTTCCTCCCAGCATCACTGCTCAGCCTCCACTATCGAGGCAGTGGGCAAAGCTGTCATAGAATTGTTTAGCTTGGAAAAGACCTTTTAAGATCATTGAGTCTCACCATTAACCCAGCACTGCCAGGTCACCACTAAACAATGTCCCCCAGCACCACATCTACATAGCTTTGAAACCCTTCCAGGGATGGGGACTCCACTACTGCCCTGGGCAGCCTGGGCCAGGCCTTTACAACCCTTTTGGGGAAGAAATTTTTCCTGATGTCCTCCCGCCTGCTTTTCCACCTCAGCCCTCACATCTGAGGGTGTTCTGTAAGGAGACCTTCATCATTTTAACAGCCTCTGGTTTACCTGTGTTTGTTTTATGGCCCTTGGTGTGTTTGGGCAGGGAAAGGCTGTGCTAGGAGTGTGCCATGCAGGGCAGGTGGGAGCTGCACCAAGAAGAGGAATCTTCCCCCCAACCTTTCGGACCAGCACATAACAAAATCTGAGAAAACACATCAAATGAATACGAAACAAACACCAACTGGTTGTAATGCAGCAGTTACTTCCTTACATGGCTTTTCTCTCCCTCCCCCAGGCTGAAGCAGCAGCTGGCAGCAAAGCTGAGTTGCCCTATTAGTCCCCTGGGCAGGGTGATGGCCACGTTCCCCGTCGCCCCCCGCTATGCGAAGATGCTGGCGCTGAGCAGGCAGCAGGAGTGCCTGCCCTACACCATCACCATCGTGTCTGCAGTGACTGTCAGGGAGCTCTTTGAAGAGTTTGACAGGCGAGTGAGTTAGCCTGGCATCCTATTTACAGGGTGCTTCACCTTCTCACAGCCAACGCCTCTCTTGCATTGAGGCCCCTCTGTGTGTAAGCACATGACTCATTTCTGCTGTTTTGCGTTTCTTTCAGGCCAGCTGTGAGTGAGGAAGAGACGGCGAAGCTGAAGGGGAAGAGAGGAAGGCTCTTACAGATGCAAAAGATCTGGGCTGGGCAGGGGCAGATGCAGAAGCTTGGGGACCTCATGGTGATGTTAGGTATTGCAGACAGCAATTTCCTCTGCTGTTAACTTACATTCTGTTCTACTCCCCACCACCCTGAGCTCTCAGCTTTGTACAACCAAAGGTGTCCTTGTGCTGGAGGACTGAGTCCAGCAGTGTATTTTCTGGGCTGTTCCCAGGCTAACAATGAGTGGGAACTGTGGTATGCACGTGTTAACTGTGACAGTGCTGACCCCCCGTGGGTGTAATTAAGAGAACTGATGGGCTAAGTTGTTTTCTCCACCTGACTGTTCACTGCAGGGGCAGTGGGGGCCTGTGAATATGCTGGGTGTACCAGGAAATTCTGTGAGGAGAATGGGCTTCGATACAAAGCCATGCTGGAGATCCGGCGCTTGAGAGGGCAGCTGACAACAGCAGGTAAGAGGGTTCTGAGAGGAGTTTATTCTTTTTCAGGGGGTGACAAATCAACTGGGCTGTTTGTTGCAACCTTTCTTTCCTCTTAACTCACCTTTTTCCCCCACAGTGAACTCAGTCTGCACTGATGCTGGTCTCTATGTTGATCCAAAGATGAAGCCCCCAACAGAAGCTCAAGTAACTTATTTGAGACAGATTGTGTTGGCAGGAATGGGGGATCATGTTGCCCGGAGAGTTCAGGCAGAAGAGCTCCTGGATGACAAGTGGAAAAATGCCTACAAGGTAAACAGCTTAATTTGCCCAAATTCCTCTCCCCCTCTGTGGCAGGAAGATATTTCTGTGCAAAGCCTGGGCTGGATGCAGGATTTGGTCTGCATGTGCTGGCTTTCTACAACTCCCCATAGAATTTCAGTTTCCAGTGTTGCAATTTCTCAGTCCTCATGTGGGAATTGTTATAAAAGAGATAAAAAGTAGCATTAGTCCATCTTGCAAAGTGCTTGATGTCTCCAGAGAAGTTGAAGCAGAAAATTACGGGGTTGTTAAAAACCTCCATCACTTATGGAGACCATATAAATGTACCTCTGGGAGAGACTGAAATGAGATGCAGTCAAGAAGTTGGATTGCCAGTAACTGCTCTTACTCTGCTTCAATCTTTTGTGCTTTCTTACAGACTGCTCTCCTGGACGACCCAGTGTTCATCCATCCAAGTTCAGTCCTCTTCAAGCAACTCCCAGAGTTTGTGGTGTATCAAGAAATAGTTGAGACTACAAAACTGTATATGAAAGGTGAGGCTGCTGCAACCCTTGTGTGTTCTGCAGGTCTGGAGAGGAATTCAGAAATGCCTTAGCAGAATGTGTCCCTTGCTGTGGTGACTGAACACTCTCCTCCTGGGATTTGGATCCTTATGCTGGATCAGGGGGAAGATTGGCCTGGGTTGTTGTCTAGCAGAATTGGCTGGAGCAAAGCTCAGCTTGGGAAGTAGTCGCTCTGCACCAGCCCTGACAGCAACCTATTGCTGTCTCTGAACAGAAGAACATTAAAAAGTTGACTTGCAAAATAAAATACAAGTAAATCTGTGGAGGTGAGATCCCTGTGCTCATAGGACTGGTGAGTGGCAGCCCTTGGCAGGAAGCCCTTGCTCAGCCCTGTGTTTCCCTCCCCCAGGTGTGTCTGCAGTCGAACCCGAGTGGATTCCTGCCCTGCTGCCGCCCTACTGCCACTTTGGGAAGCCTCTGGAAAACCCTCCTCCATCTTACTGCCCTGAAACAGGCAGGATTCGGTGTCACAGACCAAGTGTCTTTTGTAAGTGTCTTGAAAAATGTCACTGAGTAGTTTTGTCCAAGAGCTGCTCTATGGTTACTGTAATGCTGCTTTAAACAGGACTGTCAGCAGGCCAGAAAGGTCAAGCTCAGCTTGGACTATTCAAACAGCTTAACAGTGGGTTGAGTAGCTCTGTGGGATTTGTAGCATTTAAGTATCAACATCTTCCCACTGGCACAGGCATTTCATGATCGTCTGCTCCCTCCGTGAAGGAGCAAGGCTGGCTGGATGGTGGCAGTGTCCTCTCCACTTCTCTTAGCACCCATGTTGTCACATCTCCCTCAGAAATGTTCCTTCCTCTTCGAGGATTTAGGAGGTTTGGTGTGATCTTTCTTTCCAGATCGAGTCAGCTGGCAGCTCCCTGCTGTGGAAGTGGATTACCCAGAAGGTCTTGATCGCTACAAATACTTTGCCAGGTTCCTGCTTGAAGGAAAGGTGAGTGTGTTCCAGCTGCATTCATTCCTTAATGTTAGCAATAAGTTTTTAGTCCAGTTTTTGGAGGAGATGAGCCTTGTGGCTTCTTTCTTTGTGTGCGTGCCCATTCCTCAGAACTTGTTGGTGGCTGGAGGAGCTGCTGCAGTTGGTGGGGTGGGGAAAGTATCTTTTAAATACAAAACAGCATGAAAATCAGCATTTAGGTTAAGGAGCCTCCCAAATTTAAGTCCTGTTTTTGCAAAGGAATAAAGCTGTAGCTCATGTTGTTGACCATTCTGAGACACAAGAGTTCTGGCAAGCCAGTCAGGACAAGACTGGTATGGAGACATGGATGGGAGAGAGATTATAATAGAGGATATAGGATGGGAATCTGTAGTAGTCCAAGTTCATTGATGATTTTCTGCACAGAGAAGTTAATTTACCTTGTTCATTATATACTTGTTACAACAAATCTTGCAGGTCATTGAGAAGTTGAGCTCTTACAGCAGGTGTCTGCTGTCCAGTCCCCTCATCATGCTGAAGACTTGGTCCAAGTAAGTTGTCAAAAACAAACTGGAGTTTGTTCTCTCCACTGAACACTTTTAACTTCCTTTTAAATTCAACAAATTCAATGCTGGGAAGGGTGTTCTAGATAGCAATCTTGGCTGTAGCTGCAGGGAGAGGAAAATCAGCTTTCTTACCAAGAAAAACTGTGCCTCAAGAGGATTGGGTGGGTGAAGGGCTGTGTGGAAGAACATACACAACCTGCTGGTCGTACTGACCTCTGCAGGCTGCTTCATAAGAGAAATCCCTCACATGTGCTACTGCTCCCCTTGCTTTTCTTTGCAGTTTGGCCAATTATTCTGTCAATATTTCATTTCAAAAGTCTGTTTCCAGAGGAGGATGCTTTCTTTTCTCATGGTTTTGATTATATTTATAGAACTGTGACCCTCCAGAGGACTGTCAGCTACTGCTTCCCTTGCCATCCTGCTGCTGCCCTCTCTTGCTTACCAAAATCAGCTTTCTTTGAGTCTTCTGGGAGTTTTCATGGAGTTGATAGATGTGAGGATTTTGAAAGACTTTGTCGAAAGTGACTGATGTTGTCTGAGGGTCCTACAAAGTGTTTTCCTGTTGTAGTCAGTTTAGAATTCAGCACGGGACCTATGGTTCTGTTTTGTGTAGCAGGCAACTTCATCCTGTCAGCAGCAAGAGCAACCTGCTGCACTTACAACTACAAAAAGTTGTAGTAGGGGGAAGAAGCTGCTTCTACTGAACTTTCTTGAGCCAGTGACATGTCTCTGTATCCAGAGGTTGTGTGTTTCTACATCTATTTTTTAAATATTAAGAGTATGGGTTCAGAAGGATAAGCTGAATGCTTTGACACTTTGCTGAACTGCATTAATGAATGTTGTTTTATTGCACCATTTTATTTTGGACTGATTCAGGCTTCAGCCCAGGACAGAATCCCTCCTGCAGGCTCTAGTTGCAGAAAATTGTGATAATCGTGATGCTTTATTGGCTGCCTGGAAGAAAAACCCTAAATGTAAGTGTTCTGCTTGCTTCATGATTTGTCACATTAGCACAGACTTTGTAGTACCTCAGGCACTGCTGGATAATAATTCAAAAAATGGATGATTTCATTTGATAAGCTCCATGTATTTACTATTTCCTTACTAGATCCAGTAATTCTGTGTTTGGTTCTTGTGAAGAACTAGAGTTCCCTGTACTTGAAAAAGTATTTTAGTAATTTTTTTTTCCCTGTAATTGTAATCACAGTTGAAATATTTGATTTGGGCTTTTGAAACATTAGACTATGGTAGTGCTGTCAGTGGATACAAGAATTAGATCCCTGTGCTCATAGGAATTTTGTTCAATATTAGAGTACCAGCTCTTCATAGAAGCAGCAGCAAAGTGCTGCAGTGGTGGCTTTCGCAGTAGTTCTCCCATATGTGCAGGTGTCCCAGCTCCAGCACTGTCCCAGTGATGGGAAGTTGGTTCTTGCTCTCAGCCTGTGGGGAGGGTGATGCCACAGCAGAGCTGCTCCTGTCCCTGACTCCTGCAGCCATCTAATCACTCCTCTCTTTCATTCCAGATCTGCTCACAGCCTATTGTCAGTGGCTCCCTGAAGCTATGCATGAGGATCTAGCCAAGAACTGGCCACCAGTAGCTCTGTGAAGTGCCCGAGTGTTCTTGCTGGACTCCTTTTCTCCAAGATGTTTTGAGAGCTTGGGTTTCCTTGGAGATCTGCTGACACAGATGGACTTGCTAACTGTTAACAATACATTTTTGTAAGCGAACTGGGTTTTACTCTGGTTGTCTGGGAAGCCCTCTGTGCTCCCAGGAGCCCTACCAGCTGTTTCACTGGTATTTTGTAATATGAATGTTTGGATAATTTTATCCACTGTATTTTACAGATGGGGCTTTTTATCCGAAGTTTCTCTTTGGACTATATTAGTCATATGGACTGTAATAAATATGTGTAACTCTTGCTTTGGCTGGGAGACGTGTTCAGTGTGGGGTGCTGCAATAAGCAGAATTTCAGACCTTTGTGGACCCTTCCTCATGTGTGACTGCAGATCCAAACACAGGCTGGACCTTGGTCCTCATGGTGGCTTGGCCCTGGCCAGCAGCACAGTAGCACATGGCCACAAGCTCCACAGGAAGCACAAAAGTGAGAAAACTCAAGGGACAAGGTAAAGATAGTTCAATTAGTGACGAGGAGAAAGATGAAGAATTAAATGGTGAGAAGGTGGTCACTCGTCTCCTCCCACACAATGACCAGCTGGGCTCAGAGCACAAATTACAGGGCAGGTGCTGTCCTGTTGGCCAGTGTAGGTCAGCTGTGGTTGTGTCCCCTCCCAGGTTCTTGCCCACCCCAGCCTGCTCCTGGGGGAGGCAGAGGAGAGAACAAGAGAAAACCTTGACCTGTGCAAGTACCCCTCAGCAACAGCCAAAACACAGCTGTTATCAACACTGTTCTAGTCACAAATCCAAAACAAGGCCAGTGCAGTCCTAGTATTTCTTTTCCTGCTTCTCTAGGAGTTCGCCATGAGTTCAGAGTATCCATTAATCTTGCTTTTGATGTATGGCTCCAGTTGACCTCCCCTTTTTTCTTCTTGGCAAACCCTTTGCTCATGCTGTTCCTTTGCTGGTGCCTGCACTGCTGCAGGATGAGGAGGGGTGAGCAGAGACCCTCCTGTCCCCGGGGGTCAAGAGGGAGCTGGTGCAACCCAGCCAGAGAAGAGGCTGGATTCCTGCTCCTCTGCACTTCAGAGACTAGATGAGTACACAGGTAAGTGTTAAAAGTATAAAGTGTTGGTGAAACATCAGCTTTGTTTTCAAGCAAGAAACTTGTGTTTTTAATGTAAGCGCTGTGATGCTTTAGCCTTGAGCATGAGGGTGCTGTGAGCTCTTGGCTGGGCTCCTTTCTCCAGCAAGAATTGCAGTAGGAATTCTGTACTTATGGGAGGGAAGAAGAAAAAAGGAAAATATCAAACCTATTTACAAATTCCAGCTCCTTTGTGAAATTGGGTAAGGGAAAGCAATTTTCAGAAAGCTCCCTCACTTTTTTCCAGAGGAGGGGAGGGAAAGAGGGAGATGCTGAGCTCTTCTCCCTGAGTCCAGGGCCAGGAGAGGTGCAGATGTGATGTTAGGAACTGTTTCTTTACTCAAAGGGTGTCCGGACAAGGGGTCAGGCTGCCCAGAGAGGTGCTCGGTGCCCCAAACGTTGAAGAGGCAGTTGGACAATGCCCTTACACCATGCTATGACTTCTGGCCAGCCCTGAAGGGGTCGGACAGTTGGACCAAATGAGAGTTGTAGGTCACTTCCAAGTGGAGTAGTTTGTTTTAGGCTATGAAAACAATCTGCTCTGAGAGGCGGGGGCAAAAAGACGAAAGCGAAAAAGTGGAGATGCCGGGGATTGAACCCGGGGCCTCATACATGCAAAGCATGCGCTCTACCACTGAGCTACATCCCCTTGCTGGACAACTGTGCCCGCACACCAGATATAGAGATACTCAAATCCGTGTGTCAGGCCTGGTTCCAGGGATCTTCGCTCGCTTTGTGGCTTCCCCGACCCTGCACCGCGACCCGGTGCCAGCAGCATCCGCAGGAGCAGCGAGAAGCGGGAGCCTCTGCCCAGAATGAGCAGCTCTGCCCGGAGAGGGTTCCCTGACCTTATAGTGGAAGGCGGGAAGCAACTAACATATACCTGTCCTCGTTAGTATAGTGGTGAGTATCCCCGCCTGTCACGCGGGAGACCGGGGTTCGATTCCCCGACGGGGAGGTTGCAGCTTTTATTCTCTGCTACCGTTTTCCCCGGGCGACCCCACGCAGAGGCCCGACCGCGGGGCCTGTGGGCGAGCGAGCGCGTCTCTCCCACAGTGAGGGCGGCCTTTGAGAAGGCGAGGTAGGACTGGCAGAACGGCTTTTTGTACCAGGGAAGGAGAGTCAGGGTCCGCCGCTCTACCCAGGGTGCTTTCTGAGCACCCCGCTGCTGGTGTTTGGGGGGTGCCTGGGGTCCTGTCCCTTCCCGCGAGCTATTGGACAGCTCTCCCTAACACACGAACACCCTGGGCCGGCCCAGGCACCTGGCGCTGTGGCCGCGGGGGTGAACCCTGCGTGGGATGAACCCTGAGTGGGGGGCCCGGGCCCAGCACCCACGGGTGGGCTGGGCGGAGTCGTACCTGCAGCCAGAGAAAAGCCCCCAACCAGCCGAAATAGCTCAGTTGGGAGAGCGTTAGACTGAAGATCTAAAGGTCCCTGGTTCAATCCCGGGTTTCGGCAGACCTCTTTTTTTTTTCACCCCACGATAACAGCTGTTCGTTTTGCCGCGGAGCGCGGGCGGTGTCTGTAGTCCCGGCTGTCACCTCGGGCGCTCACGTCTCTGAGCTTTGCCGGCATGAACAGCTCTGTGGCGGGGGCGGCTGCAGTGGCCCTAGCCCATGGTGAGTGTGTGGGCATGACCTGGCCAGGGGATAAAAGCTTCTCGAGCCGTCCTCGTTAGTATAGTGGTGAGTATCCCCGCCTGTCACGCGGGAGACCGGGGTTCGATTCCCCGACGGGGAGGTTGCACTAATTTTTGCCTTCGCATTTACTTTTTCCTTCCAATACTGCTTTTTCTAATTTCGGAAGGAGGGGCTCAAAGAGCGCGCAGAGCGTTCTTTCAAGAGCTGCTGAATTTAAGGGCTAGCAGTGCACGCTGCCGCGCACAGCCCGACCCCAGCCTGGGGGTCCCGCGGCCGCCGGTGCCCCCTCCATACAGGGCACTCTCTGCACGGGTCGACCAGGACCCCGCGGCTCTGCCACGGGAGAACGGCATCGGCAGGACCTGGGGAAAAGACAACGCGGGGCAAGGGGATGTAGCTCAGCGGTAGAGCGCATGCTTTGCATGTATGAGGTCCCGGGTTCAATCCCCGGCATCTCCAGGAGAGGCCCTCTCCTTTTGTACATATTTTTTTTTCTGTTTTGTATTTTATCTGGGGTTTAGGCCCCCACAACACATTGAACAGCAGGAAACCGCTGCCTAGAAAGACCCGCGGTGGCAGTTTCCTAGTGGCACAAAATATCTGTTTTGTGTCACTTGGTTCTCCCCAGGACCACGCGAGCACACAAGGTTCTGGCATCTCTCAGGGGATTCCATCACCACGCTGAGACCCTGCACACACAGAGCGGCACAAAAGGAGGAAGCACCAAACCCTGAGATGCAGGAGACAAGGACCTGCCAGCCCTGCCCAACACCTCCCCACCCCAGAACCCAGCAGAGCTGGTTGTGGGCAAACCTCAGTGTGGTCACCACAGAGCTGGCTCAGCATCCCAGAGCCAGAGGGGAGGAAGGCCAGGATACCACAAGTGATGGCACTCGCTGGCTGTGCTGGTGCAGCAGCTCTTCCCTGGCTCTGTGGTGTTGACTCACCCTGCTGTACTGCTCCAGACAGCCCCTTGGCTTTGCTCAGAGGAGGTCAAGAGGAGCTCACGGGAAACAAGCTCCTTGCTTTGATCTCCTGGGCTGGCCCGGCTCACACAGCTCTCTGGAGCTCACACAGCTCTCTCTCACCTGGGACACTTCTTCAGAGCAGGAGGCCTCAAAGCTGTGGCACAGAGACCACAGCCCATGCAGAGCTTGAAACAGCTTTTATCTACACAGCTCCGTTACCAGCTGCTTTATCTGCACGGCTCTGTTACCAACAGTGTGTCCAATTTGCTCTGGAAGGAAGAGCTGACTAGTGCCAGACGTGACATTTCCTGCCAAGGTGCTTCAAACACTCCTTGTGCTATTTACTTGTGTTATTTTGAGCCAGATGTTTGGCTACAGTACTGGTAAGTGTGAAGATCCCTGTTGTGAACAGCTCCCTGGCTGGGATCTGTCTGGGCAGCTGAACCTCTGAAAGAGTCCCTACACAAGAGAGAGATGGTTCCTGCCCCACAGAGTTTGTAGAAACAGGCACAAAGCAATGGACTTTTTGTCACAGGAAATCACTATTTGTCAGTTCAGGTCATGGTCTGTTAGGACCAACATCCTACTTGTCTGGAAATTGTAGCAAGGGGCCCTCGTACGGACAGTGCAGGAGAAACACGGGGTGGCTTTGTTCAGAGAATGCCCCTCCCAGCTCAGGCCAGCACTGCCCTGCAAGCCAGCCAGACACGTTTGGACCTAACATCTGCCCTGCAACCTGGCTGCAACACAGACCTGGACCTTCAGGGGTGTGCTGCCCCACCAGGATGTGCCCCAACCCAGGATGCTCAGTGGATGGCCTACCGTGAAGAGGTGGAGAACAGCACTGCGTCATTTTCCTTTTTCCATGTTACAGGACTCCATCTTGTCACAAAATAAATTGCCATGAGTCTTTCTGACTGTTTTCAGAACAGTCCAGAGTGCTTGCTCTGTAATTAAAATAATCTTAGTGTTATTATTGAGGAAAGACCAAAATCTGAAAGGTTATTCCAATATTTCATGTTTACACAACTCCAAATGCGCACAATATAAGCTCAGAAGAAACCAACAGACTTTTGTGGATATTTCCCCCCCCTCCCCCAGCTAAACCACCTGGGTGTTTGAGATGATTTTCACTATTGCAATACTGAGTTTTAACACACACGTAAGGCAGCAGAGGCCAAGAAGCTCCCCAGAGTGTTCCCCTCTTGCAAAAGCTCCATGTGTCAGGCAAAGGCAGGCTGGTTTCCCTCAAACCAATCACAAAGCTGTTGCTGGGCTTCTGCTCCCTTCCTACTGGTGTGCAGCCCTGGGTGTTATCTGTGTCCGTGGGTAGGCAGCGGCTGCTCTTGGGTGCTGCCAAAGGAAGGATTCTGTAGGCGGATTGAACCAAACGGCCTCTCATGGCTCTGGCAAACAAAGCCCGGGTTTGTTCTCAGCTCTGCCCCTGCACGGCTCTGTGGCTTGACTAGTATGGCACAGGAGCCAAGCGAGTACAACAGAAGGTGCTCTGAGAACAGGATGAGAAACAGGCATTTTTATTATTTCTGTTTATGATTGGTTTTACCAAAATGCCATTAGTCCTTATAAATGCCATTTACCTCTGATGCATACCCCACTTTATGTGTGCATATACACACTGATTATCTCAGGCAGACCGACTGCAGAACTCAAATCTCTCTGTCCATGAGTCCTCCTCTCCCACTGCCACCTCCATCCCCTGGCAGGAGTCTCCTGCAGGCTCCCTGCCCTGCTGCAGCCTCAGCCCTTCAACTGCTCTGCTCTCAGTCCCCAGTGGGTGTCCCTGTCTCATTACTGTACCTGGGTACTGCTTGTTCTCCCTGTCTCTTGCTCCACAGGCCATGGTGGCACAGAGGGCCTGGCACAAAGCTGCCCGTAGGCCTCACCCCAGCCAGTCCCAGCAGCCCAGGGTGATGGAGACCATCATNCTGTAAATCTTTGGGTTGTGTTTTGTTGTCGGCTTGGCCTGCGAGCCCCGCGGTGAGTGCTCCGCGGCTCGGCTCCGCCGTGCTTCCGCGGAGAAAGCGGAGNGCAGCCTCAGCCCTTCAACTGCTCTGCTCTCAGTCCCCAGTGGGTGTCCCTGTCTCATTACTGTACCTGGGTACTGCTTGTTCTCCCTGTCTCTTGCTCCACAGGCCATGGTGGCACAGAGGGCCTGGCACAAAGCTGCCCGTAGGCCTCACCCCAGCCAGTCCCAGCAGCCCAGGGTGATGGAGACCATCATGCCCAGCCACTTCTCCCCCTCTAGCATGCTGAAACACATCGGAGACTTCTTAAATAGAGAAATACGCCAGTTTTCAGACTCAGACATGGGACCTTCTCCCCACAGGCACCTCAGCCTCCCAGGGCAGCCCATGGGCAGAGCTGCCCCTCAGCCTGCCTCAGGGAGGAAAATCATGAGGAGCTTCTGAAACAGGGACGCAACTGTGGGGGTTTAGATCCCTCAGTAAAATGTAGGGCTCTGACAAGAAGCTTTAGGCACAGGGGCCTGTCCGAAGTCGAGAGGACTCTGCTCGCTGAGGCACCACAACCCCCACGTACCCCAGGCCCTGGCCCCACTCCGGTCGCTCCATGCCGGGTTTTCCTCCGCGCTCCTTGGTTCACTCACTGCCGCCCCCCACCCGCCAGCTTCGTTGCAGAACGGTTCGAGTGCTTGATCCCTCCGCGCTGCCGGGCACCGCTTCCCTCCATCTCCCCAGTAGAGGTACGGCGCGCGCCACAGGGAAAATAGAGCCTGGCGGAGTGATCTGGGGCGCGGGGGCGGGGCGGGGTGGGGGTTATA
>VYZX01002827.1:834906-924907 GCA_013401335.1 Brachypteracias leptosomus | reverse complement strand
GCTTCTCTGGACCCAAGACATGAAATGATGGTTGATGTTGAGTTGAGCATGTGAAGTTACCTGTAAATAGTGATATTGAACACATTAGTGCCTACACATGTAGGGAGAGTCAGGTCAGCAGCCTAAGCAAGCTCATGTGGGAAGATTACTGGTTTAATCCAAAGCTATTTGAGTGGCATTGGCGGGAAACCTTCAGTATGTACATGCCCTCGTTTCCTCTGGGCTTGCCAAGTCACACCATAAGACCGTGTTCTGTATGTTGTGATTGCATCAGTCACTTGGCTTGGGGGAAAGGCTTCACTTACTGTAAATATGAATAAACAAAGGGGTAAAGCTTATTAGTGTCCTTGTGTTCCTGCTGAGCAAGATTAGTGCCCTTCCCTAATGTGGGCCATAAAACAGGCTCCATAATAAAGGACTTTGTTTATGCTGGTGAGTTGAGCTGCAGCTCCTTCGGGAGCTGGAACAGGCTTGAGATGGGCACAACCTCGTGCTGCTGTGGAGCATCACAGCCCCTTCTTCCCAGCTGGGAAGAAACACTTGGTGTCTGCCAGTTGCTGCAGAATCCCATCTGCCAGGGCTGCCTCACTGCCAGGTGCCACCTCCTCCTGCTAGACCCCAACCCTGCTTGGGGTGGGAGGTTGCCACCACCAGTTCCCCAGCACACTGCCTCCCCTGCTGTCCCATGGCTTCTTGCTGTGGTTCGGTTGCTTCCTCTGCTCTTCAGAAGCAAGCCCAGGCCTGTGCAGCCCATCCTTGCTCCACAAGCATTGGAGGGACACTGCGTGGAGGAAGGTTCTCATGATGTCTCCCATCTCTTTGCAGAGAGTTCAGGTACAAAACAAATATCACATTCCATGACAATGACACGGTTTCCTACCTGGAGTATCGGAAACTCTTCTTCCAGCCAGACTTGTCCAATGGCACTGAAGAAGACTACATCGTTGTGCCAAACATTTTGATGATGGTAAGAACTTGCTCCATGGATGGGTGCTGGCTTCTGAGCTTGTGGGGAGTGCAACGATGCCAAATGCTCAGTCAGTGCTTGCTTCCTTGTTGAGCTTAAGGCAAATCAAGCCATGAGGTGGGTTAATAACCTACAGTTTTCTGCTTTCTGGGTGTTGCTTGTCACGTTGGGCTGTTACCCTTTCAAAATCAGTGTGCAGAGGAGCTAGGCCTGAGTCTGCAACCATCTCTGAGCATCCTCGGGGGAAATGAAGCTTGTGAACCCCCAACTGCTTGCTTCCCAAACTAGGGATAAATGGTGAACCTGTTTGTCCAAGGGGTTTCTCCAGGGCTGTGCAGCAGAAGGACCTTGCAGAGTACTGAAGATGCATTGCTGCTGCTTTCCTAAAGATTGGGCTCTCATCTCAGAGGTGTGTTTTCTTTCCCAGGGAGCGGCTGTGATGATGGAAAACATGCCATTTTTCTTGAAGTATTTAGTGAGTAAAGCCCTGGATAGCCTGAAACAGGAGGCGTTCATGAACCGGACGGTGGGGGAGATCATGTGGGGGTATGAAGACCCTCTGGTAGAGACAATAAATATGTTTGTTCCTGGACTGTTGCCTTTCAAGGGGAAATTTGGCTTATTTGTGGAGGTAAGTAAACTGTTGTTTGGGAACACTAAAATCACAACAGTATTGGTCTTGGGATTGAGTGCTTGGGTTACCCTCCTCACAAACTTCTTGGAGCAGCCACGTGTAGCTGGTGATGGTTGTGTAAGGCTGCCTTAATCCTCCCCTCAGGTACAAAAGCATCTGTTAGAAGCGGTTGCTGGCAATTGAAATATGTGAAAGTGCTTGTGTAAAGCACCCAGATTGCTGACAAAGCACACAAAGTGATTAATGTGTTTCAGTTTTGCTGCATAGAGTGGATTCAAAGTTAATTTCTTCTCCCTGCAGCTTAACAACTCCAATTCGGGACTGTTCACAGTGTACACGGGCATGAAGAACATCAGTAGAGTTCACATGGTGGATTCCTGGAATGGACTGAAGAAGGTAAATGTTGGGCAGCAAACCTCTAGTAGGGGGGCAATGCCTGATCTAAAGCAAGAACAACTGAAAGCTCTCAGTGCTGTTGTATCTCTGGGTCGTAGATTTGAAGGCAAGTTTCTACAGGGCTTCAACTGCTGCAAATTCTGTTCTAGCAAGTTGCCAGAAGACAGCCATCTGACAAGAGGCTTGTCATGGAGCTTTATGTGCAGCTCATCATTGGTGTCATTTGACTTCCTTGAAATGCTCTTGGAGCTGGTTGCTTCTAATGGCTGAAGTGCCAGGCTCCTGTGGCCTCTGTTTAAGGTGTTACTTTAATTACCCCTTGTTAAAGAGGTGCTTATTCTTCCCTTGTGAAATTCCACTCCTAAAATCAAGTGAATCTGCAGATCATCCACTGTGGGAGCTCTTGGGACAGGTGGATCTTGCCCTGTTTTACCATTAATTGGGTGTATGTCTGAATGGGAAAGATTTTGCAAGCTTTCCAGTGTTGCTACCTCCAGCTGCTATGGAAGCAGTGTAGAGTGATGGATGTCCCATGCAGGGATGGGAAACAACTCTCCAGCAAGCTCATCCTTCTGAGCTCTTCTCTCTACGTCTGTCCTGCAGGTGAACTACTGGAGAAGCAGGCAGTGCAACATGATCAATGGGACTGCAGGGGAGATGTGGCCACCATTCATGTCCCCGACGTCACTGGAGTTCTACAGCCCTGATGCCTGTAGGTGAGGCCACAGCTGCCAGCTTGTCCTGGTGCAGGTGACAGGAGACAACTCTCCTCGTGCAGTGACACAGAGGATTTGGGACTCGTTTCTGGAGTCCAAGTTCAGCTGCAGCTCAGTGTTGAGTGTCTGGGCTTTGTGAATGGTGTAGTGTGAATCAGCAGTGTCTTGTGGCATTCATAAATTCCTTCCAGATCTCTGGAGAAATCCAAAGTGTTGAATCAGTAGAAAACAACCAGTCCAGATCAGATGTGGGAGGCGAGAGGGAGAAGTGAGAGTTGTCCTAAGGAAATCAGCTGTAACTGTTTGCAGAACTATCTCAGCTGACTGGATGCTTGCAGAAATGGTCTTGGGGGGGGGGGGGGTTGTGCTTGTGCCACCATTTCCAGGCTGCTGCTTTTTGGGTTTTTTGCTGCCTACTGTGTCTGTCCTGTGTGAGACACCCTGACCATAGCTGGTCACACAGGGGTTAAAGTGCCCTGCAGAGTCTGCCTGTGGGGAAAGTCCCTGAGGCTGGAAGGAGGGGAGGCCAGGAGGCAGCTGGTGGCACAAAACCCAGTCCCCAGCTTGGGGAAGGTAATGTTAATTCAGGCTTTGTAGATAGTGCTGCAAAACAAGCAAGGGCTCATGTTGGAGAGCAATGACCTCTTCAGTTGAGCAAGCAAAGTCAGCTGAGCCAAGTATTAGTGCAGGAATTCCTCTACACAAGGAATATCTGCAAATACTAAAATGACCCCCAAGGACTTCAGGAACGTTTACCAGTAATTTAAATACACATACCTGTTTCTGTAAAACTGCAGAAATCTGAGGAGCAGAGCATGTTTCCTGGCAAGGCATAAAGTGAAGTGGAGGAAACCAAGCTTGGTTTCCTGTTCTTGCAGGACAGTGCTGTGGGGGAAGTGTCTGCCTCTTCACCAGGCACTGCTGTCTCTTCTTCCCAAATCTCTGTCTCAGCTACTCCTCTAGCCTAGCTGACTAGGAAGGAGTTACAACCATCAGTAGATAGACAAGACCATGTCTGCCTTGCTGCAGGGCAGGGAATGGCCTGGGATGGCTCATCTCCTGTGCTGTTGGCACATTAAATGCAGCTGATGCTGAGATGCAACTACCTGGAAGGTGAGCAGGGCCAAGAGGCAGGCATGTAACTGCTGTCCATGGCCTGAATCTCCCCATCTTTGGTCTTGGTGCCAGAATGGACCTGGTGTCAGCTTCAGGAATAAGCATCCCCTTGGCCTGCCCAGGCTGTCTGCATCCCTGCAAGTCTTGCTTGAGTGTGAAGGGACCAAACTTCCCTCCTGGGAACTTGCTTCTATCCTGGCCAGCTGGTAGCAATGATGCAGCATAACATCACCAGCCTATTGTATCAAGAAAGAAATCTTGGTACGTAATGTAGTACAATTTTTCACTTCCCTGACAGCCTATATGCTGGAGTTGTGCTGCAAAAGAGATTTAGTCAGTGTCCATCCCCTGTGACAGAGCTCCTTGGAGCCAGGGCTTGCACAAAGGAAGGTATTATCTCTTGGAGAGCAGCCCTGGGGATTACTACATGCCTTTAAACAAATCTCATCTGGGTACTGCAAACAAACTTCTAAGCCTGTGGTTTCTCTTCGTGACTAGTTCTAACCAACCCTTTATCTGTGCTCAAAACATGGAAAGCAAATGGCTTAAATGCTCATTCCCCATCCAAAGCTTTGCTCGGAGTGTTTATCTTGATCTCAAAGTCTAAGTTACGTTGCAACTGCATCTTATCCAGCCAAGATAAGAGCCCAGTTCTGTGCTAGGAACCTGCTGGCTCATCCTGATCCTTCTCCACTACAACCCTTCCAGATCCATGACACTGGTGTATGAGCAGTCTGGAAGCTTCAAGGGTGTGCCCACCTATCGCTTCGTGGCACCGAAAACTCTCTTTGCCAATGGCTCGGATTATCCACCCAACGAAGGCTTCTGCCCCTGCAGGCAGTCTGGCATCCAGAACGTCAGTACCTGCAGGCTGAGTAAGTCCTCTCCTCCCTGGGCTCTCCCTGTATTAAACTGTGGGGATGTGACACGAGCTTGGCCAGCTGGAAAATTGGCTCTGCTGTCGATCGGGGTGCCCCAAGTCCCCTCAGTCCATGGCCCTACAACAGCCTGGCGTTGGTGGGAAGGCCCAAGGAGCGTCATGGCCCCGGTTGAGGGGCAAGGGTAGAAGGAGGCAGGCCACGTAACTGCCAAATTAAATGTTAACTTTGGACACTGAGTGCAGGTCATGCAGGAGGGAGAACTCAGACTTAGTGTCTGGGCACAGCGAGTTACCGTGACATCACGTGGTGCGTGGGGCAGAGGGTGGTTTCAGCACTGGGTCCTTACCCTCCCAGAGCAACAGAATAAGCTGTACAGAGGGAAGGGACAGAGCTTTCTGGCTAGGAGGAGAAAAGCATGAAAGCCTGTTTAGAACAAGTGCTGCAATGGCTTAAAAACCTCAAGAAAAAGTCTCGGATGGGTTTGGATGCACTTAAGGTGTCTTTGTTCTCCCCCAGATGCACCCATGTTCATTTCCCATCCTCACTTCTACAATGCTGACCCTTTCCTGGTGAATGCTGTTGAAGGCCTCCACCCCAGCAAGGAGAAGCACGGGCTCTTCCTTGATGTGCACCCGGTGAGTGACTCCACCAGGGTCCTCCCCTCGCCCCGGGGTCCAGCCCCAGCTGGGGGTGGAATCTGGGACCGGCTGCCTGGTGGCCTCCCTCTGGTTTTGTGGCACTGATTTGAGCAGGTTCCATAGTGCAAAGACTGGCAAGGACATCTGCAGATAAAAATGTCAAAGCCATAAACTAATTGGCTTCTAGAGAACTAATTATAAGCATAATTGTTTCAATAAACACTATCAAGTTATTTCCACTGACTCAGGTCTATAACACCAGGAGGTGTATCTAATAGCAGTCCAGTTACAGCCCATATCTGCAAACATGTGTTGCCATGAGAGCTGACTGGCAAGGTCTGAAGACCACGCTGTAGCTGAAGCTGTCACCACCATTTCTGGGCTGGCTTCTTCCAATCTCTCAACCTGCCCATCTCACCAGCTGCTTTTGCCCTGGCCTGCTGCTGTGTTACACTTCTCCCATATCTATAGCATGAGGGTGAAGTCACCACTCCAGTGGTGACAAGTTGGATGTCCTGAGCCATCGTTGTCCCAGTTGGTGGTGGGGAGGGGACTTTGGGATCTTCCACCCACGGCCTGTGTTGCCTGTAGCCAGATCTTCTGAATATTTGGTGATGTTTGCCCAATCGAGAAACCAGTTGCCCTCCCAAGATAAGGTAATTTGTGCTTCTTGCCTAGGCATTGGGTTCTCTGCTTTTCTTATCGCAGTTAAAGAAATCTAATTAAGTTTATTACAGTATCAAATATCTACTGATAACAGTGCAATTAACTATATTCCTATCTAGCTGCAGCCTGCTGAGTACAAACAGAAGTAATCCAATAAAAACTGTATGCCCTTAATGTGTTACCAAACTGCAATGTCATGAGAAACCAATGACTTAATGGGTGTCAACAAGGCCAGCTCTGAAGTGTGATATTTTCATGGTCTTTGGGTGTTGCTGGACAGGGGTGTCTGTTGGCTCCTAGTTAGGAGAAATGTTTTGTCCTTTGCTGTGTATGTGAATCTTTTGTGTTGATGCATTTCCATCCTGCTGCTGGTAGGATGAACAGCAGAAGAGGCTTATCAGGCTTCAGAAAACATTGAAGTTGCTACTAAACCCCCATGCCTAGGGAGTCACTTGCAGGTTGTGTGTGCTACTTGGTAATTGGAGCTTGCTTATGTTCAGTCCCATGAGCCCTGGGTCACACAACATCTCCCTGGTTCATGCTGTCTGCCCACTGAATGCGTGCTGCCTCCTGCAGCAACCACATCTGCTCAGGTTCATTTGTGCCTTCAGACCACCCCAAGGGAAGTGCTCCCTTCTGGATGCTGCTGGGCGTGAAGGTCTCACTGGCCAGAGCGTCCCAGTGAAGGGGATGGACTGCAAACAGCCATGGGGACAGTGCTGTCCACTGTGAGCAGTCCTCCCCAGAGCCTGCTTGACTGATGCTTGTGCTTTGGTGGCAGCCCCAGCCACGCTCCTGGGCTTGTGTGTGGTGACTGCAGTGGATGTTTGGATGATCTAATCCGTTGCTCTGGAAGGTGGCACCCAGAGCAGTTACAATGGAAAGCAAAGCTTGCTGCTCCTCTGCAGAGCTCTCCAGCCAAGTGTTGGCTTTACTGATGAACTGATTGGTCTCTTTCTGTGCAGATGACAGGCATCCCCATGAGTTGCTCCATCAAGCTCCAGCTGAATCTGTACATAAAGCACGTGTCTCATATATCGTAAGTAGTTACTTTTTCACGTCCATCTCCCTTCCTTGAGCAGGGAGTGCTGCTGATGCTGGGGTCACTGCAGAGTTTGCACTCCTCAGAGATGAGGTACCTTTAGCAGTAGCAGTTGCTGTGGTTGTAGAAGCCAGCTGGCTCACGTGGTGAAATGTCAGCTATTCCAGTGACCTCAAACTGCCATCCTTTAGCAGTTCAGCCTCTGGCTGCCTGTTTACTCTGCTCAAGACAGCCAGTGAGTGGACTGCTCCTCCTGGTGAGGCACAGGAGCCGTTCCCCTGCCCTGTGTTGCTTCTCAGAAGGTGTTACATCCAACACGGAGAGGCAAAAGACACTTGAGTACAGGGCTGACAGTTCCAACCTGTGTCTAAAAGGACCCTTTCAGCTCTATGAAAGCCAACAGGCTCTGTAACAAAGTTGTGTGGTGCCAGATGTTAAACACCCAAAGGGTGGGGGTGTGCTCTTGCTGCTGTGACTGGCTCTAGTTCACACACCAGCAGACAGCCCCGATGCTGTGAACTTGGCTGCACCACCCTCTGGTACCATGCAGGTGACTGAGACCTCTTGGAGCTGCATGAAGTTCAGCATTCCAGTTCCCTGAGTTTGTGTCCTTGGAGCCCAGATTGGGGATGGCACTTGCTGCTGTCATCAGGCAGTTAAACACCAATGGAAGTGTGAACTCTGCTCTTGCATGAGAATTACAAGTTGGACCTGGTCCCTCGAGGGAGGAGCAGCTCACTGAAGCAACAGGAATTTCTACCACTGGGTTCCTGGCCACTATCAGTCTGTCAGACCCAGCCCTTAGGAAGAATTATGGCACTGATTGTGGCCTGAACAACCAGAAACTTAAGTGCGTATTTCTTTTTTGTTTGTTTTTTTTCTTCTTTCTTCCCTCTCTAGTCAAACAGGGAACATTAAGCCGGTAGTCCTGCCTCTGCTGTGGTTTTCAGAGGTGAGCTGCCTTCCTTGACCTGATTCCACAGAGCGTCCCCTTTGGGAGGGGGGGAACCACTTCCCCATCACCCAGTGCCAGGGAAACTCCACTTTGGATAAAGCTTTAAGCCAGACAGACTAATTAAGCACCAGCAGAAGGCTTTGCAATACTTGGCTCTGTCATTAATCCCTCTGAGCTGAACAAACCCTGCACTATACTTGGTAAACCTCTGGCTCTGTCCTAGATGTGGGGTTAAATAGGGCCCAGAGCAGGGTTGCCAGCATCCCTATGGGAATGTGGGCCAGGGAGTGTGGTCTCCAGCTGTGTGCCTGCCCAGCTGACTCCAGCTATTTAGGAGAAGCTTCAAGTCTGGCTGAATTTTGCATAAATTCCCTAACCTGTGCTGGGAGGTGGTGGGAGAGGAGTTGGGCAGCTGGTCTGTGTCAGCCCTGGATGGGAGGGAAATGCCACTGAGAACTTTGCTTTTTTGAGCAGAGTGGATCCATTGAAGGCTCAGTCCTACAGCAGTTTTACAACAACCTGGTGCTGATCCCGTCCTTGCTGGACTACCTGCAGTATATCCTCCTCGGGCTGAGCGTCCCACTCATTATCTCAGCAGCTGTACTCATGGCAAAGAGTCAGGTAAGGACTTGCAGATGTCTGGTGGGAAATGCTGTTAGTCAAATCAGACTTAATCAGATGATGTAGATTGGGCTGACAAATCTGATGCTCCTGAGGAAACATTGGCTGATGCCATGAGCAATGTCCTAATGGTGCCAGGTGCCAGCACATAGCAGCAGGACTTCCTCAGCCATCTAGAAACTGGGCTGCAAATAGGCAACATAAAAGCATTTCTGGCCTTCTCAGTGCTCAGGTGATGGAAGTGGGTTCCTGTCCGAGGAGGTATTTCTCAGCTCATCCAGCTAATGAAAGAACAAGCCTAGCTCATCAACCAGCCTCTGTAGAAAGCTGCAGGTCTGTGTCATTGCACACTTCTGTTCGTCTCTGGAGGGTCCCAAAAGTTTTCTAATCTGAACAGCATTCTGGAGAGGATGAAGCTACTTGAGCACAACTTGTTCACAAATGAAACGCAGTTGCTGTGTTATTGTAGGAGGGGCACAGGCACTGTGGCTGCTTCTCAGCCCAGACTGCACTCTGTCTTCCCCTGAAACTCACTTGGTTTCTCTGCAGACTGCTCCAAAGAGTTAAACCCTCAGGGCCTTTGTGGATCTGGGCTTACTGAGAAGCAAAGACCTTTGAAACCTGCAGGGAGCTGGCAGCTGGGGAGAAGGTGGCCCAGGATGGGCAGTGAGGGTGCCTGGCTGGCACAGGAGTCTGCCCTGAGCTGTATGGACAGAATATGCAGTACCTAAAACACTTGATGGAGATCTGTGGCTCCAGCTCCAAAACATTCATCTGATTACACTAAGCTCTCCAAAGCTTTAGCTCTTGAAGTGGAGATCTAGCTCCCTCCCCTAACCTATATCAAAGCAAGTTCTGCACTACAGTCCAAGGGCTTGAGCTGGCTCTAAAGCTACCCAAGTGAAGAGGTACTTGTGGGGATGGAAATGCAGCACTTAGGATGAGGGGGTCAAGGGGAGAGCACGTGTGAGGGGCTGCTTTGCTCACCCTCCTCTACCTGCCTGTACTGAAGCACTAATGCAAACCCACTTTAAATAGTGGCAGGGTTCTCAGAGTGTCACGTAATTGGATTTTAACCAAGCCTACAACTGCTTAATTGACTTAAACACATGATCCTAAATCCCCTTGTTCCTCCACGTACCTGCCAGCAGGATGGGAGCAATGCTGGGGCTGGGGGCTCAGCGTTAGACCCTCACTGTGCTCCCGAGCTGGTTGGGCTTTGTGTGCTGAACCTCTCAGCTTCAGCAAGTGCAAGTGGTCACTGGCAAACAGGCTTCACCCCGCTGCATATCAGAAAAATGTCATTAGTTGCTGGGCAGCTACTTCTGAGACCTTATTCAGCCCTGGGCTGGCATTTCCTCACCCTGCGTTGTGCAGATCTTAAGTCCTGGTATCAAAGAGCCTTAACCATGCCAGAAAGGTTCAGGAAGAAAAGCTGGATTTTAAATTCACTCAAGTCAACTGAGTATCTGCTTGTGAAATAATCCCAAACCCAGGCGTAAGCCAGCTGTATTTGAGTGCTCAGCCAAGTGTCACGAAGTAAAAATCAACTGCAGAAAGTGCCTGGCTACCTGGAGAGCGATTAAAAGCCTCAATGACCTTATAAATCTCCAAGGAAGCTGTTCAACAACACATGAAAGTCTCTGCTTAATGAATAGATAAGAGCAGTAAACTAGAAGACAGCCATTTGCAGCCAAGGTGTGTTCCTCACTTGATTGAAGTGTTGCTGATCTAGCGATGATTGCTGAATCACCTCCCTCCTGAAGTCACAGCTGATATCAGAGAGGACACTGGGTGAGGGCATTCTCTGCACCTTCACATGTCTGCAACGTGAAGGGCTCCCTGAACCCAGCTCCTCCCTGGAATATTTTGTGTGCCTCTGGCTTCTGGAGGGAGCAGTGTGCTCGGAACCTAGCCCAGATCAGTTATTGTGAACCATTGAAATCTTAGTCTAGTTTATAGTGGAGCCAGTTTGAAATGCATCTGTTGGACCTGCAGTTCTAGAAAAAAGTAAATAAATGCATGAATCTGTCCAAATGCAGAGTTGTAGCTCTCCTCTGCTAACCCAGCCTGGAGCCTGTGTGGTGGCACAGTTAAAAAGGCAAACAGACCATTTTAAAACTGGCTTGACACTGACCAAAATCTTCAGTAGCACTTAGTTTAACCTAAATTCTGCAATCCTCATTAATAACTAGATTCTAGTCGAGCGGTGATTTAAAATCTCCTCCTCAAATTGGAACCCTCGTGGAACTCGTGTCCCAGCACACCATAAACTAGCCTGATTGTCTTCTAGGAAAAATGCTTTTTATTTTGGAGTAGCAATAAAAAGAACTCAGACAGTAATAAGGCCAACCAGGCCACCTCTGCCAAAAAGCTGCCTCCGGTTAAGGGGACGGTGTTGCAGGAAGCCAGACTGTAGGTGGGTACCCAGCCAAGGTAACACTTTTCTCCTCATCCTGATTTGATTCAACTTTGCTGAAAACCAATCAAATGGAAATATTTACTGTCTACACCCAGCAAACGTGCCCTCCTGGTGAGCTTTGGTATCATGATGTTGTCTCATGGGTTTATTCAAGGCAATTTAGATGTCTTAATGCTGCAGGCACATGCTCCTACTGTTTCTCCTGGTGTCCCTGCTCTGCAGCCCTAATAATGTCAGCAGGGACCAGGGTGAAAAGTAGGGTTGGTGTGAAGAAACACTTTTCTTGTCTGTTGCCCCTGCCTCCAAGTGTTTGAGATCCAGAGGTAAGTTTTGGGATGGGTGAATGCTCATGGAGGTAGCAGAGGTAGTCAACTGGTGGGTGTCACTCCCCTCCTGTGTGGAAGGAGCCCTGGTGGAAAGGCTGTCAAGAGGGGGTTTCTGATGTATAAAATATCTGGGTTTGTATTACAGGATCACAAAATCACTGACTCGGTGAGGTTGGAAGGGATCTCTGGAGGTCATCTGGTCCATCTCCCTGCTCAAGCAGGGTCACCTAGTACCAGTTGCCCAGGACCAAGTCCAGATGCCTCTTAGTATCTCCAAGGGTGGAGATTCCCCAATCTCTTTGGGCAACCTGTTCCAGTTTTTTACAGTTTTCACAGTTAAAAACACACTTTTTTTTTTAATGTTCCAATGGAACCTCCTGTGTTTAAGTCTGTGCCCATGGTGCACTTTGTCTCCTGGACACCACTGAGAAGAGCCTGTCTCTGTATTTACATTCTCCCTTCAGATACCTGTATACATTGGTAAGATCCCCATGAGCCTTCTCTTCTCCAGGCTAAACAGTCCCAACTCTCTTGGACTTCACTCATTTAAGAGATGCTCCAGTTCCTTAATCCTTTTAGTGGCCCTTTGCTGGAATCTTTCCAGTAGCTCCATCTCTCTGGTCCTGGGAAGCCCAGAGTTGGGCACAGTACTCCATGTGTGACCTCACCAGTGAAGAGTAGAGGGGAAGGATCTCCCCCCTCAACCTGCTGGCAACACTCCTGCTGGGACACAGTTAGCTGCCTTTGCCACATGGGCACACTGCTTGCTCATGGTCAACTCAGTGTCCACGAAGACCCTCAGGTCCTTTTCTGCCAAGCTGCTTAAGAGCTGTGTGACCCTTATGTACTGATGCATGGGGTGGTTGTTCTCCAGGTGCAGAACTTTGCACGTCCTCTTGTTGAACCTCATGATGTTTCTGCCAGCACACTTCTCTGGCCTGTTGAGGTCCTTCTGGACAACAGCATCATCGCCTGGTATATCAGCCACTCCAGTTTTGTGTCATCAGCAAACTTGCAGATCATTAATAAAGATGTTAAGCAGGACTGGACCCAGTATTGACCCCTGATGTACACTACTAGTTACTAGCCTCCAACTAGACTTCATGCCACTTCTCCTGACCTTCTGAGCCTGGCTGTTTTCGATCCACCTCACTGTGTGCTCATCCAGCCCACACTTTATAGCTTCTCTACAAGGTTATGGGAAACAGGCTTAAAAGCTGTACTGAAATCCAAGTAGATGATCTCCACTGCTCTCCCCTCATCTACCAAGCCATTCTTTTAATTGCAGAGGTTCCTCAGGTTGCTCAAGCATGTTTTCCCCGTGGTGAAGCTCCACTGACTACTCCTGGTGATTTTCTTGTCTTTCACATGCCTGGAAATGGGTCCTTGGATTAGTTGCTCCATCCCTTTCCTGGGGATTGAAGGGATAGGAGTGACACTTGCTTTCCTCCAGTCTTTGGGCACCTCTCACAGTTGCTGGGATTGGTCAAAGATTATGGGGAGTGGCCTTGCTGTGATATGAGCCACCTCCCTCAGCACTCATGGATGCATCCAATCAAGGTCCCTGGATTTATGCATGTCTAGGTTGCTTAACTCTTCTCTGACCTCATCCTCTTCCATCAAGGGTACGCCTTCCTTCCTCCAGACTTTCCCCTGGTCTCTGGGGTCCCCTGCCTCCTTCAGCAACAGGCCCACATCTTCCCTGGTCTTCCTCTTCTACTTCTAGAAGTCTTCCTACTTCTATAAGTACCTGTGTACTTATAGAAGCCCTTCTTCTGATCAGATTTGGTTCCAGCTGGGCTTTGGCTTTCCTGGCTTCATCCCTGCACGCTGGGAGAGTGTCCCTATATTCCTGCCAGGTTCCTGCATCCACCTTCTATGTGCTTCCCTCTTGCGTTTGAGTTTGGCCAGGAGCTCCTTGCTCATCTACATAGGCCTTTTTGCCTGACTTGGGATGCTTGTTGGGATGGACTACTCTTGAGCTTAGAGGAGGTGATCCCCCTCTGCCTGAGCTCTATAGTCACTTTTGCTATTTTCCTGGTGATGTCTTTGGTGCCTACACAGAAGAAGTAGTGGGCAATAGTCAAAGTGTTGGATAAACCTCACGGTCCCTCCACAACACCCCAGATCTAGGTCCCCAGCAAGCAGCAAATGTCTCAAGATGACTGGTTAGGTGGACAGATGGGTGCTCTGTCCCCAGCAGCAGGGATTGACCCACTACTGTCGCTTGCTGCTTCCTCCTGCGGGTCTTGCATGACTTAGGGTCAGGGGCCCACGTGACCTGCTTGAAAGCATACCTGGCTTCTTTTCATCCTCGAGGATGGTGAACCTATTTGGTAGTTGTAAACCTTTAGGTGGAGCAGGAGCCTTCCTCTTGGTGCCAGAAGGCACCAGCTTCCATCCTTCACCCTCCCCAGAGGTTAAACCTACCATGTTAGGGATGGGTGCTGTCTCTGTCTCTACTGCAGCTGGGGTCTGGGGTTCTTCAAGCTGTCATGTCTCTGAGAAGACTCTGTCTACCTCCCTTTCGTCTTCCCTGATGCTGTGCAGCATGCTGACTTTATCCTGTATCTCCTCCACTCGGTGACGCAGCTCTTTGGGCTGGATGTCTGGGGGGTGTTACAAGTATTGGTGGGCAGGAATGGAAATAACTTTTTTGCTGGGGGGAGGAGGTGCAAGAAGCCTTCAGAAAAGGGATCTTGGCCCTTGACCAAGAGCTTTGGGGTGTGCACATCCCAAGTGGGACGTGGTGGCAGGTCTGAGCACGGTGCCACCACCGAGCACGTGGCTGTAACCGTTGTCCTCTCCCCTTCAGAGAACCACCTCCGAGAAGAGCCCACGCCACCCCACCACGCAGAGCATCCCCCACCCCTCCTCCGAGACCACGCCGCTCCTCCAGGAGGCCGAGGCGCTGAGCCAGGACGACGCCGAAGCCTGAGCCACCCGCCTTGGCACCCTCCCCACTGGGACACGGCAGCGCTGGGGCCAGGCCTGCTGTGCATCCCCAGAGCTCTCCAGAAGGTGAAGTCGTCCTGGGAAACTCAACAGAGACCCTGCACACCACGACAAAGCCACTGGCACCAGCACCCCCACACCAGGGCACGGGAAATCTCGTCCAGACACCCAAAACACAGTGTCCAAGAGCCCTTGTCCCCAAGGGGTGGCCTTGGCCACAGCCCCTCTCTGCCCGTGGTGGGCCAGCGGGAGTGGAGATGGGCACTGGCTGATCGAGAAGTGACTTTGCAATTCAAAATTGCCTCTTGGTAGGAATAAAAGGCGCTTTAATGGGAGCCTTTGAAATAAATGAGGTTTGTATATGTAGCACTGATGGGATTTAGTGATCTTTTTAAAAGCCACCGTTCATCTCCCGCGAAGGGGCCTCGCTGTCCTGAAGCCACTTATGGTTTTATTGCCACTTGATGTGACTGGACTACCACCAATCAATCTTGAGTGCTGTCCCTCCAGTGATGTCTCTTCCCAGGGTACCTGGAGCCTGCCCGGGGCTGCTCCAGCCTTTACATGTGTTGGACAGTGCAGTGGTGACTTGTACAGCCCCAGCTCTGCGCCGTGACCCTGCGCTCCAGTGATTCCAACCCACGGCCCTTTCACTTCATCTCTCCTTGCTTTAGGTGCCTGCGTGAGAGGAGCTTTGCCAAAAAACTCGGTGGTGCAGCTGACCTGTCACTCAGCTCCTGACAGTTGTCCCTGCTGCTGCCAGCTCTTCTGGCCGTGCACCAGCGGTGCTGGGGAGGGAGCAGGCAGGAGCTTGTACTTGTCCTTGAGTGTTAATGGAGATACTTGTGCTTCTGAGATGGAGCTATGTGCAATGATGACTGAGGTGAAGCTGTGTGCAATCATGACAGTAATGATGGCTGGTTTTGATTAAAATTCTGCAGATTTCCGAAATGATGTCTTGGGGGATCTGGGTGTTAACTGGGGGCGGGTGGGCTGGGGTCACTCTTTAGCAGGAGAGACGCCCAAAGCCCAGGGATATTCTTGGGTAACTACCAATCAGTAGTTGTCTATCACGCCTGCCTTCCCTGCTCCCCTTGGAAAACCTGGGGCCAGTGCTGGTGCTTCTGGCAAGGATGAAATATGGTGGTGGAAGTCTCTGGTCTCTCTTGGACTAGAAGACTTGTTGCACTGCATACGGCATGGATGCTGTCATGCTCTGGAAACCCTTGCAATAGTCCAGGACAGCCCTGTGACCTTCTAGTGGGGTAAGCAATACTGTCCCTCTTACACTTCCATCCCTCCTACGAAGTGGGAAGAGCATGGGAGCTAAAGCCAACACCAGCAGTTCCTACCCTGGTGCATTCCTGACTGGCCGTGTCCCTAGTCCTGCTGCTGAGCTGAGGCTGTCTTATCGTGGAAGCGGGCGTGATACAACCCAGGTCACCAGGAGGAAGGAAAGCACTTGATCCATAGGTTGAACTTGCCTGGAAGCCCAGGGTGTGTCTCGCAGGCAAGGTGGGACCAGCCAAGCCCCTTGCAGCCAGCGTGGCTGGATTGTTTCTGTGACACAGGTCCTGCTTCACCTCCAGCTGCAGACTGGCTGGAATCCAAACCCCTCCACTGCAAACTGTGCCTCATGACCCTCAGCCTCGGGAAGCGGCGGTGGAAGCGGGTCAAGGCCCCGTCTCGGACAGGGGGACAGTGGGGACACTGACCCCCAACTCACACACTGATAAGACCCAGCTGGATCAAGGAGAACTCCCCTGGAGCTCACCTGCTGGAGGCTTTAACGACTTACTGGTGCTAATTGCTGCTGTACAGGTGAAAACAAATAAAATACTGACAAATATTGCAGATAGGTCCTAGTGCAAGCTTGGTTTTTTTTATTTTAATTTTTTTTTTTGGCCTTTGCAGGAAGATATGTGGCAGGAGCTCTTATTTTGAACACAGATCTGCACGTTGCCATCAGTGTTTCTCTCGGGGGTCCCTGGCTGCCCTGGGGGGGGTGTTGGGGCGCTGCGGTGCTGCCGGCGGCCGCCGGGGGGCGCTGTGGGGCCGCGGACGCGCCGAGGAGACCCCCGGGCGGGTAGCGGCGGAGCTGCCCCCGGGTCCTCTCCCCGGGAGCATCCTGAAGCCAAGGAGGGGGTACGGAGCCCCCAGCACCCCCAGCCATGGGCAGGGCTCCGTGAGAAGCTGGTCGAGGCTGGAGCACCTTCCCCAGGAGCTGCGGTTGTGAAGCCTGGAGAGGAGAAGGCTCCGGGGAGACCTCGTTGCAGCCTCTCAGCACTTGGGGGGGAGGCTCTAGGAAAGATGAGGAGGGACTTCTACAAGGGCTTGTAGCGGTGGGATGAGGAGTAACAGCTTCAAACTGGAAGAGGGGAGATTTAGATTAGATATTAGGAAGAAATTCATCATGAGGCACTTGGCACAGGTTGCCCAGGGAGGTTGTGGATGCTCCATCCTTGGAAACATTCAAGATCAGGTTGGACGGGGTCTAGTTGAAGATGTCCCTCCCCACTGCAGGGAGAGTGGAACTAGATGATCTTTAGGGTCCCTTCCAACCAAAACCATTCTATGATTCTATATAATTGCATTAGCCTCAGGGCACTTCACAAATTCCACTCTGGGTGCCCCATGAAGATGGAGAAACTGAGGCAGGGATGAAGAGCCCCAGGCCCCAGCCTGCTGGCGAGAGCTTGGATGGGTGCAGAAGGCCTGGTGGACTATTGGGCCATTTTCCATCCTCAGTGTGTCCTGCCTGCCTGGTTGACACCACTGCCAAGCTGGATTCATCAGCGAGGTCCCGACATTCATCCCCCCTCCCTGTGCACCAGCTGCTGCAATATATTTATTTGTTCAGCTCGCAGGGCTCCAATTCTATTTCTCCCGCACGTCAGTCACCTTGTTGGCTGCTTGTAAAGTTTCCAATTCATTTAAAAATGCTTCTCATAACCCCCAAGTCCTCTCCTGGCCCTGCCTCAGTCTCCCTTGCCAATTCCCTTTGCCTTCATATGTGGTGTTCAGAGATACAGCTCAAACACCATCGAGGCACAGCCAGCACCCCTGGGAAAACACGCTCCTTCCCCTGCACCAAGCTGGGTTGAAGTCATTTACATTCTCCCAAGGATATTAATTGGCCTCCACAGGCTCAGTAATTATCCCAACAATCTCATTTTGCTGTGCAGAACCTTGGGAGCCTCCTTTCATCCAGCCTGGTGCAGCCATGGGAGAAGAACAGGTCACCTCCATCCCCAAGGTGCTTCATCACCAAGAGTGTCTCCAGCTGAGAGCAGTTGCCTTTTGGTGTGGGCAGCAGCAGGGGTGGGGGGCACTTTTGGGGCTTGGTGTCTACTTTATTTTCCCTCACTGTGTGATGGTGTGTCCACCAGCTCCTCTGGAAGACCAACCAGGGATAACACAGCCCTGGGGATATGGTGCTTTTATAAAAGTGGTAAAAATACAGCACAGGAGCTGCTCCCATCCCCTTTATCCAGCCCTAGCCCCCCTCTGGGAAGCAACCCCAGCTCAGCCATCCTCCACAGCTGAAGGGCTGGGGTGGGGGCTCAGCCCCTCCTGCTTAATGAGCACCATCTGTGTTATCACCTTCACCTGTGCCCAGGAGCTCCCAGGTGCCCATCGTTGGCTGTGCTGGGTTAAAAACCCAGCAGGCAGAGGAGGCTCTGGTTTGAGGCTGTGGTTCAGAGCTCAGCCAGCTTTTGTTCTGTTCTGCTGTGCTATGTGGCTGCTCTGCTCCTCCTCATCGTCATCCAGGTTTGCTTCTGAGCTCTTCCAAGCTTCCCGTCTCCAGCATGCAGGACTCTCATGGCTGTGATGAAATCCTCTGGTGATGCAGGCGGTGAGTGAAGGTTCTGTGGAGGAGGTTGTGGGCAGGAGTGTCTCCTGGGGTGGAGTGTGGCTCTTTCTGCTTAAACCCCCCCCCCAAGCCATACAAAGCACAAATCCCAATCAAACAGAAAGAGCGATTTGTTTGTGTAGCTGATGCTGTTGTGGTTATTGGGGTGGCATCGTGGTGTTTGATGGGACTGAGCTTTATGTACAGGCAGCTGCCTGTGTGGGACTGCAGGGACCAAAGTCCAGGCAAGAGGTGCTAGAAGGAGATGAAGTGAATTGTGGCATCTGGTTTCTCTTGCATTTGACCACAGTGAACCTCTCCGTCTGGGAAAAAAGAGCTGGAGGGAGGACAACAAGCTCATGTGATTGTGGAGGGAAGCCTGCATGGCCTGGGCACTGCGGGCTCTGCCTGTGCTGTTGGGTTCAATCCTGTCCTGGGCTGTGGTGCAGGACTCCTGGATGAGTGCATGCAGCTGAAACCAGCCCCTCTCCTGCCTGTGAGCTGGGGGTCCAGCCCGGACCCCCTCTCTGTGGTGTGCAGTGGGACCAGCCCTGGTTTAAGCCCTTTCTTGGTCTGACACAGGACAGAAAGCATTTCTCCCCCTGCACTGCAGTGCTGGCGAGTGGTGCCCAGCAGCCCAGCCCTCAGCTGCCCTCTGTGCTTGGCCAGCTCAGAGCTCTGCTGCCGCCTTGGCTGCCACCCAGCCTGCCCGGGAGGTGCCGCAGAGCTCTCTGCCCTCATCCCTCCCCTGGCAGCACGGCGGAGGGGCAGTGCTGGGCACCCCTGGCATTGCCCCTCGTGTGAGCTGTGCCATGGGTACACCCCTCATGTGCTGAGACCCCCATCAAGTGTGTGATTGCTGCAGAGAGCAAACGAGGGCTGCTGCGCTTTGGCAGCCGAGTCTCCGCTCCCAAGCGTGTGGTGGATGTTGGCAATAAACTTTATGGTGCTTGATGCCTTATTTAAAGAATGTGACTAAATGTCCTTCTACCTCCTGCTCTTGAGGACACAGGAGCTTAATTTTATCGCCTCGCTGGTCACCAGAGTCAGGGCTGGGCCATTTCTGGGAAGCAGCCTGTGAGTGCGTGAGCTCCTCCACCCAGGGCTGTCAGGAATCCTCCTGCCCTTCAAAAAGGGAAGGAAAAAACCACAGTGTACTCCCTGCTTTGAGCAGTTCCTTGTAGCGAGGTGCTGCTGTGTCCCGTGATGGCCTCAGCCACAGCCTGTCACACAGAGCATCGGGGATGCTCTCTTTGGGGTGCTCCATCCTTGCTGCTCGTACAGGGCTCTCCAAGCCACCCTGGTGTCTCCTTCCCATGGCAGCTCACGTGCTGAACCTTGTCTCTCCTGGAGCAAACCCTGTATCGAGTCCCTGTTTCACCTTCCCACCATGGGGTGCATGTCTGGGGTGGTGCCTAGTGGGGAGGTCCTGCTGCAATCCGGGGATGTGGGGCTTGGAGCAGTGACGTGTGGTGGGTGCAGAGCCAGAGCTCCCTGTGCTTGGGGCTCCCTGAGATTGCTCATTTTCTGGAGCGAGAGAAACAATTCCTAAAAAGGAGCAGTCGGATGGAAAATTGATACCAAATGGTGATATCAGTCCCCTGAGGAGTACGGTTTGATCTCTCAGCCTGTTGTTCCTGGGGGTTAGGACACAGGCACATAATGCTATTTTAGAGGGAATTTTAGAGTTTATTATTTTCCACTTTTGTAAGTTCATAATTTTCCCAGATGTGAGCTGGCTTCAGGTCTGATGCTGCTGGCACTTTGATGAGGAGGGTCTGCATGTGCCTGGCCCTGCTCCAGCTGCTTCCCAAGCCCTGCAGGGCCAGGGACCATCCCCAGCAGCTGGTACTGGACCAGGAGGGTTTGCCAGCTCCACATGGTGGTTGTCCTCAGGCAGAGGCAATCCTCAGCAGGTAACAGGCACCCCGGGGTCTGCCTGCCTGGCTCCCAGGCTGGTGATGCTTCTTGTCTCCACTGTCCACCCCTGTGACTGCAGTTGCTGCTGATGATGCTGTTTCTGAGGTATCCAGCTGAATTTCTGGGCTTATTAACATTGCTTGTGGCTGCACTGCTGTTAAAAACCTACATGACCCAGCTGCTTTCTGTCTTTTCTATCTGAGCACATTTCTGGACTGGTTCTTGTAGGGAATTGCCTGCTGAGCCACCGGTGTCATGGACAGGGGGCTTTACCTTGTGCCCCTAAACCGTGGGGCTGTGGGTCGTGTTGTCCTGCTGTAGATAGAGCACAAGGTATGGGACAGACCTGGTAGCCACTGGGGAGGGGGAGCTGAGCTTTGCAGCTGAGCTTCCAGGGAAGGAATTTCCAGCAACTGCAGATCCCATCCCCAAAGGCAGCATTTCAAGGAATTACCCTCTTCCCCTCCTCGCTGCAGACTTCCTCTGCTTTTCCAAGTAAGTCTCTGGCTTAGGGCCATGTATGTGGAAACCAGAGAGGAGCAGATCCATGGGAACATTGGGGGCTGGAGGTCGGTGCTGGCCAGGTTCACAGGGCATGGCTCTTATCTGTGTCCAGTGCCCCTAATTAAGAGCTGAGCCGCTCCCTCCTCGCTGTCTCCCTTGTGAGCACCATGTTTCCAGTGTGCTGGATGCCACGAGGAGCAGCAAAGCTGCCTGCAGTGCCAACAAAAATAAATGGGGATTAGGATTTTTTTTTTTTCTAGTCCTATTTTAGCAAAGAGCAGTTTCTGGTGTTGGTAACTCAGTCCCCTCACTTGTGGGGCTCTGGCAGGGCTGCTCCGGGTCCAGATGCACTGAGCATCCTGGAGGGATGTAGGGGAGATCCCCTGTGGGGTCCATCTCAGCTGCATCTCTGATACCAACCAGCTGATCTGACCCCATGGGGTGGCAGAAGCCAAGGGACAGTCCCTGCCTGCCCATGGAGAGCTGCCAAACAGCCCCACGTTTGCTCTTCCCCCTGCTCTAGAAGATGCTCTGTGCACAGCATCCATTTCCATGCCCCAGCAGGGATGGTCGCAGGGTTCTGGCTGGGGTCCCAGGGAGGTGACCCCTCTGCCCAGCAGTGACCACACTCCCTCCTCCCTGCTTCACCAGTGCTTGGTGCATCCCCAGAGACATCCCTTGTGGATTTGCTTTGGCTCATAAATATTCCCCTGCCCTCCCCAGTGCCCCTAGCAAATAAATTATCTGAAGCTACATTTCCCCATTTCAAAGCCTTGTGAGAGAAACCAGAGGGTTTAGCAGCCCTGGCTGGCTGGAGCAGTTCACATACCATCCACCCATTTGCATTTGATCTACTTCATCCTGTGCTAAGTAATCCTTGAAAGCCTGGGTGGGTTGCAGGCCCTCTGCATGCCTGTAAATCACTGGGGCATGTCCTGGGCTGTAAATGAATGGGTACATGAGCATGTCCCACTCACCCCTTAATCTGATCCGAAAGGTCCCCCTGCCTCAGAAAAACCAGCCTTGAGAAATCAGAAATGCAGCTTGCTGTGCTGGGATCATTGGTGGTGGTGGAATGTGCCTGACCCCACCAGAGGTGGTGGTGGGAACGTGCCTGGCCTGGGAGGTGTTTCCATGTGGGACTTGAGCTCATCTTGAGGGGCAGCTCCTTAAGAATGCGGTTTGGGGGTAGGTTTGGTGTCCTCCAGGTGCCTGCATGCTCCTTATTCTGGGTTCTCCCCGCCTGCATCCCTCAGGACCTCCCTCGATTGCTTGTTTGCCCCATGGCTAAGTGCAGTCACAGCCGTGTGCATCTTCTGCACCTCCTGCCCTACTCAGTTTGCTTTCCCTCACTGGAAGTCTCCTGGGCCAGAGAAGGAGCCCTGTCCCTCTCTGTGCAATAGTTTTAGGTCATTGAGCTCGTATAACCCCACAAGTCCCACGTGCAGCCAGGCCATGGGCTCTCTCCCTTGTAATAAACCAAAGATTATCCCCCTCTTCCCCATCACCTCCCCCTGAAGGTCACTATTGCTCAGCAATTATGAAATAAGAGCTTCTGGATTGGGCACTAGGTGTTGTTAATTGGCTTTCCAGGAAAGTTTTCAGCAGATAAAGTTTAACACACCAGCCATTGATTTGTTTGGTGCCTCGTGTGCATCAGCTCAGCCTGACACAAGCCCTTCACTGGGTCCTAAATTTGGTGGCATATGCCCAAGCACCGTGGCCATCCTCAAGGCTCCAAGGTACTTTTCCCCAGCTAATTGAAGCCTTGAGAGCTCAGAGCTCCTCTGTCTACACCAAGGTGGGTTTTAGCTGCTGAGAACAAATTACAAGGGGGGGGATGCCGAAATAAAGCAAATGGGATGATTCTGGAGGTCAGAGCAAGGGAGAGGATGCCCTGCCAGGCATCATGTGATGAAAACATACTTACTGCTCCAGCAGCTGTCAAAAGCCTGAACAGATGAGGCAAGGTGCCCAAGGAGTGTGCAGGGATCTCATTTACCTGGTAATTAATGGAAATCGTGAAACAAATCAACACATGCTCCCCGTGGAGAGCTTCATGCTCTGGTTTCAAACCACTGATGGAAAGTGGGGTATGGCTGGAATACAAGAGCAGTAAATGCTGCCATGAAGCTGAGACAGGACTTGGTCTCCACCTCCCCATCACTGATGGAGCTTCTAGTTATCTGCAGGATGTCCTCCCCTACAATGTGTGGTGGTGGGATGCTGACCCTTCCAGTGCCATTAGGACACTGCTAATTGCTCTGCCCCCATGGCACCCCGGGGACTGGCAGTGCTGCCTGTCACCAGCACAGGTGCCTTGACTTGAGGCTGTGGAGTGGGAATGAAGATGTTATGATGAGCCCCATCCTCTCCCACTGATCCTGCTTGGCTGAACAGTGTTTTTTCCCAGACCAGCCCTCCCACCACCCTGCACTGACACCTACCCCCTGTGCCCCAGCACGGCTGGGTGGGAGGGAGGCGATGATGGGAGCCCAAGCTGGGGACCAGACAGCCCATTTCATTTTGTGCTGTGGAGAAAGCTCATCCCAGGACAAAATGCCTTGCCTTTTTTTTTCTTGCAAGTTAATTAATTTGACTCACTTTAGGTATTCAAGCTGCTGCTCTCCTCCCAGAGCAGTGATGTGCTGCTCGGCAGCACTCTCGGATGGGAGCAGGGATGTGTTATCCCATCCAGAGGGTTAAGGATGAGAGTGTGCTTTGGCTCCCTGTCTTATTTACCACGTGCAGAATGGTTTTAGAAAAGAAAATCTTGCAAACAATGTCAACCAGACTCATTGACAGCCCAACCCTGGCTGCTCTGAGCATGGGCTGGGCTGTGCATGGCAGTGACTGGGCTCTGGGTGCTTCCAGGGAGGGCAACTAACCCCAAAATAGCCAAGGTGAGTGTGTAACTCACCCCCTCCGTCTCCTGCCAGCAGTTAGTGACTGGCATAATTCCTGAAGCATAAGGTTTCTGATCCCTTCCAAAAAACTTTGTCTGAATGCTAACCATATTCTGAGGTATAGTAAATGCCAAATCCCTTTTGAATCTTGCTAGAAATCTCATTTAAAATATGCAAACAACCTTCATGTCTTTCTAAAAAGCTCCCTGCTTCTGGATATTAAAAAAAACCCAAAACAAACCAAACTACTTGGGTAAATAGTAATATAGTATTAGGTAATATAGTCTTTGAGCTTGTGTGAAGTGCAGCTCCCCAGGCTGGGATTGTTCCTCTCCTTGACAGGCCCTTTACAGGCTGGGCTGGAGCAGATCAGATTTTACTGTAGCAAAATTTTACTGTAGTAAAATCTCTCCCAGCTACCCTGACAGGAGAAAGTGCAGCAGCTCTGCCTGAGGAATTGGTGGGCTCCCGCTCTCTTTGATATCACTCACATTATAATTAAGAGATAATGTCAATAGAATAAAACATTGTCTCAGGATAATGGTCTCCTGCTGCTGCAGGAGTGTCAAGGCGAAGTCAAATCATTTATCAAAAATGAATGTTGAGGCAAGCCTGGGACGTTTGTTTTCCCAGCAAGAGGCATTAATCCTGGGACAACAATATTCCAGAGCTTTGATTTCTCCTGCGCCCCGTGATTGATGCCGGTGGCTGTGGGCGAGCTGAGCGATGGGCTCTCCTCACAGCATTATTGACCAGGTAGATTTTGACTTGTTGAGATACATAACAGTAAATCGAGGAGGGCTGGAGCACACAGCAGCATGGCAGTAAGTGTGATTTTTATTTCTGAAGGAGAACGGTGCTGTGTGTGCTGGCTCTGGTTGCCCGGGGTGTATTTTGGGGCTGTGTGATGGAGGGTTGCTCATTCATTAACCATCCAGGGATAATCTCAGAGTCTGCTCCCATCCCTGACCTGATTTCACACTGCTCTGGAGGTGTTTTTGGGTCAGTCTCTGGACGTTGGGGCTGGCTGAGCTGCTCTGGCCGGGCTTGTCTGGGGTCTCAGCATGTGGCTGAGCACCTTGCTGGCTTGATGTGTTTTTGAAGTGCTGCTGAATATAAATACCCACAGCCTGGGTGAGTGTCTGCAGGTCCAGGTTCTTCAGCCTCAGCTCCATCCCTGGCATCACGAAGGGCCAGGGGCTGGGAAAACCACTGTTGTCTGACACAGACCCACTGCAGTCCCTGGGGCTGGGGAGAGGAGCAGCCTCTGCAGCCCAGCCTCACTTTGCATGAGGAGAAGCTGCAAGGTCACCACCTGAGATTAGAGATCTGTAAGTGATGATTAGACCTGAAGCACAGTCCCAGGAGGGTGTGCTAAAGCCCTTCCAGATTTTTTTTTCCTTTTTTATTTCCTCCTGGATTTGTTTGTGGAGAGAATTACCCATCTAGCAAACATTTGGGCCGCAGAGGAACACAAGGTGCTTTGTACTGTCTCTAAATCTATTTTTCTGAAGCAGTCACTGGTGCCTTGTGCAGAGAAGCTGTGTCTTGGCACAAGCACGTTTGGTTCTTGCGAGCCCCTGTCCCCACTAGGGAAGGGTCCCCTCTGCTAATATATTCTCCACATCTCCTTTGCAGGAGAGGCAGAGTGATTAGGCTAGAGCATAATTAATTATTTCATACCCAGGGTGGTCCTGGAAGAACTAACTGGAGCTGGCTTTGACTTCATCACATGGGGTTACCCTTAAATCATCCCCTAGTCTGCAGGACCCACATGAGATGGAAGCCCCATGGTGGCAGGTGGTGTCTGGATGAGGGATCTTCTCGGTTCACTTGTCCTCTCCTCTCCCTGGGCTGTCAGTCCTCCCTTA
Organism: Brachypteracias leptosomus; assembly: GCA_013401335.1. NCBI lineage: Eukaryota > Metazoa > Chordata > Aves > Coraciiformes > Brachypteraciidae > Brachypteracias > Brachypteracias leptosomus. The sequence continues at coordinate 899,518 of VYZX01002827.1, read as the reverse complement.
CAGCACTGAGATGCTGTCAGCAGCTTGGACACAGGACAGGGATTGGGGTGCATGTGGGCTTTTGGGCACAGACTCTGCCTTTTGAAGCTCTGGGTGGTCCTGGTCTCTGCTGCCTTCCCAATAACTCCCAGCTGTGGGTCTGATCACCTGAGCTGAGCCTGGCAGGGAGGCTGCCTGCTGGAGAGGGGGGAGTCTGTGGAGCTGTGTGGGCAGGAGGAGAAATGCCCTTGATGTGTGAGCAGCTGAGATCTGCAGAGTCGGCTGGGGCTGGGCAGCGGCTGTGCCAGCAAGTGATGGGCAGTGCTGGAGGCTGAAACTGCCTGCAAACAGCTTTCCTGTGCTCTATCCCTGGTGTAACGAGGGGCAGATTCACTGGGGTCTGGTGAATTCTCTATAACCTTCCTCTGTAGCTGGTGGCCCTTATGGTGCTGCTTTGCCTGGTGCTCAGGGCAGGCGAGTGCACCCCGCTGGGTGCATGGGGAGGGCAGCTCAGCTGGGGCAGGGGTGTATTTTGGACTGTATTTTTCTGTTTTCTCTTGCTCACTGGCTCTAGGAAGGGGCAGGGGCTGTAGAAAGCACGCTCTGTTTCAAGGAGGCTTTGACTTTCCACCATGGCTCGGGGCATGCTGGGGTTGTGCTGCCCAGCAGCTTGCACTGGGACAGCCCCACGAGCATCACCCCTGTGGACATCATGTAAATGGCCACAGCAGAGGGGTGAGAGCAGCTTGGACTATTGCAGGAGGAGATTGAGAGGCACAGAGTGACATGAAGGGCCCTTAAAATGCCCAGAAAGTGGCCAGGGAAAGTCCTCCCAGCATGGCTGGTGTGTTTGCAAGAGAATAGTGGAGACAGAGAACTGGTTCCCCAGCTGGGATTGAGGACACTGAATTGGACTATTATAACTATAATTACACTTTCGTGTATCATTGCGCAGGTTAACTAATAAAGGAGAGGGAAGAAACGAGGCATCTTTTGGGCTGGTGTTAAACTCTGAGGCCAGAGAGCTCAAACTTTTTAAAATAGGAACAATTTCCACTGCTGCCTACTCGCCCTTGTGGAGAGGATGCTCAGACTAAGCTCAGATATAAGACAGGCACTAGAGAAAAAACCCAGAAGAAAGCTTTGCCCTGGGGCTGCCAACTCCAGCCTGAAGCAAGTGAGCTCCTGCACAGGCTGCTATCCTGGCAGCCAGGCAGTGATTTAGCCAGGAGATAATTCACTCCAAACAAGGGATGCTCAAGGTTGTCCCGAGCCCCTGGAGCTCTGTGCTGGGCAGCAGAGAAATGCAATTGCATGTCAGGGTCTGCAGCCCCTCTCCTGTGCTGGGCTCTGCTCCTGCTGCAAACACCAATAAAATTGTCTAGCTGATGCATGCAGGGAAATAAATCATGGCATTTTTTCCCTGCCCAGAGCATCAAGATGTCTTCTGGTGTGGTGTGAGGGGGAGCAGGGGCTGTGATTGCAGATCTGTGAGGTGAGCCAGGGCTCTCACGTGCAGCCCATGCTGAGCAAAGCCTCTCACAGCCCCGTGTTGTGGTCTTGCATGGCCATTGACCTGCCCATGGTATTTGAGGTGTGACCACCAGCTTGGCACAGAGGGGCTGCTGGCTCTGCTGGGCCACCCATCACCGTGGCCTCAGGGCAGATATGAACAGGAGCCATCGCTCCAGAGGCTCTATGTCCCTCACCTTCACTGTGTGCTGCAGGAGGACCCCACTATAAGATACTGCCTTTGACTGATAGTGGTCAAAGAAGAAGAAAAAAATAGCTGGGAAACTTCAAATGATGAAGTGCTTTGAGCCAGCCCTTTGCTGTCAGCGTGGAACAGCAAGCCCTGATTTAACAGCCCCTTCAGCAACTGACCTACACCGAACAAATCCATTTACAGTGTCTTGTTTCTCCTCACTGTTTAACTACCAGAGTTCAGAGACGATTCCTTAAATGTTAATGGTGCAGAATTTGGAAAGTTTCCCAGAGTTGCTAGGGGAGCCGTGCAGGAATATGTCTGCCCTGCTTGTGCAGCTCAATTTCCTGCTGAACATCAGGCAGGCTGCTCTCGCCTACTGCTTGGTAATTAAAGTGCTGAAAGACCATCACTCTTCCAGGCTGATCGTGCTCAGATTCACCCCCTGGGTGAGGTCCGGCTTTGTGCTCAGCTGCGAGGAGAGCAGGTTGTGAAATAGATAAAGATGTGGTCCTGGGCTGCTCTCATCCTGCTCCTGCCATCCCAGGGCTTGGGTGAGGACCAAGGACCAGTCTCTGTACCCCAGACTGTTTGATAGACCCCACAGGGCCTGAGTCTACATCTGGTCTCTGCTGCATCCCTTGTGCTGCCATCCATGGTGCACATCACTCAGGGGCCAGGGTGAAAGTTTGTCCCCATCCCTCAAACAACTTGTTCACAGGGCTCAGCATCAGGAACCTGGCAGGTGAAGGTCTCCTACCCTGGCTGCTGGAAAAAACTTGGGCCACACCTGAGGGTGTCAAGCCCTTTTCCAGAGGAGCATAGCCAGTTTTGTGCTTGGTAAAATACAGGGATTCATCAATACTGAGCTCAGGGTACTGAGCCTGGGGCATCCTCCTGCCCATGGGCATCCTGGACATGCTGAGGGATGCCCTGCCAGGGTCCCCAGCACCTCCCAGTTGCAGTGGGATGGGGATGAGTCCTGGTCTGGGAGTAGGGAGAACCAGCCGTCAGCATCAGAGGAATGAGCTTGCCGTGGATGTTGCTGGTGAAAATGGGCTCTAAGAGGGAGAGCTGGTGAGCAGTGAGCTGGCATGTCCTCCTCTGGCCCTTTTAACTCTTAAACTTGGATCCGACTCCTGCTGCTGCCTCGTTAAGAGCAAGTGCTTGGCCCAAGTTACATGGCAAACTTTGAAATTTAAAAATTGATGCCTTTTCTGCTCATAACTTAAGCTGTCTAGTTTATCAGAGACATATGGAAAGTTTATTACATTCTTATTACAGACCCAGCCAAGTGAGCTGGCTAATGAATGTGATTTTATTTTTTCTTTTCTTTTTTTTTTAAGCTAGGACTTGGCATGGGAGAACTCTGCTGAACAGGATAGCTTTGAGTCGAGAAATAAATCACCAGAAGTTTTTTTTCCCCCCTCTCTCCTAAGGGATCAGCTTGGCAAAAGCTGCAGCGTGTCTATTTGGGGGTGGAAAGTGAGGTGCAAGTGGAAATCAAGGGTTTGCAGGAGGTTTATTTATTGTGTTGCCCCATGACAACCCCTTGGCACTGCCACCATCCTGCCCACATCATGGGCAAGGAGCACAGCCAGGACTAATTGCACAAATGAATGGGGAAACATAGTTTTGTTGCCTAGAACAACCTGGGGTTTATTAGTAAGGAATAGGGGCACAAGTGTCCCGTGGGCTGGGTGGGTCTTGGGTGCACACATAGTCTGGGACTGCGAGGGTGCAAACCTGCACGTGGTTGGTGGCCAAGGGCAGCATTGAAGTCTTCACTGGGTGAGCTCAGTTGGGTGCCAGGTTTGAGGGAGTGGAAACACGGGCTCATCCTGGCCACCCTCCCAACCCCACTGCTGGGGATGCTCCTGTGCCTTGCGGCAGACCCACGGTCCTGGCATGGTGTAACAGCCACCTCCCTGAGCAGCACCTTTCTCTAACCCAGGCACCCACCTAAACATGGTTCCATTAGTGTTTTTAGGTTGAAAACAGCATGTTTCTGTTCTATTGCTGAGTTTAGACTTGGGAAACTGCTTGGAGAAGGTGGTCTGTATGTGCCTGTCTCCTCCTGTGCATCCTCTGACCCTTTCAGTCCCAAGTGCCACAGGGTGCAACCTCAGAGCTGATGCCACAGTCTCACACTTTTCAGCATAAATCTTGCACTCAGAAGATGCTCCAGCCCTTCCAGTGACACCCTGGTAACCCTAGAGCAGATCTCCACAGGCCTCAGTAGTTCTGGGCATGACTTTGGGATTTTCCTTTATAGGAACCACTCGCTCAAAGGAGCTTCGGGCTCATTTGATTCATGAATTCAGTTGGTTATAACTGATATTATTGTTGGTTTTCCACTACTCAAAATATCCTCCTGTATCTTTCCTCTGCTGTTCTGTGGTTTCTGGTGCCCGCTGGGAGGATGACAGCAGTGCTGCAGAATGCAGGGGCTTTGGCTGGGCTGTTGTAGCTTTACTGCCTTGCCTTGCATAATGTGGAGATCTCCAGGCCAGATCCCTGCTTTTGCAGTTGGCATTTTGTGGCTTGTTGCATCTCTTGATGTGTCACCTCATCTGGTGGCCATTTCCACCCCACACTTGTCCCTTTTACATCTCACCCGCCTTGTGTTGCGTTTCTACCATCTATAGACAAAATCCCTTCTTCTGACTCACCACTTGGTGCTTTCCCTCCCGCTTTGGGTTGCTAACTTTGGCATCGTGTCCTCAGGCTGGAAGCGTTGTAGGGGGTAGCACACACTGAGCATTTCTCCAGGAGAGGTTTTTTTTCTCTGCAGCACACTAGGGACGAGCCTTTGCCGTTTTTTCTCCTTTGCTATTTACTTCTACATCCACATTCTGCTTTTGAGCCACATAAGAGGTGTCTTTCTCTGCAGAGCCTGGTAAATTATCTCTCCTCCAGGCTCTGCTTCTTCCCTGGGTCTCTTTGCAGACCACATTCATCGGCTTTGAACACATTTGTAAGTCTTGGCAGATCAGGAGCTCCCCAGCAAGAGTGCTGGGTGAGCCAGGGATGGATTTTACACCATGTTATCCCTTCAGCCCTTCCTTCTCATGGCTCCACACCCCAAGCTCTGCTCTGTTCCTCACCCCTGCTCCTCCTCTACAGCAGCTTAGCGCATCTCTTAAACTTGGATCCTCACGAATTCAGCCATCTGGTGCCTTTTAGCAATACAAAGAGCTATTGTTTGCTCCGGAATCCGTGTTCTGGCGAGGTAGCTCCGCTTCTGGAGCTCTCTGCGGGTTTGCCAAGGGTCCTTCTGCTCTGCTGGCAAGCGCAGGTGCATTTGGAGCAGCCTTTGTCCCTTGATGGAGGCACTGCTCAGATTTTCTTGTCTTGATTTTCCTTGTCTAGACATAATCCTGAAGTTTCCCACAGTGAGCCTACACTGAGAGTGCCCTTGGCAGGGACAGGACCTGAGGGTGCCCTTTGTTATCTTTCCACAGGAGTGATGTTCTGAGCTTTGGGCTTGAAGGCTTAGTGTCTCTTCTAGCCTTAAATCTCTTCGTGTCCTTTAGCATCAAACCCTCTCTCAAAGTCAGGATCTTGGACAAAATACAATGCCCAGAGCGTGCCCCTTGGGAAGCCTCAGGGGGAGGGAAGCAAGGGGTTAACAGCAGAGCCCTGCTGCCAGCTGGGGACACTGGTGCATGATGACAAATGTGGCTTTTTGCATTTCCCTCTGTGAACAGCCCCTAGTCAGCCTAATTTCGGAGAGAGCTGCCTCTGAACCGGGGTGACTCAGAGGAATTTATTCCGCGGGGCGGGGGCCGTGTCTGGCGGGCAGCACAGGTTTAATTTGTGGATGCTGACACATGGCATTTCCTCACGGCTCCTGGGGAAGGGCGGCGTGTCTGCCGGCACTGCCAATTTGTCACTGTCAGCACTGGCCCCATCTCCTGCTCGTCTCTGAAATGTCTTCTGACCGGTGCCGGCGAAGTTATTGGCACATAATTTATCATTTAATATTACCAGAAGAGTTTCTTCTACAAACATCCCCCGAATGATTATCCAGATTATGTTGCATGGCTCTTCCCTTCACCTGCAGAGATCTCTCAGTGTCTGTCTGGTGCTCTGCTCTAGTGCTGGGGGGGAAAACTGCCCTTGATGTGATGTCTCCTTCACCAAAACGCCTCGATTAACAACCACTTTCCCCCAGCCATGCTCTTGCAGAAGAGGTTGCACAGGGGCTTTCAGGACTGTGTGACCCCCTTTGGCATCTCTTGTCAGGCAGCTGGGGGAAATGTTTTCCCCAGACCTTATTTCTCTATATGGAGGAAGGATTTGGAGGGGAATGAAGGCCACCAAGGTGCCTGGACACCCCTGGATGGTGCAAGGAGGCTGGTACTGGGGTGCTGTGTCCCTGGGAACAGAGGTCTTCTGCATTGCTCTGTGTAGTGGTGACATCTTGCTCTTGCAGATGAGTGCTGAGATGTTGTATGACACCTGGGGGGAAGCAATCCTGTCCCCAAAGGCTGGCACGGAGATGAAGCAGACCAGTGCAGAGGACGGGGCTGACCTTGGTGCTCCCCATCTCCTGCTGACTCTTGGTGGGACTTGGATGCTGCAGAAGCACCACATGGGCTGTGGTACAAGCACAGGAGGAGGCAGTTGACTTGCATATGGCTTTCCCCAACTCACAAATGTGGGACACAGAAGCTGCTACGGGGCTAAACCACAGCATTTCTCAAAAGGGACATTGCAAAAAGGTGCTTCTGTAAAGATCAAAGCAGATCTGCAGGTTGGGACCTGCGATGTAGCGAGCCAGGTGCCTGTTCATCCCCAGCAACCCTGGTCTCAGCCCCAGTGCAAGCACAGTGGAGCTGCTGGGGGAAGCTGGGTGCCACACTGGGGTGCACCAGCCTTGCTGTGGGCATCTGCAAGTGCGAGATGCTCTGGGGGATGCTGGTAACACCCGAAAGGACCATGCTGAGCTCTCCTCAAATGGTGGCTTTCCTCCCCGACTTCTAAACCACATCTTCCTGCAAGGTATTCAACATCTCTGCAGCTCCATTGCACCTCAGGCTTGGCCAAAGTGCAGCACCTGATGCAAATGACCCTGGCCGCAGTGAGATTGAGCCCTAGGGTTGTGCTGCATCCCTTGTGGGGATGGGACCTGCTCCCTCAGCACAGCCTCTCTGCCTACGCTTGTCTCTGGCATCATCTTCTCCAGCTCCTCCCGGTCCCCTCAGTGCAACCAGTTAAACCCTGGCTGGCGCCTTGACTCGCACAGGGCAGCTTTTCTGGGCAGCTGGCTCATGGTTTTATGGTTCTGCTTTGTTAGAGACATGAAAGTGATTTTTGTTGTTGCTGTTTTATGAGCCAGACTTCAAAGGACTCAATTATGCAGACTGGGCAAAGACCTTCTGGTATCTCATGGAAAGCTGGAAAATCCCTTCCCTTCAGTGCCCGTTCCACAGCTGGGTGGTACTTCTGTTGTTTTGATTGAAATTTCTGACTTCTGGGGAAGAGTGCAGTCAAGCAAGGTCTTTGGTGCCTGTGGGCAGTGTTGCCTTCCTTGGCTGGACATCCTCATCCCAAGTGACATGGTAGAAGCAGCTATGGAAGTCACTGTGATGTTGGATGGTGGCTTCAGAGTCAAAGAGGATGAGCTTATGGGAGACAAAGCAGCTGTTGCTGGAGAATAATCTCAGGAAAGTGCAAAATAGCTGGAAAAGAGAATGTTTTTCCTGCAAGAGCTGGGCAACGCCAGCCACAGCTGTATCTCAACCCTATCTTGCCCCATGTCCTCTCTCCAGCTGGGTTTTGGCTCTCTGATGAGGTCCTTGGGGTAGGCACTTGCTGTTCTTTAGGGACCTTGCACAGGGGACCTGGTCCCTGGTCAGGGAAGGGGGGGTGCAGGGGTGCATATCTCCTAATGGTATCCCAGGAGTGGTCAGACACCTCCTCAAGCAGGTCTCTGTGCCGGGCTGGTCCTTCACATGTCCTTCCAGATCTAAGGTTGTTTGGAAGACAGTATCCACAGCAACCTCCCTCTCCACATCACTGGGGAAAGGCACAGGCTTCCCATCCTGCCCACCACAGCTGAATGTTCTGGGGGACCCTGCCTGAGGCACAAGTGATGCCCTCACTGAGTGAAGGGTTGGGTCCCACCCATGAGCTTGAGGGATCCAGGGTTGGGTCCCACCCATGAGCGTGAGGGATCCAGGCTGTTTTTGGGCTGGTTGTTTTGATTGCAGAGGGATTGTGCTGGCAAGAGTTGTGGCTCAAATGACAGTTTTCCCCGTGTCCCCTGAGCTTCCTAATGCAATAACTCTCCCAAAAATCCCCGTCAGCTTCCCCATTTCCTAAAGCAAACAGTGAGCACGGGGCAGCTTCCCCAGAGGGGATGGGTCTCTCCTCCCTGGCTTCATTCTGCTCTTCCCCAGCCCCGTAGGCATGGGGAGCTGAGCCCTTTATCAGCTTCTGTACACCAGGAAATTTTGTAAGTGTCTGAGAAGACCCTGAGGCTATATAAAAGTTCAAGTTGTGATTCATTTCCTTCCTATTCAGGGATAGGCTAATTTGAGAGTATGCACTGAACATTAATTACTTTCCTTGCCACGGTTTCCTATCCAGGCATCCTTCCCCAGATGACTTTCTGCTCGCTCAGGTCCAAGGCCATAAAAGCTCCCCTATTAGGAAAGGAAATATTTTACATCAGGTTTATACTATATGCCTGAGGTCATCAGAAGTACAGATCGAGTGGCAGAAATACACACTGTGCTCTCTCCTTCCAGCATGAAAAATGAATCAATAACTCATCGATTTAAATTAAAATGTCTGCCTTGCAAAATGCCTCCGAGCGCTAATATTCGCAGCCCCCCTGTTTTGCAGCAGCGGGTGGAAATCCTCTGCCCCTGGAAAGTGTGTGGGGATCCATCTCTGCTAACAGCACACAACTGCTGACACCCAGGAAAAAAAACCCTTTCTCTGCCCCTGGAAGGATCCAACAAGGTGAACTTTTGGAAATTGCCTCTCCTGGTGCATGAATTATGTATCGAACAGGCGGCAGTCAATATATCTGACTTCTTCACGAGGTAATTAAGAATAAATGTGGGAATTCAGGCAGAACTGTTGCCCTGTGTGGGAGGTGAGTGTAACCGTCTGGAGCTGGCTCTGATGGGGATGGTTTAGTGGTGGAGATGCGGGGGGATGGATGGCTCAGGAAAACCCTATCGGTTCCTTTGCCACTCGCTGTGTCCTGCTGGTGCCCCAACACCACCCTGGATCAAGCTGTTTGCATCCCCACCTCCCATCAACAGGAATATCCCACATTTTCCATAGTTCATTGGGTTATTTTCTGTGTGCTGCCAGCCCTGGATGGTGAAATGAGCCTGGATCCAGCCATCCAAGCCTGGACAAGGTTATCACCCCCAAACCACTGGGCTTGGAGGGGGAAGGAGGCTGCAACACTTTAATTTATGCTGTCTCAGGTATCTTGGGTAATATTGGCTTCCATTAAAAAAAATCCGAGTGTTCCTCTCCACTCAAATCCCTTCCTGTGAGCTAATTAAAAAGTAGCTGTATTAGTGAGCACATTTATGGTCATTAGCAAGCAGTCAACTAACTAATTTTAAAGATTTATGGTGTTGGCAGCAGGTAAATTATAGTCTTTGGAGAGTTTTCTTGCAAATGATCTGAAAGTAAGGTTTGTTCTAGCCTGAGGGAAACATGAAGGAAATGCATTTAATGACCACAAATTGTATGTGCTGATAGTCTCAATAAGATATTTAATGCACACTTGCAATTTTAGCTGTTGGAAAAGTACAACAGCCCTAATAGTGGCATGATGGTTGTGTCCTCTCCACCCCTTGGCTGGTTTGCTCTGGGATCCACCATCTCCAAGCAGCTCAGGAGGACCCAGGGGAAGGATTTCCTCCTCTTACCTGGTTAGGGAAAAGCTGTGATGTCTTAAAAATAAGTGCCCGACTGTTGTTCTCCAGATTTGGTTATAAAAACCCACTAGTCTCCAACCGTGACATGTATTATGGTCTCGGTTTCACAGTTGGAATAATGTTTAGGTTGGCAATGAAAGCCCTGAGCACGCTTGCAGAGGAAAAGACACTTGCTGCACTCACTAGAAATTGCTTTCAGCCACTCTGGTCTTTATTTCTCCTCTGGGCAACCCTCTCCACCCACACTGAGAGGTCACCACAGTGTTTCCCCAGCATGGCTGAGGTCTGGGGCTGTGTTGCAGGCTCAGATGAGATGTGTTAGGTGGGCAGGAGGTGGGGAAGGGCATCTCCTCCATCTGGGCATCGTGGCAGGGGGATGCTGAGAGCTGCTTGGAGCTGTCAGGCTGGTTGTGTGGGCTATTAAATCCCCACTCCTGTTTTTTTTTCCCCCAAACCCATGTATAAGTAAGAGCACCAAGGCTAATAATGAACAGCTCTGGGTCCAGGGAAGCCGTAGATAGTCCTAAATGATTGAAGAAGGCAATTTCCCTAACGGAGCCATGGGCCCCTGGCAATGATTAGTGCTAGCACAGAAATGCATCACTTAGCTCGTATTATTTAAACATAAGCTACTTGAGCAAGCGCACAGAATGTTGTTTGCTGTATATTCCTCCCCTCGTTGGAAGGAGCTGTTATTTACACATGCAAGTGCTTGTGGTGTGTGCGGGAGCTTCCCTGCCTGCTCCTGGACCCACACGGAATATCGATGACCAGGTTTCTCCTTGGTAGCAATGACTCCATCCAAGGGCTATCTTCCCTGCATGTTAACTGTTAATTATAGGATACATTTATATCATCAAGGTTTATCTGCGGTCCTTTCCCTCCCTCCGTTAACTCGCTAATGCCTCTTGCACAGATTAATTCCCTAGACTTCTCCTCTTCTGCAGCCACACAGGAGGGCTGCACATCACTGGTAGGGGCAGGGCTGTGCTGGGATCTTGAAGGATGACCCAAAAGGCTGCTGGGCACTGATGCTCTTGGCTTATTGCCTGCAAAAACCACCACAGTGAGGCAGAGATGAAGTGGTCCCCTGGATGAGGAACACGTGCTGCTTGGCATGGGCGAGGGGCTTTGCAATGAGCCCCACTGCTGCTGGGGAGCTGGAGAAGCTGTTGCTTTCCCTTCCCTTAATGAAGAGGAGCTCCATGGGCCTGGGAACGTGCCTGGCTCTGGCAGACTATTAAATAACCAACGTGTTTGCTGGGGAGGAACCCTCCAGGGACCCCCAGCTCAGCTGCCAGTGGGAAGGGCTCCTCTCTGCCCCCAGCTGCAATTAAGCTCTTGTCAGCCTGGAGCTGCTGGGGTGTGGGGAGAGATGGACACCAGTCCCCCGGCACCTCCAGCTGCTGGTTAAGCAATTTGTATTTCAACTACCCGTTAATTGGCATAAGCCCTGGCAGGGGCTGCTTCCCCACCCTCCTGGGATGAGGCTGGCCCATGGGAGGCTGCCATGGAGGCTCATTCAGCCAGGGGCTGAATCCTCCTGTTCTATGGCAATCAAAGGGCTTTTCATGCCTCTATTTTGAGGGGCTTGATTTCTGGAGTATCAGGAGAAGGATGTTTTTCTGCAGGGGTCTGAGGGCTAATGTGGTCCCTAACATTGGCGTGGGTTCGGGATGTCAGGACTGGCCTCTAGCACATCCTTGCAGCAGAGCAGGTCCCAAAGCTGCAGGAAGCCAGGAATTCATCATCCAACTTTATATTTGTAAGGTGCTTGTTCGTCTGGAATTGTAAACAAGATTTTCCTGCCTTTAGAGAACTTGTCTGTGTCTGTCTGTCTCCTTCTCCTTTTCTTTCCACAACTGCTGACAGTGGATTTCTGCCATGCCTGAAAACCTGTTCGCATAAAGACATTAAAGGGAGCAAATTATTTAAGAGCTGGGAGCATGGGTGGGAGAGGAGACAAAAGGCCAGATCTGCGTTTTTTTGGCCGTTAAGCTGCATATCATGCTTAATATAGCAGGTGATATCTTCAACCTCCCTGCAAGTACAGGGCAAGAGCCAAGAAACAGAGAAACTGCTTTGTGTCAAAACTGTCTTACTTTTACTAGATGCTGCCTTTAAATGTATTCCTTGAGATATGTGGCCTGAGCTCTGTGGGTGTTTGGGGGAATTGCTTCCATTGCAGGAGATATGTCCATGGGTGATGGCAGTTGTCAGGTAGATGCCTCTTCTCCTTTCTTCCCTTTCTGTGCCATGGGAGACAGGACACAACACTTGGTCCTGTGCCTGGCCAGGCAAGAGGAGCTCTGGAGCATCCCAGATGCTCTTCCATGACCTTTCTGTGGGCTGCAAGCACTGTCCCCACCCTGGAAACATCAAGTCTGGGTGCTTCCCCAGCCCCAGGATCTGTGTCACAGCGTCAGGTTTTGGGAAATGTCTTTTGATCATTAGAGGTTTAAAAAACCCAACCCAACCCCTCCTAAACCCTGCTTCCTTAGGTATCCCCTTAACTCCCCTGGGCTTTGGGTCGGGGCTGAGCCAGAGGGACCCAACAGGTCGGTGCCCCAGGCCAGCCACCTCCTAGAAAGCCAAAGGAGAAAGTCCCTGGACTTTGGTATTTTGTTTTATCAGCAAGTTTCAGATATATTTGGTTAGGAGAGTGGGGAGCCCACTGGGTCTCCTTGCTGGAAGGGAGCTGTGCCAGCCCTTGATGGTCCTTGGTGTGGGTGGCATGAAGTGTCCTTGTGGGTATGGGTGGCATGAAGCTGTGGTGTACAGTGACAGCCAGAACTCACAGCTCCCTCTGAGGCAGACTGTTAAATCCTGGGTGTCTTCAGACCCTGTTTGCATTCTTGCTACTAAAGCAATCATAAAAACTTGAGCACAAAGTTGTTTATATATCTTAATAAACGGAGAAGGGCTGGTTACGTGGCTGTGCTTCCAAACACGGCCGGGTGCCCAGGGCTGGGCAGGGAGCACTGCCTGGCCATGCCTGAGTGAGACCTGCCAGATCCCCCCTGTCCTTTGGAGGACAGCTCTGACCCTATGGAAAGCCCATTCCTACAGCCAGCTTGTAACTCCTTTAAATGCTTTGGCACTGAGCTCTGCCGAGCGCTCTGCATATCATCATTTCTGCACATTCCCTCCACCCCTAATCCCCCGTAGGATTGCACCTGGGTGCCAAGGTTGCTTAAAATATTCCTACTTGGCACATGTGTGTTGAAGCTTGGGAGATGTGAGCATTCCAGAGATGATGGTGATACTGCAGGAGGCACACGAAGCACTGAGAGGAAACCTAATGCATCAAACCTCCAGACTTTCCATCCAGAGCTGTGCTTGGGGCTTTTCCAGACATTGGTAATGGGAGGGAGAGGATGTTTCCTTCATCCCCAATGTCTGGACCTAGCCCCTGCCTTTCTTCCTCATCCTCAGCTGATGCTTTCATTGGGAGAAAGCTTGAGGTCAGAGATATCCTCTTAAATCCATCTCACTGGGTCTTCTCACCACCTTTCCCCCCAATTTGGAGAAGGCAGAGGGGGACACTGGAGAGCTCATGCTTTGGTTTGTGTCTTGCTGCACCTTTGCTGTATTTGTGCCTGGAAACCACAAGTTCTTTTCCTCTTTATAAGCTTTTCCCTTATTCAGAGCAAGCTTTTCACCCTGGGGTATCAGGGTACCTCGTGGGATCCTCCAGCATAAATTCAGGGCTATTTACACCCCAGTCTGGTGGGGGATGACAAGGCAGTTGTGGGGGTTTTTTTTAAGAATTCAGAGCAAAAATCCCTCTAAGAAGGGAGTTATGCCACGCTGCTAAAAGCCTTTAAAGAAGTTTATTTTCAGTATTAATAGTGCTTTTTTTTTTTTGGGGGGGGGGGTGGTGGTGGTTTTGTTTTTTTCTTGTTCTCAGGAATTTGTGAAATTTGGTGGCTGAAGCAGATGAACTGGGGGAAGCAAGAGTTAAAAATTATTAAAAGATGGTGGTGGGAGCAACTCCAGCACTGATGCAGGGATGAGGCAAAGCCCCTGAGAAATGGACAGGAATTTCCTCTGTGCAGCTGAAAGCAGGAGTCAGCCCCTCTGCTTTTTAAATCATTTTATGGTGGAAATGACCTAAAAATTCCCAATCCTGCAAGGTACAGCCTGGGGGAGGAAGAGAGGGAGGCTGCTGGTGTCAGGGGCAACCATCCCTGGGGAGGACACGAGGCAGGATGAAGGGGGGTGAGGAGCATCATGGGCTCACAGGTGGGGTGACCTCATGGGGGACAGGATCTGGCCCTGAATTACTCTGTGGAGTGGTTCTAAGAGAGCATCTCCCATTTCCAGGCATTTTAGTGTTTTTTTTTTTTTCCCCTTTCCCCAGAACCTGTGCCTTCCCTTGCCATCGTCAATCATTTTGGCTGGGGACAGGAGCTTTATCTTCATTTTTGTCCTTGAAGAAGATGTGATCTCTCCAGCATTAAGGCAGGAACATTTTCTCCTGCTTGCCAGCACTCGCCGTTCCCGCAGAGCCTCCTCGGTGGCAGCCACTGATGCAATAGGCTTTTTTTTTTCCCTTCTTAATTTCCTGAGATGTTCTGAGCCTGAGCTAGGAATACAGGAGCTGTGCTGGGGCATGGGGGATCTTCACCAAACAGACTGCGCTTGGGGTTGTTCATCTGGCAGCTTTGAGGTCTGGTCATCACCTCTGATGGGCCCCAAGCCCCAGGTGGGTGTGTTGCTGAGGGCTGGTATTTATATATATTCATATTATTTATATACAGGTATATATATTATTTATATACCAGGTGTATGTATATATATATACACACACCAGCTGTGTTGCTGGTATGTAGTGATTGATCCGTGCTTTGTGTTGCTGCTTAACCCCCATCTAAGAGAAATAATCATTTTCTCCTCAAAACGATGCTCCTAAATTTATCATCTCCCATCCATGTGTTGCTCTATGGGCACTGTGGGATTTACTGCTTGGGCCCAGAGCTGGGTGAACCCATAGGCTGAGCATCTCCACGAGCCATCCCACCACCCGCCGTCACCTCTGGTTTTCAATCATTTTAATTCTTTAGCAATTCTGTGTATTAGCTTAGCACAAGGCTAGTGTAATATCCACGATGCTGATTGAATTAAAGGAAGGGTTCCACTGAACCTGGGATTCGATTACGTGTTAATCGCCTTTTGCCCCCAGGAGATGTTGTGAGGAGGGTGGTTGGTGCTCTCCTGCCTTGGAGGCTTTACCCAACGCCTCATGCGAGCGACTGGGGAATTAAGGTGATGAGAGAAGATGCTGCACAGTCTGGTTAGTTCAGAGAAAGGAACATTTCCTTCCCAGACAGGAAAATCCCACTTTATACTCGCCTCTAGTCTTCCACTTAACGAGATTTTGCTCATTTATCTCTTTAAAAGAAGTGATCCTGTTGGAAATATTTGTTGCGCTGTCTCCCCCGTGGTACTGGGAGCACAGATGGAGCAAAATGGTTCTAATTTAGTTAGTTGTTTGCTTGTTATTATTTTTGGATCCTGGGAAAGACTGGGAATGTCTTCATCTATGTCCAGGGAAGCACTGAGCCAGGATTTCAGGGCACGAGCTCCTGTCCTGCATTGATGGAGCTTTCATGGCATTGGGATGGGTTGAGCAGGAGGAGAACAAAACCAAAAAGCTTCCCCTGAAGGAGAATTTCCCTCCCCGCCCCATGCCTGGGAAGCAGCACTGAAGGTTTTTCAAGCACTTTGAGAGCTCCTGTTAAAAGGTGCTATCAAAATGACAAATGTGATTTTCTCTGAGTGGCCCCACCTGTGACTCATCCATCTCTATTAGGCCAGAGTCACAGTGAGTTATGGCAAGTCCTTAACCTCAGGAGAATTTTTTTCCTAATTTTGGGGGTGGTTTTCCTCACTGGGGAGATCTAGCAGAGGATTTTCACGGGGAAAAAAAAGAATTAGTTTGATGCTAATATAATGCAGCACTTACTAAAAGGAAATATTTTGCACTTCAAAGAATCTATCAAAGGCATGAATTTAGAAACAACACAAAATAATAGACTTTATCTGAGCGTAAAATCTTGTCAATGCATTATCTGTTTGTGGTGGGGAGCCAGGTTTGAACTGGGTTCTCACCAGGGTGGTTGTTTCCATCCCTGGTCAGGGGATGAGAAAAGTAGCTTTACAAACAAGCCCAAACTAAGACAAAGTCAACATTTAGCTTGGCCTAAAAAATGGAAACCTCTCTCTTCCGTGAGACCACTTGGTCCCCAAGATGCTGCTGACCTCAAGGAGATTATTTTTAGACTATCTCATTTTTAGGCTTCTTCCCACCAGAGTGGGATGGGGCTGGAAAGCAGGATCTGTCCCCAAACCATGGCCAAGCAGCTTGAGCAGCTTCTTGGTGTTGGCCAAGCCCATCCTGACCCATTTCACAGGGGCAGGAGGAGAAGCAGGTGATGTGTTGGTGAGTGAGAGGGCTGGTGCACAGGGCAGCATCTCTTCAGGACTTTCTGCTCTGGCCTTGGAGTTTAATTGATGGTTTTGGAGCATTTTTCTTTAATTTATGAAGTCTGTGTGAATAAAGCGGGGCTTTGCCAAATCAGAGTGCTTTCCTGAAAGCTTGAAATGAGTTCTTGCTTTTTTCTGCCTATTAGAAATACTATTTTCTTCAGAGAAGGGGGGGGAAAAAAAATCTATAAATTCCTGATTTTATTCTGAAACTAGAAAATGGCATTTCTCCTTGCTGCTGGTTGTGAAAAGTCTCACTGGGGATGGGGAAGAGTTGGTGTCACTGGTGTGGGTTACCCTGGGGTGAAGCTCACGCTGTTTTCCATGTTGAGAGGATGGAAACCCTGGCTGAGAAACTCTCCCTCTATCCCCCCGAGACCCTGGCATGCCGTAACACCCTATATTTAACTTCAGAGCCCACTCAGGCTGAATAAGAGCCCTTTATAGGGAATGGGAAAAGTTAAACATATTGCTTGGGTTTACAAGTAGTCATTAAATATTTGTTGCTGGGCTGTGATGGGTTCCCCGTTCTGTCTCTAGCTCACTGTCAAGTCTGTTTAAAGGGATATAAATAAGCCCAGAGGGGCTCGGCAGCCACGGTGGCCCAGCCCTGCTGGGGACAAACCCCTGCCTTTGAATTTTGGGAGGGATTTTTAGTTCCCCAGGTTCCTGCCTCCCCCACCCCCAGCTACAGGACCGCCTGATAAAGCAATAACTCAGCTTTATTGATTATGTCAAAGGCAGTAATTCAAGAAAGCTATTTAAATTCACAAGAGGAAGCTACGGCAATTATAAGTGTCTGCAGCAGATTATTAATCATTTTTGTTATGGCTATCAAGCCACGAGACAGACATTTTCTGGAAGGCTTACGTGAGCTCCTGCTCTTCTGTAATGACTCGGGGTGCGCTTGCTTATTGGTTCATCATGTGGAATAAAAAATAAGCAAACTGTTCCTTATCTAAATCAATATGCATAAAGCTTTATAGGATATTGCTGCAGGAGGGTATACGCTTCCTGTAGGTTAAATTCATATTCTGTTTAATCCGGCCAAATCCCAGTGCTAGCTCTGTGCTCCCCTTCCCTTTATTTCTCCAGCGTTATTCCTGCTGAGGTTTGTGGCAAAGCAAGTTGGTTTCTTGCAGTATTTTCCTGCATGTAAGTGATGGGGAAAGGCTAAACCCAGAGCCCTCGCTGGGGCTGGCACTCTGAGACTTGCCATGTTGCAGAGCCAGCAGGTTGCACATGGCCACGGCCACATCATGGTCCCTGGTGGGTTTCTGGGTCTGAGCCTCCGTATCTGGCACTTCACATCACCCACTGCTGCCCAAATCCCTGCACCATCCTCTTCCTCATCAGCTTTATTGATGCCTCACCTCCTGGCCAGACTCCCACGATGTGCTGTGGCTCACGGCAGTGGGGAGAGCACCTGTGAGTTGTTCCTTCTTACCAAGAATATCCAGCAAACCAGAGGAGATTTAGGCAAGAGGAATAAAAACCAGTGAAGTGATGGAGAGTGTGACTGATAGAGAATGATTAATAAGTGGTTGAGGACTTGTGTGGGAAGGGGGATGTCGTGTCACTGGAGAGCTGTGAGGGTTTGCTGGGTGAGGCTGAGGGACCAGTGAATGGAAGGGGCAGAGCTGGGTCTCATATCTCTGTGGTGCTCTGGGTGTAGAGGATCCTGGTCCAGGCAGTGTCCTGCTGGACCTGGCCTGAAGCTTTTCCTCCCCATCTCCTTGCTCAGGGTCTGCTGCAGATGGATGTTTTTGGGGCTGATTATTGCTGTTCAACTCTCCTGTGAATATCTGGCTCTTCCAGCCAAGGAAAATGGGCTTTTACATCACTCCTTTAAATTACTCCTTACCTTTGGTTACCAGTGAGACCCCAGAGCTGATAACACGGGCAGGTTAAAGCCGGGCAGCCTTGGCTGATGGCCAGTCCCCATTTATACCATGAACAGGGCTTTTTTTTTTTCCAGAAAGGCAGTTAAGCAGAACATTTCTCTATAAAAAGCTGCAAAAGAGATCAGAGCAGCTCTCCCTCTCCTCTTCCATCTCCTCTGCTTAGTGACCTAGAACTGAATGTTTTATTATTAGAAGGGGGAAAAAAAAAAAAAGTAATATATATTCAAGGCAGGTCTTTGATACAGGGTTCTGGGAAAGCTTTTCTCTACAGCAGGATGAGGTGATGCTCACATGGGTCACCTGCTGAAAAGAGGCCTGAGCACCCTGATGTTTGGGGTTCCTGCTTTTGTCTGCTCCCTGCTGAGCTGGGGCTTTGGAGCAGCAGTTTTGGTTTGGGAAGGTGAGGGGCTGGTGGGGCTCTGCAACCCTGAGGAGCAGCAACCTCTGGGGGACCAGCTCTGGGTCCCCCATAAGAAACTAGCCCTGGTCCCTGTTGGGCTTCTGAGGAGAGCCCAGGGTTTGGTCACCGGTCTCTTATAAAACCAGGATGGTGGGACAGGAGACATGGGAGTCAGGGAGATGCTGTCCTGATGGACAAGTGAGCCTTGTCCTAGGAGGCCTGGGCCAGGGGACCTCATGTCCTCCAAAATGCAGCAACACACCATCTTTGCACAATCCCTTTCCCCTTCCCTCAAAGTTGTGCTGGTTTTGATTACGTTCCTCACCAAGCATTTATTTCTCCTGAAAGGAAGCTTTTGTTCTTGTTCTGGGGTCTTTTGGTTATAAAAACTCCAGCTGAAACCACCTAATTAGAAATGTCTTTTTCCTGCTCTGTCCATCGGGAGGTTATTCCCAGGCACATCAGAACCGTGGTGAGGAACGAGGTGTCTACAGGGGTAGCAAACCTGGATGTGCAAGCTGGGAGGGAGACAGGGATAGCTCCTCTGGTTCCTAAATTTGATTCCAGCAGCATTAAATCTTGTAGAATATCTTGGGCTGGAAGGGACCTATAAGGATCATCGAGTCCAAGCCAGCAGTGAGAGAGAACGTGAGACAGGTGACCACAACCTCCATGGGCACCGTTTTCCCTTTGGGTCTAATTTACACTGGGAGGCAAAAAGTAATTTATAAAGTGGCCATGTCAGCTCAGGTTGCCAATGGAGGCATGATCATGACTGAGCAGAAAATGGGGTTTAATTTAGATGAAAGGTTTCTTCCTAGAAGATGCTCTCTGCCCTTGGGCACACCAGGCAGGGCTTTGGCTTTCTCTCCTTCATCAATACCAGTGACTCCATGGCTGACAAATGGGCCCTTCCCCAGGCTCTGCCTCTGAGCACTTGTGTGTTGGGCTGGCTAAAAACAGCAACACAGAGGCGAGATGTTCCTCGCCTTGCTGAGTGTGGGGTTTGTCTTTTCACTCCACCACGTCAGCTATAAATGGCTATTAGAGATTCTCCTGCAGGAGCCAACGTACAAATTGCTGTGGGTTCTGTCCCAGTTAGAGAGGCAGAACAGAAAGGATTGATGCTGCAGTAGCAAATGTCAGGCAATGAGGGTTTTCTAGGGGAATTGCTCTGAAAATGTGTTTGATGGTTGCTTTGTATTCCCAGGTGCAGCCCCAGTGGGAGGCTGGTGATGTTCATGTTAGCTCTGTCCATGTCATATACACCAGAGGGCAGGGTGGTTGCAGTGCTGGGTCATCTCTCTGCTGGGCATGGTACCTTTGAATGGATGAACAAGGCACAATTAAACTTGTCTCTCTGGGCAGCTTCTGGATGTTGAATATGGTCCTGGCCAAGAGCAAATGCATCCAGGACAAGTGCCCTGCTGGTGGTGGTCAATAGTGGGGATTCCTCTTGTTGCTGTCCCAGTCCAGTGTATGGGGAGAGGTGTCTCTGGGCCATGCTGGGGCCACTCTCCTTAACTTCCCAGTATGATGCCCTCTTAAACCAGCATCTCCACACATCCTGGTGGGTTTTGCCATGGTGAATTTGGAGCTGTGCTCCCCAGGACCACTGCTCTTGTGTGTGCATGGGAGTGAGGTGCCACCTTGAAGGCTTTCCATCTTTCCTATCTTAATTTTCCAAGAAAACTTTTTCTTTTTTTAATGGTGAACACTGTAGCATGGACCAACAGAACTCTGCTGGAGGTTTCCAAGAGGTGTTGCCTGACTTGTATTTGGGTTTCATGATGGGTGATAAAGGGATGCAATGTGTTTTTTACTGGGCTGTGGTGGGGATGGAGAGAGGAGCAGCAGCTGAAAACTGCTGTTTGTGTGGGGATGGATTTAGTTTCCTTTCCTAAAATGTAAATGTCCCCTAAATAAATGGACTTGGCTTAGGTTTTAGCCGCCTGATTCATCTTTCTTTGTCCTTTTACACCTTTTTGTGCACAGAGGGATGGGCTGTGCAGCACAGATGGGAGGAAAGCCAGGCTGAAAAAGTGAGGTAATTTCCCCTTTCCATTTTGTCGTGGTCACGAAACTAACAGCCAGAGCCTCCACTTTGCAAGCAAACATCTCACAACTGATGGATGCTGCCATTTTACTGCGCCTCACTCGAATTGTATTTTTATTTGTGCTATACAACCTCTCCCTTCCATTAGCACCAATGTTTTCAGGTCTTGTTTTCACATAAATTTTGCTGTGCCAGCTCCCAAAGGCAGGGATGCTTTTGGCTTCTTGTCACGGCTGCTGTTGGCACGTCTCAGAGGAGCAATCATCCTGCTGGGACGTGCAGATGGATGGACATCACTGCCAGCCCTGGCATTGAGGGTGAGACGGGGAGAGCTTGCACTGAGGAGGATCTGGAAGTCAGGCAGGAGATGCTCTAAATGGACTGGGCACCAACTTCATGTTTTTTCTGTAATTTTATGTGAGACAAAGACTGAATGTTGTGTACGGTCTCTGTTCTTGAGAAGTAAAAAAAAATAATTAAAAAACACACCAAACTTACTGCAAACAACCCCCGAACAGTCTGTTCGAGCTGGAAATCTCTCCGCTCGCTTGAGTCTTGCTGTGACCTTTCTGGTTGTGGGGAAGGGAAAGCGAGTTTGTATTTCTCATAAATAGCAACCTCGTACGACAGCAGAAGGTGCAGAGGGAAAGCGTCTTCCAGAGCAGCCCCAGGGTAACCCTGTTCCACAGCTGAGTTCTTCTGGGTGATGCTGCTGCCCCCCAATGCTGGCACACCCACTGCTACACCTTGTCTTCCCGGGTGTGGAATTTGGCAAGTGATGGCTGGTCAGGGGGCTGATGTGACCTTTGAGGGGTGGCTGCTGACAGGGAGCTTCAGCCATAAAGGCTAGAGGGAAAAATATCTGTTTGTGGGGATGTGGCATCATCCCCTGGTGGTGCTGGACTTTCTGTTGAATGTGCGATGGGCAAATTGGGGCGATAAACCCTGTTCTGCAACAAGCTGATCTGTTATTCAGAATTGAGAATCATAGAATGGGTTGGGTTGGGAGGCACCTTAAAGATCATCTAGTTCCACCCCCACTAGTGGGACACCTTCCACTAGACCAGGTTGCTCAAACCCCCATCCAACCTGACCTTGAACACTTCCAGGGCTGGGGTGTCCACAACCTCTCTGGGCAACCTGTTCCAGTGTCTCAGTACCCTCACAGTGAAGAACTTCTCCCTTACATCTAAATCTAGTCTCTTTCAGTTTGAAACTGTTACCCCTCATCCACCACTACATGCCCTTGTAAAAAGTCCCTCCTCATCTTTCCTGTAGCCCTCCTTCAAGTACTGAAAGGCCCCATAAAGGTCTCCCTAGAACCTTCTCTTCTCCAGGCTGAACAACCCCAGTTCCCTCAGCCTGTGCTTACTGCAGAGGGGTTCCAGCCCTCTGATGTTCTTCATGGCCTCTTCTGGACCTAGTCACCTAGAAAAGAGCTGCAGGAGACTTGGTACAAGGATCTACCTCTGCCCTGTTCTCTTCCTTTCTGCCTCTGAGAAAGAATGGGAAAGATGTAAAAAGAGTGGATGACACTTCAAACTGAAAATGATTAGAAACGTTTTGTGTTTTGCAGAGTTTAATGAAAAATTTTCTTCCCTGCTCTTTTTCTGTTATCAGCTTGCTCTTGAAGTCCACCTTCCCCCAAAGCCCAGGCTGTACACTGCAGCCCATCTTTGAACCTATGGACAGTGGGTTTCTCTGGTCTGTGGGCAAGCTAATCGTGTCAGCACAGGGACCAAAACCATGGAGATTTACCCCAAGATGAATGACCGAGCTCCATGGCCCAACATGGTGTTTTTATTTCTTTCCTGGAGCTCCACCAGCATCATGAGGATGAGGAGGGAGCAGGACAGACCTTCCCAGGCACAGCCACATGGTCAAAGAGGTTTCAAAGGAGACAAGCATCTGAAAAACCCCTGGGCTGGCAGCGTGGGTTTGCCTCTGGCTGGCAGCCAGGCACCAGTGGTGGCTTTGGGCACCTTTGGTGGCTCTGGCCACCCCACGGCAGGTCCCCAGGGCTGTCCCCCGGGTCCGTGTGTACATCCGCAGCGGCACAAGGCGCTTTCTCTTTGGCAGAGCGATGGGGTAATTAATTTCAGGGCCATTGTGCTGCGGTGGCAGGCTCTGATTTATAGCCCAGGGAACAGCTTCTGGTTCAAAGTGCACATCCGTTGTGTTAATGCTCCATGATCTTTACCCCCTTGAGGAAATGGCAGAGAATGAGGAGATTATTGCCACCAGACTGGGCTCCCGGTATTACCATGATAAAGCCGGTGGAGATGAGGGGTGGGCTGTGCATACAGAGCAGCTTCCCCTCCCTGCACAACAGAGCCCGCCGGGGGCTTCCCCAAGGACAGGGTGATGATGGAGTGTCCGTCACACAGTTTCTGGACCCAGCTGCTGCTTGGGGCCCTTTTACTACTTCTTCCCCTGCCCCCCATCCCTTTTTGTCTATTAATTGTGCTGCTAAAAGGTGCTTTAGGAGAGGGCTGTGGTGGGACAGGCTGGAGGGGGAAAGCCTGGCTCCTCTGGGGCTGGGGGATTCCAAACTCCTCCTTTTCCCAAAGGGAAAGGTTTGGATGCTTGGAGGGGCAGGTGGATGGGGAGCTGGTGTGCAGGATATTGCCCATACCCAAACACCTCCTTCCAGCCCCTCTCCTGCCAGCAGCCACCCCAGCCCTCAGCTTCTCGGTTCAGCAGCTTTTGGAAGCTGCTTTTCCATGTGGAGTCTGTGAGCCCAAGTCCATCATTCACCTGGCAAAAATCCCATCTCTTTTTACTGCTTCTTTTTACCAGACTAGTTTTCTGCTGGTTTCTGGGAGCCTAAGGTGTCTTGAGCCCCAGCAAGGTGGGCAGACAGTGCTGGGGTTTCCCAGGAGTGGCTGTTGGTCTGTGATGAATCTGTCTTGCCTTTCCTGATACCAGGTTCTGACTGATTTGGGGTCACTGAAGATTTTGAGGGTTTGGCTTTTCATCCCTGCTGAGGATGCTTTTGCTTTTTGACAGGAAAGGTTGATGTTCTTGGTCTGCATTGCGTTCAAAGTAATCCTGGTGCTGGCTGAGGTTTGCCAAAAGGTCTTGGGGCAGATCGTGAGATTGCTGCAAGGAGCTGAGTGTTGCCTTTTTGTCAGAGCTGGGTGCCTGAGATAAACCCTATGTGAGAAATGTGCCCTGGGCACCCCAACCTGCCTGGGCTCAGCACCACTCCCCATGGTCACAAGGGTCCCTCACCAAATGGTACCTTGGGGGAGAAGTGCTGCAGCCAGCTCCTGGGGACAAGGACACAGACCTGTTGCAGGGATGTGTGTTAGGCAAAGGATGACATCAGGTTTGTAGGATTGCAGTGCCAATGCTAGGAGGCAAGATCTTCTTTGAAAACACTCATTAACACCTGCCTGAGATTTCATTTGGGGAAGATTAGTGGCTGCACTTGGGTGATTTGAGGTAATTATCTGTTCCTCTGAAAGCAGCTTTTTGTTGTGCCTGACTTGGGGTTGCCCTGATCAGTAGCAGAGAGGGGTCCCTGGGAACCTCCTGAGCACCTTCCCTGGGTCCAACCACCCTTTCTAGGGGCCTTATCCAGACCCCAGGGACATTGGTGGGCTCAGATTCTGGGTCATTTCAGCAGGATTTGGATCAAATGTGAAACACACAGTGCCTTGAACAGAAGGGCTCTGCAGGCTAAGGAGGTTTCTAGGTGTTATTCTAATACTAATAATTAATATAGTGATGTGTATAATCCCATGCACAGAGAGCTGAAGCATTCCCCAAAGCTTCTTTGCATCATAAAACTCCTAATCAAATACAGAATAGATCCCTGCCCTCTCCATAGCTTTAATCCTACTTCTCTTCCAGAACTAAACAGCTTTAAATTCCTCAGCCCCTGGTGTATTCAGCTAAAGAGGCAAAAACTTTGCCATTTTTAAATCCTCCCCTAGTGCCAGACCAAAATCTCTGCAAACACAGACTCCATAATCCTCACTAATTTATCAAAGGTGCTGCTGAATGCTAATGTTCTCGTGCTGTGCTCCTGGATCAGAATCACAATTGATTGACTATAAAATGATAATTATACACTGGGAGCTTCGCATTGTGTAAACACCTTAAATTGATTCTCCTGCCCTGCCAATTGTGAAATTCTTTCCATCCCATGCTGGCTCTATCTGAGATCGAAATGATTCTGCCTTTGAAAAACTTTCCTACCATGTATGGATTTTCTTGTTTAAAGCAGGCAGCGAATGTCCCTTCCCTGCACGGGGCTGGTGCTGGAGCTGCAGGAACTCTCCCTGCAAACAGCAAGTGGAAATGCAGTTTTTCCAAGGGCTGTGGGTGCAAAATAAGGTCTCTGTGGGGACTGTCAGCTCCAGGGGTGACAGATGAAATGGGGCAGTGGCTGGGGTGCTTATTCAGGTGCTGCTGTGGCTGGAGTGGGCCCATTCCATGCTTGCCAGACACAGCACAGGCATCTGGAGATGCTCCTGCTACTTCACCAGTGGTCACAAATAGGATAGAATAGAATAGGATAGGATAGAATCATTTAGATTGAAAAAGATCTCTAGAATCATCAAGTCCAACCTTCATCCCAACATCTCCCTGATCCCTAGACCATGTCCCGAAGCTCCACATCTACTCATTTTTTGAACACACTAGGCTAGGGTAGACTAGGCTAGAAGTATTTTGATTGTAAGGGACCTAAAATGAC
Source organism: Brachypteracias leptosomus (assembly GCA_013401335.1). Classification (NCBI taxonomy): domain Eukaryota; kingdom Metazoa; phylum Chordata; class Aves; order Coraciiformes; family Brachypteraciidae; genus Brachypteracias; species Brachypteracias leptosomus. The sequence continues at coordinate 874,364 of VYZX01002827.1, read as the reverse complement.
CATTTAGCTCATCTGCAATATTGCACATCCCTTTGGCAGCCGTGGCTCACCCAGGGGTGCCCTCCCCAGGAATCCCCTGGTTTTTCTCCAGCCTCCTGTTCCCTGCGCATGTGGGACTATCCTGCACAGAAATAGCAATTTCCTCTGCAGAAACAGGCTCTTAACTTCAGACATTTTAGGAAAGGCTCATTTTTACATCAGTATTTGGGACTATAAAAAGAATCCCACAACCATAGCAGCGAAGGGGAAAAGCTGCCCTTCCATTTCTTGACACATCTGTGTTTTTAGTCTCCTGCTTTCAATAGAAGAAAATATTCTTGCAATCTGTCTTTGGACTTTAATGTTAGTTCACATTTCCCATATTCCAGGGAGGGCTCGTTCTGTGAAAGGCATCAAGAGGCATCCCCAGACAGCCAAACCATCTGGAAAAGCCAGAAACCTGGACTGGGCTGAGTTGAAAACAAACTTCCCTTCCAATCCCCCCGAGTGCTGTGGTCGGCCCTGCCAGGGGAACAGCCACGAGGGCTGCTCTGCTGCTCCTCCAACCCAGCCATGGGGAAGGAGAGGATTTTCTCTCTCTCTAATGTAGCATTCAGAGGGCTGTGCAGCTAAATCAATATTGCAGCAGCATCATTTATTTAAATGCACGTGAACGATGGTATTTAATGTCTGCTTGGTGGGTGCGTGTGCAGCAGGAGGATGCTGAAGGTGAGAAGGGCAGGGATGGCACCGGGGCAGCAGAGTCAGGACTGATGCCCAGTTAATGCACCAAATCCCAGGTGTGACCCTGCTGCCAAGCAAATAAAAGCAAGGGCAGACTCCCTTCCCCTCATCCCCATCCTGTTTGCTCAGACCTGGCAGGCTGATGGGGAGCTGGGTGGGCAGAGAATGAGACTTGGGGGTGGGTGTCGGTGTTTCAAAGCCCCCCATGTGCTCAGTGGACAGAGCATCCTATATATGGGGCCACAGGGGAGGACTCGGCAGCATCCTGCTGCTGCAGGGGAGGAGCACTGGCTGTGGTCTAGAAACAGAGGACCAGAGGGAGAGAAAATTAAAGGAGGAAGATAGATAGGTAATTAAGTCTGGCTTATCCACAGTCCCCAGGGGCTCATGCTTGCTGGGAGGCTGCACCAGCATCTGCCCTGCAGAAAGCCTGAGAGGGGTTTCATGGTTTGCTTGTCCTCCAGGGCAGGATGGGGCAGTGAAGGATCTTGGGCTTTCTCCGAGATGAAGAGTGCAAGAATTGCTTTTGACTTATTTTTAAAGCTGCTGTGTATGCCCTGAGGTTGTTCCTGTGGTTTCTGTCGGTGGGTAACCACTGGGCACACTCAGCAATAAAGCCAACCCTGGAGGCAGTTGGGCAGGCAGGGCTATCCCAGCACAGCTCCTGGGAACACTCAAACTGGCTTTCCCCAAAGAGCAACCCTTCATGCTTCTGGATTTTTGGAAATCTTTTCTTCAGTTGCTCCCTTAAGTATTTGTTGGATGTCTTCCTTTTTTTTTTTTTTAATGCTTCTTCATCCAGATTCTTCTCTCTGTTATTCCCCTCAGGATCATGTTTGCATTTGGCAGGGAGGGAGCTGGCTTTGTAAACATAGACCTTGGTGAAGTGAAGCCAGAGGGATTGTGGAGAGCTCTCTGTACCTCTGTCTGCAGCTCAAAGTCCTTTTCGTGTTACCCATGTAAGAGACTTGGTATGTGCCACTCCTGGCACCCCACTGCCTGGCAGGGGCTCTCCTGCCCTTTGCCTTGCAGGAGGTGGGTGAAGGCTGGAGGCTGCATCGTGCCCTGCCTTGGCTCTGGCTCTGGGAGCAGCAGATTGCTCTGATTTAGCCGTTATGTTAGCTGGAGGAGGGATATTATTTTTTAGCCAGGGTTGCCCACCTCAGTTTGGAGCCCCAAACTGGTCTCTGTCTCATCCTCTGCTTTCTCTGGGACTGTGCAAAAGCTCCTTCAGCAGCACTGGGGAGGGCAGGAGAGAAGAAGTCCTCAGCTCCTCTGAAATGCTGTGTGGGTGACCTGGACATTAGGGGTCCTTTGCCCCTGTCATGGAGCTGGGCTAAGGAGAGGGCTGTGCTTTTTCTTCATGCTTTTTCCTCATTAAATGCATGACCAGGATCTCCCTTTCTCTTCCCTCCGTCTCCTCTGTGGTGATGTTGAGCCCATCTAATCACACCGTAACTGGGCAGTCATCTAAATCCGTGTCACAAAGTAAATTGACTTTAATCCCACAATCACAGCTCCTGCCTACCCTTTGCTGGGCAGGCTGGGCTGGAGCAGCACCTACCTGTGGTGCTGATGGGTTGGGTTTGTTCGGCTGGGTTTTTGGTGAGCATCCCCAGGCCTAAGGACCTGGTTTTGCAGCAGCACCCAGACTCCTGTGCACCATGCAGGTGGGACCTGGGTACCCCAGCACTGCACCAAGGGATCTGCTCCATCCCTATTTAAGTTCAACTTTAAGATGAAGGTATTGCCCAAATGTCTGGGCTGCATTAACAGATGCCAAATACACACAGAGCTGTTTCATACCCATTTTAAAGCAGCAGAGTCTGTCCTGTCAGCATCACAGGGTGCCAGCTCTGACACTATGTAGGGTCCATGCCCCCCAGTGTCCCATCTCAGCCCCATATTAAGCAAAGCCACTGGGTTTGGTGGCCTTCAAGGCACTGCCTGTGGCTGAGGAGCAGGTTCATGTCCGGGCTCAGCAGTTTCTCTGCGAGTCGGCGTGTTCTTGGCAAAACGTTATCACCAGAGTCAAAATAAACTGATTTATGTACACAGGCCTTTTATTGCTACAGAGAGTTTTAATATGTGGCTGGTCTGGTTTTCCTTTCACCTCCTTCAAATGACTCATCTCTGCATGCATCTGGTGTCCTTATTTCAGGCTAATGATTCATAACACCAGTAAGGCTCAGAGAGTGAGGAGAGAGGGGCAGGATTGGTGCCTCCATGGGGAGACTCTTCTGTGAGTCAAGGCAAGCTGCTCCAGCTTCCCAGGGAAAGACCAGTGACTCGAAGGCAGCAGGAGGCTTAGCTTGGACTGGGAACATGTTGGAACCAGGGAGCTCCAACCTTTGCTTATTCATAGAATCATAGAATGGTTTGGGTTGGAGGGACCCCAAAGATCATCTAGTTCCAACCCCCTGCCATAGGCAGGGACACCTCCCACTAGATCAGGTTGCTCAAAGCTCCATCCAACCTGGCCTTGAACACCTCCAGGGATGGAGCATCCACAGCTTCTCTGTGTTTCACCACTCTGAGTGAAAAATTCACCAGTGTAACGACTGAAAGCAAATCTTGTGTGGTATCAAAGGGCTTTTTAACTGTCTTTTATGAATTATCTTGGTTTTCAATCCCTACATGCAATCGGTTGCTTAATCCTGCTGTGGGTGCAGTCAGTGCAAGGTGCCCATTGCCCCCTGCAGCTGTGAGAGCCCCTCTGCCCCTTGTGGGTTTGGATACCCTGGGGTGTTCTGGAAGAGGTTTTGGTGTCCAGGCCTTGCCAGTGCTGCCTGGGTCTCCCAGCAGCCCCGTGTCACTGGTGGGCAGGTGCCACCCGTGTCTGGTATGGGTGTGGAGAGGGTTTGTAGGGGCTGCTCAGGGTTTGTTCACCACCCCAACTACTCGGAAAATTAAGCATGAAAATAGATTTTTCTGTTAAATGAATAAAAGGCTGAAGAAAAGCCCCAAGCTGCAGGTGAGGGTGTCCAGCAAAGGTGCAGAGCTGGAGGGGCAGTTGCTGGGGAGGTGGGTACATGGATGTGGTCAGCCTCAAGCCAGGGACACCCAGTGCCTTGAAAAGAGTGAATATAAAACACTTTGGCACAACATGGCATTTCTGAACCCAAATTTCCCTGTTCCCAGCCCAGGAGGGGAAGAGCTGGGGAGGCTGCACCTTGGGGAGGAGGGACAGACCCACAGGAGAGCTGGAGGAACAACGGCGGAAACAAGATTCCCAGCTACCCATCATACAATGACTTCCATGAGCAGATAGCTCAAATGTGAGGGGGGCAGTGGAGCAGTCGGGTGAGCCTTTTGGGCTCGGTGTGGTTGTGGTGGGGCTGAATTTGGCCCAGAGATTTGTGTTCAGCTGCAGTGAGTTACCGGCCATCTGGCTCCGTGCGCTGTAATCCGCGGCTTCTCCGAGCCCATATGGGGAAGCAATATTTTTTTTTCACTGTATATGTTATGTTTCCCAGAACGTATGGCCCATACGTTTAAAATATTGGAGAACTGCCTCCTGTACTAGCAGATAATCTGGAGCAGTGGCACTGGAGATTTGTTTGGAGGAGAATTTATTTCCCTGTCTTTTAGGTGGCTTTAAAACACGCTCTTGAGAAACGTGGAGCTGGGAAGGGAGCGGTTGGCTCTGGGCATGCAGAGGGGCTGGATAACCATGGGTCTGGAAACATGGACACTGTCTACACCCCCTCCCTAATGCTGATGCTCTAATAATAAATAATATTCTTTTTTTTCATCCTTTCCCCTCTCCGTTTGAAACAATTTGGGGACCTAAATCCTTGCCTGCCCCTGGGTTAAACATGCAGGTTGTACCAGGTGTGGGAAGGCACCTCTGAGCCCAGGATCAAGAGGACTTTGGGCAAAGGAGGTTCCTTCTCCACCCAAGGGACAAGCCACAGCTTTGCTGCAGCCCTGAGTCCCCGTGTCCTGGAGCTGAACTGAGCCCTGCCAGGGATGGGCACTGCCGGGGCTTGCTGGGATGATCGGTGTGTTTAGGTGTCTGTTTTTGCAGTGGAGGTGGCAGAGCATCGTGAGCATCATGTTCTGAAAGGCAATAGCTGCAGACAGGGCGCTGATGGAGACCAAGTGTTTAAAAATATGTTCATGGCATAATTTTATACCCAAAATACATGGCGGTGCACTATAGTGCTTAAGTGTAGGTGAATGATTTCACATTGCTTTGAATATATGGACAGTTTAGCTTATGAAAAGCATAACTCATCCTGTGTATGGAAAACCAATCCATCTTCCATATGGGCAACAACTCAGAGATGATTATCCTTGGGGAGGAAAAAACGGCCATGCTGTATTGAGTATTTTGACTTGGAGTAGGCGCAAGTTTTCATTCCTGCTTCATGACTGAATTTCCTAAGCTGAACAGTCAAATAAAATGATCTCACTCCCTCCCTGTGCCATGGCACAGGTTTGCTGAGAGCTGCTTGCTCTGTGCAGGAGCTGGAGCAGGCTGGTTTCCAGCTGGAGAGGGCAGCGGGAGCGTTGCCATCACCCCACAGTTGGTGTTTGTTCAAAGGTGAAGGGTTCTTGGTGACCTGGCACTGGGTTTGTGGCTCTGGCTTGATGGACCATGCTGGTGCCTGCCAGGGTGAACCAGTTCTGAGAGACACCGTTTGGTGCTGGCGATGGGAGAGGATGTGAGGTGGGAGCTGAACTCTCACAAAAGGGCAGAAGAAAGACGTGAACTTGTTGGAGCAAGTCCAGAGGAGGCTGCAGCAATGATGGGAGGGCTGGAACCCCTCTACTGGGAGGTCAGGCTGAGAGAGCTGGGATTGTTCAGCCTGGAGAAGGGAAGGCTCCAGGGAGACCTTGCAGTATTTCAGGACTTAAAGGGGCCTATAGGAAATATGGGGAGGGACTTTTTAGCAGGGCCTGTTGTGACAGGAAAAGGGGTGATGGTTTTAAACCAGAAGAGGGAAGATTTAGATTGGAGAGAAGGAAGAGATCTTTTACGCAGAGAGTGGTGAGAGCCTGGCCCAGGTTACCCAGAGAGGTGGTCGATGCTCCATCCCTGGAACCATTCCAGGTGAGGTTGGCCGGGGCTCTGAGCAACCTGCTCTAGTTGCAGATACCTTTTATCACTGCAGGAGGTTGGATTAGATGACCTTTAAAGGTCCCTTCCAACTCAAGCCAGTCTGATTCTATGAAAACAGCCAAGCTCTTGTCTGAGGATGCCTGTTCCTGAACAGTGGGAAATACCAGCAGGGTCCTGCTCACCACCTCCAGGTTAGATACCTGAGGGCCATGACCCCTTGGACATGGTTCCTCCTCCTGGTACCAGCTTGTAAATACGTCAAGCTCCGAAGATGATCTTGTTATGGGAAGATTATGCTAATGAAACGTTTCCTGAGATCAAACTCATTTTGTGTTCAAAAGCATTAAAATAAATGGCTTCTAATTGAATCTTATAAACGGTCCCCTCCTGATAATGAGCCGCTATTAATTATAATTGAAGGAAGGCAGAACGTAAACACAGCAGCAGGGCGGGGGGAGGCGATGGCTCCGCACTGCCCCTCTGGGAGGGGTCCCCACCATCCTACCCCCATCCCTCCTGGTCTGCTGGGACCACATCCCTGGTGAGATGCACAAGGGCTTTCCCTGGGACATCCCAGGGGACCCTCCTTGGGTCTTTGGAGAAGAGGGGGGGCAGATGTGTGTGCTGAGCTCCTGCAGCCTTGAAAACCTCCATCCTTTATTACCACTATTATTGTTGTTATAGGTTTATTTCTTTCCGTAGGCCCAAATCCCTGCCAGGCACAGCATGTGCTGTCCAGCCGTGGTGACCTCATCTGCTTCAAAGCAGAAAATGGGCATCTGAGCTCAACCAAAGAAAATTTACAGGAATTCATCTGTCAACAGGGACGTTTCCATTTAATAAGTGCTCAGTTTGAGATCACATTAGCCCTTCAATTATTTATAAGCTGAAATTGTACAACTTCTCCACTCGGGTCAAAAATAGAAGCAAATGTCTTTTGCTTTCCTTTCACCTGAGCCCATCAGCTGAAACTCTGTGGGGCCATAGCGGGTGTTCCTGAGGGGTGATGATGGGGTGACAACCCTGTGAGACCAGAGGGGGTTTGGGTGCTCTGATGGGCTCAGCAGAAAAACCCACTGAGGATGTTCAGTCCTTGGCTGCGTTTTGCAATAGGTGCCCATGCCTCTGGGCTGAGGTGCTCCTGGAGGGTTGGAAATGGGTGCTTGACACCCTTGGCACCTTCCTCCTTGTTTTTCCCCCTTTGACAACTCTATTTAAAGTGCTGCTCCCTCTGGCATGCTTCTTCCCACGTGGTTGCCCAGCTCTGACATGGTAGGTGGGCATGATCCAGGCTGGGATTTGCTCTGCCTGCCAGGCTAAAGCCCCTGCCCATCCCTCCACACTCACTAATGGCCTTTGCTTTTATGTCTCATCTGCTTGAAGGGATTAAAAGGGAATAATTAAATAGCCAGCAATACAGCCATCGATAAAATTGCACTGGTAATGATGGAAAAAAAAGTATGGCCAGAAGAATAGGGAGCTCCACTGAGCTGTGCACAGCAAGGGAGTGCTCCACGGCCATGGTGTGTTGGCAGAGATCATTAAGCCAGGGCAAGCTGAGCCTGAGGAGCAGCATGTCCCCCAGGCATGCCTGGGATCCGTGCATTTAGCTGCTGTGAAATCAATGAGAGCAGCTCAGATTTCCAAGCTGGAGCGGGCTGGCTATCAGACAGCTCTAATGCTATATTTAAAAGTGTGGTCATCTCGTGTGGGCAAGGGGAGAGAGGAAAATTCCCCAGGAAGAGGGATCGCTGCTTTCCCTGCTGCTGCTGGCATCGTGTCCGTGGGTCCCACACATTGGGGACGTGGCCCAAATCTCCCCCGTTTCAGCAGCAAGGGCTGCAGAGAGTAAATCTGCAGATGGGAGGATGGTTAATTCAGCACAGGAGATGCATGGGTATAATGCAGGGTGAGGAGGACCTGATGGAGATCATGAGGAACATGGAGTGTTGGATGTGATTTTAGAGGTTGGCTTGATGTGCTGAGGGTGTTTGCAATACCCAGAGGAGGACCTTTGGGCTGCCCCATTGCTTGATGGTTTCCTGGCTTTTTGTGGGGATTGGGGGCTGGGAAAGAAAGGGTCTGGGGCAGCTCCATAGGGACACGTGCTGCTCCCCCATTGGGATGCTCAGAAGTCTCTTTGTGCAAAGATCCTTGGATTAGAAGTAAAAAATTTTTGCGTCCCCTTGGGTTGAATTTTGCTCTGTCCCAGCAAAGATTCAAACCCACCATGAACTTTTGCACAATGTCTGTGCACAAAATGAAACGAGCTCTTCTTACCCCACGGTGCTTTCTGGGTACTTTCCCGTTCGACACAACAGCCTGTGTTTATTTTTGCAGCTGTGGGAGGTCAAGGCAGCGGCGCCTTGGTCCGTGTGTGCTCTGGTCTGGGGCAAACCCCAGCTTTCTGGGGTGCAGGGATGTGGGGAAGCCACCAAAGTGACACACGCCTTTGTCTCCAGAGGTTCCTGGGGACTCCCCCTGTTGTTTTATGGCTGGGAAAGCCAGTCCTATTGTGCTAATTAGAATTAACACCCAGGCTACAAACATGGCAAATTAGCCCAAAGTACTGCAGGGTTAACCCCACGATGGGGTTGGGTTTGTGCATCCCTCCCAGAGCAATCCAGGAGGCATGAGCAGGGCATGGGCCACCATGGCTACCCACCAGGAACACCTCGAGGTATTGTAGTGTGTGTTAACCCTATTAAGCACTGTGTTCAGGTTTGAGGGATATTGAGGTGCTGGGGCAGGTCCAGAGAAGGGCAACAAAGCTGGTGAGGGGTCTGGAGAACATGTCTTATGAGGAGCAGCTGAGGGAACTGGGATTGTTTAGTCTAGAGAAGAGAAGTCTAAGGGAAGACCTTATTGCTCCACAACTCCCTGAAAGGAGGTTGCAGAGAGGTGGGTGTTGGTCTCTTCTCATAAGTAACTAAATATTTATTTATAAATATATCTATCTGTTGCTAAATGGGATGAGAGGAAATGGCCTCAAGTTGCACCAGGGGAGTTTTAGATTGGATATTAGGAAAAAATTATTTACTGACGGAGTGATCAAGCACTGGAACAGGCTGCCCAGGGAAGTGGTGGAGTCACCTTCCCTGGAGGTGTTCAAAAAACATGTAGACATGGCACTTTGGGACATGGTTTAGAGGTCATGGTAGTGTGGGGTTGATGGTTGGACTTGATGATCTTAGAGGTCTTTTCCAACCTGAATGATTTTATGAATCTATTGCTTCACTTTTGATGCCTCCTAATGCAAATCCATCCATTGGGATGAAACTCTCCATCCTGCACACCTTGCCATCTCTCTCAGTGAATGAATATGTGTGGGTAGCAAGGTGGAGAGAGGAGGGCAGGAGTTAGTGCTGCTCAGATGGATCCCCAGTGTGGGTGTCCCGTGGGGGACATCAATCACTGATGTTCCTACCCAGCTCCTGGGTGGAAAGCCCAGAGACCTCTCTCCAGCAGCACCCCCCCACCCCACAGCACAAACAAGAGACACAGGTTGGGTTTTTTTTAAGCAGCACATAAAATCCCATCGTGCACTGAATCAGCTGCTTGCTTCAACAAGATGTGGCAGGGACGGTAATTGTATGTTGAGTGCTCTCCGGTTGATTAAGAACATATTTATTGAAGTTTATCTACTGTAATATGTATGAGTCTCTTATTAGATAATTGCTAAACCTCAAACACCTGTTTAACAGATCATATATATAACCCATTACATAGTTGTTAAACCACACTGGTTTTAATTCATCAAAGGCGAATGTGAAATCCATTCTAAATTAAATTCATTTTGAGGCACTTTAAAGGAGACGTTCCCCCCCTTTCCCCTGTGCTAGGGGGATTTGAGCTCTGTATTTCCTGATGGGGATGATGTCTCAGGACAGCTCTGCCCTCCACGTGCCAATATTGTCCTTTGCTGTTGGGCAACCAACTTGCCACATATGTGCAAAAAAACCACTCAAGTGTTTTCATAAAAAAAAACCCCAGAATTTAAAAAGCTCAGTGTTAAGCTCAGGGATGCTGCTGCTGCCTGGTCCTGTCTGCAGATATCTGGGGGAGAAAAAGGGCAGGGAAGGGGAAAGGTGGATGGGCTGCAGGCAGGCTCTGTGTGTGTGTATGGGGGGTGGTTGTTAAGCACAACACAAAATTGAGATGGTTTGTGTCACTTTTTGCTCTGAATCAGCAAATTCCATCATCATAGAAACACAGATTTGGGTTGGAAGGGACGTTTAAAGCTCATCTCATCCAACCCCTTGCAATGAGCAGGGACATCTGCACCTAGAGCAGGTTGCTCAGAGCCCAAACCAACCTCACCTGGGATGGTTCCAGGGATGAGACATCAACCACCTCTCTGGGCAACCTGGGCCAGGCTTTCACTACCCTCAGCATCAAACATTTCTTCTTTAGATCTATTCCAAATCTCCCCTTTTTAGTTCAAAACCATTGCCCCTTGTCCTGTCCCAACAGGCCCTGCTGAGAAGATAGTCCCCATCTTTCTTATAGTCCCCTTTTGAGTACTGGAAGCCTTGAGGTGCTGCTGATTTTTACACCCCAGTGAGAGCAGTGGAGCTGGGCAGGGTTGGCCCCATGTGCCCTGAGCTCTTAGGGTAAATTCCTCTACCCTGTCCCATGGGGCCTCTGCAATGGGAGGACTCCGCTCGTGCAGAGTCCAACCTTTGTTTCCTTCTCTCTTTATTGAGCTGTCCCAGGGGGGAGTCACTGAGTGCCCTTCGTTTTGCAAGGCAGAACTGGTGTTGACACACTTCTTTATTAAATGAGTACGGGTAAGGCCCTTGGAGGCGCTATTTAAATAAGGGAGAAATCTTGCTGCTGGGGTAGGAATGAGTAAATACACATCGGGCTCTGGTAACCCACTTATTTCCATCCTGGTCCTGTGAAAAATTTTGCCAACGCCGTTATTTGTGCAGCAAACCAGGCTGTGAAGTTACAGAGCTGCCATCAGCACAACCCTGCAGAGACACGTCCCTCCATCCCACTGTGGATTTGTGGTCTCCATCTCCATCTTTGGGGGATTTCATAGCAAGATGTTGAACAGCTGCGTGATATTTATTATCAACGTCAGGCTCGTGTCCCGGGTGTGTGGGGCTTTATCTGCTTTTTGTTTTGTCAGAGCAGGCACTTTGCTGTGTCCTCCCCAAGGGCAGGGATGGGTGGGTCAGCTCAGACACTCGAGCAGAGGTAGGTGTGGGTGCAGGAAGGGACCCTGAGGTTGGGAGAGCCTGACTCAGCATCCCCATTGCTGTGTGTGTTTGGTGTCTGCACAAAACCAGCACAGCTGTGGTGTTTCTGCCCCCATTCCTGGCTCCATGGGCAGGGAGAGGGCAGACTGGTACCCAGCTCTGCTGCAGTCCCTGCTTGCAGTCATCCAAGGCTTCGGATGCTTTATCAGGAGTTTCAGCTCTAAAGTCAACATAAATCACCCAGTTGGCAGGCTCTCCCTTTCTGTCTCTCTCTGGTTATTTTCTGTTCACGATAAAACAATGTGGAAAGGAAGCACGCAAGCCAAGGGGAGGGTGAGAAGAAACAAGATCCCTTATCTAATGCGTGCCTGAGCTGCTCAAATGTCTCTGTATCAGCAATTATTTTGCCTGGCTTTGGGTTTTCACAAAGCTCTTGAGCCTTGCAAATGCAGTCTGAGATCACATTGGCAAAGCACAGGCCTAAATTCTTCCCATCTCTCTGAATCCTTCAGTAGTCTTTGGATAAGACCCATGAAACATCTCACGTGCACACCAGCACTGGGGAAAGGAGCTGGAGGAGAGGATTCCCCAGGCTCTGGGGAGATGCTGAGTATCTCCAGCACTGGCTGGCCCCAGCCTCCACTTGCTGGGATCATTAAAAACCAGGCAGGATCGGGCAGCTTGAGGTTCCCAACTGCTGTGAGGGAATGTGAATATATTCCATGCAAATGCACTTTAAGGCATTGCACTGGGTGTAGCTTGCACGGTGAATATCCATTATAGGGGTGATTTCTGCACACATCCCCATGGCTGATGGCCCAATCGTTTAGAGCTCCAGCTTATAAACTTCTTGCTAAGTAGAAAGAAAAGAGAAAAAAATGCCTTGCTGTTAATAGGAAAGGAATAATATCTCTTCATCTATGTCTGAAACCACCTTTAAGGTCGTACATATATGCTACAGTTCAAGTAAAGCAATATACAGCGCTCAGAAAAGCAATATCTCCAAGCCCTGCTCCAGCTCTCGTGTTGATTTTGATATTTTTAATATTGCATCCAGACAACAGAGCCTGTCAACCACCATGTGAGGCGTTCATTTAACTAAGCCAATTTAAAATGTGTAACAATTATAAAGAGATGGGCCCAGATGAGTCAATTTGTCTTGAGTGTTTTCTAGCTGAACTTAATAATATTGGAGATGTGAGAGAAATTGGAAAAAAATTCACCCTCTGTGTTCAATTCTTTGGAGAAGTCGAAATACCTAATTCACTCTGGCAAATGATAAATGTTCCTCCCCTCTTCTAATTACATCTTGCCTTAGTCACAGCAGTGTCTAGTAAATCTCCTTTTGAGACTGTACACATCACATACCGTCCTTTTAAAAGTAAAAAAAAAAAAAGGGAAGAAAGCAAAAGTTCTTGATTAGATTTATTTTTTTTTTAAGAGCAATTCATTCTGCTCACTTGGGATCTGGAATTGGCTTTTTTTGTGTTGCTAACCCCCTTCATAGTCTACTCTTTCATGTGTCTCGTCCTAAAAAACCCTGAAGTTTTACTAGTAACAAGTGGTGGCCTGTGGAAGTCATTGGGTAGGGAGATTTATAGGCATGAATAGGAGGGGGAGCATCTGTGTATGCATCAATTTTAGTATTGATGGTGCTTTAATCCCTGGGTTTGCATTTCCACATCTAGAAATCGTGCTTTGCTCGCAGGCAGTGCCTGTGGTTCAGCATAGGTGTGGTTGTCCCCCATTATTTGGAATGGTTGCTGTTTCAAGACACACTAAATTTTAACATTTTTCCAATTAAGCAGAAATTCAAATTATTTGACCAATAAGGATTCCAGTGCAAGAGTCATTTTTGGCTCATTGGCTGAGCTGCTGGAAGGAAAACCATTTAAATCCCTCCAGCACCCCAGGAGCAATGGGCAACGGTCCCCAAGAAACCTCAATAGCCAAGCCCTGCCCATGGGCAGCCCCATCACCTACAGATCTGCCTCCCCTCTAAGATCTCCCATTTGCATTTTAAATAGAGCTGCATTGGGCTAAAATGCCCTTTATAGATGTCATTTATCTTCCTAATCTATTACCTGCCCGGAGATAGTCTCTATTATATTGTGATTACAGAATTTATCAGCTAACGTGCTGTTTGTAAAACGTCTGAGTGGTTTCATTGCCCTGAGTGGGTGGGAGGCCAGCCCTGTGTGGAGATGAACTGGCAGGAAAAAGAGATGGATTTATTTAGTTTTCTCCCTAAAAGATAGACCTGGGGCTTGCCTGTGGGTTTTGGCACCAGCCACGAGCTGAAAGCACCTGAGGAGAGCCCAGGGAGGAGGAGTGGGATCTCCTCCTTGGGGCTTCCAGCCACATGCTTTTGGTCTGACCCTTTTTGCTGAGCATGGCCACAAATATGAGCAACATTTCGTCTTGAGGGTGTTGCCTGGAGTGGCAGGAATGAGCTGGAAGCTGGGCTTTACAGCTGGATTTAACAGCAGATTATAGGGGAACAGCTCCTGTTGGTCGCCCATAAAGCCCGTTGGTGATGAAGGCAGAGGGGAGGGAGGGAGAGGAGAGCCCCTCTGGCCCAGCTGCCTGGGAGGTCGGTCAGGATGCCAAAATGGGGTTTTCTGAGCCAGAAAGTGACTTCAGCACCTCGTGTGCACCCTGCCCCTCACCACAGGCTCTGAGCTGTAGAGGGGCTTCTGCTTGTCCCCAAGGGTGGCAGTTCGGGCACAGCAGAGCAGATGCCAGCACTGAGCTGGCTGTGTTGGTTTTCTGGGCAGCCTGGTAAAAAAATGACTTTGAGGAGACAGGGACATGAGGAGGCCAAAGGCTTGTCTTGGCCAGAGGCTGGGAACAGCTTTAAACCTCCTAACAGCATCTGGGAAGCAGATGCTGCTGCTCCTCCCGGGGCTGTTGGGTCAGAGGCTGGTGCCATGTCCCAGTGGCCCCTTGGGGAGGGCTGGGCCCCCCACACTGGTCATCATCATCCTCCTCCTTGCTCTCCTTGGGGCTGAGCACTGTGCAGGGTGCCCTGTGCACAGAGGTTCCTGATGTCCTCCTGCAGGGTGCTGCTGGTGACGTGCTGGACCTCCTCAGCATCACAGCTCCCCACTGGTCATCTTCACTCCTGATGAACACATACGACCTTGCTAAATCTATATGGCCTTGCTAAATGTATATGATCTCTTGGGTTATGTATTGAGAGGACCTGTTGCATTGCAGCAGGGCACTGCTGTTTGCAGGTGATCACATCCACCACTGAACCATACACCCAATGTCTTCTCATCCTCTTCTTTGAGGCCCCAGCACTAGGAATAACTGGTGTTCATCCAGGAGGGAGAAAAGGGGGATAAGAGACCTTTGGCACTGCAATGGGGGCTCTGTGTGCCTGTCCCCATGCTCTACCACCCCGTGCCATGGCAGGGTGAGCCACAGCTGTGAAGGAAAGGGTCCCTGTGCCCCCCTGACCCCCCCCAACACCATGACCTCCCCTCTGCAGCCCGAGACAGAAAAGAGGTTTAGAAATCTGCTTAGAGGTCTGGCTCATTAATACCCTGCCCAAATCTTTTATCAAATAATTAGCCTTTGTATTGTACTTCCCAGTCAGCAATAAATAAATAAAGAGGCAGATAAAATGAGCATTACGCTTAAGCCGTGTTTTTGGAAAGGGCTCCTCTGACCCTGCCTGAGGCCACCTCCCTGGGTCCTGGGGCTGAGCCATTGGCCCCGTGGCACAGGGCTAGGAAGGGGCACAGGGATCCTGAATTCAGCAGATGGGGTGATCCCTGTGTGCCTTGATGTGATGGGAGCTTTGGTCTGAGTTTGCGTGCTGGGGTGAGCTGTCCCTGCAGACGTGTGGTGATTCCACAGGAGGGATGTGCAGCGTGGTGGTGGCAGTGGCTGCATCCTCCCTGTGTCCCTGTTGGTGACTTGTTTGGTCCTCATGGTGGCTGGGGAAATGTTGGATCATAGAGTAGCTCTGCTTGATGTGAGACATGGGAACGTCCTTGCTGCCATGTGATGCCTCCACGCTGGGCTCAGCATGAGCTCAGTTGGACATTGTGGGGTCAGTTGGTGATGCTCCATGACTCCCCTGCCCTTGGGATGTCTCTTCTCCCACTGCTGTGCACCATCCTCACTGTGCATTGAGCTGGGAGTGTGAATGTGCCGAAGCTGCAGTTGCTATTTGGACTGTTTATCTTGTTTGGTCTAATTATGCCAAGAAAGTCATTATAATTTTATGCTCTTTGGATTAACGTTCTTGCCTAGGGCCCCATAATTAGTGTATGGTTTGTAGCTTAATGATTCTGAGCACAGTCAATGCAAACTTTCTAACTGTAAATGAGGGGACTCAGGACACGGGGACTGACACAGTAGTGGATCTTCTCAAGAAATAAGCATTTATCTCCTTGTTTGTAAGCTGAGTATTTGCCTTCACAACACCCTTGAGCTCTCACTCCATCCTAATGCAACCAAGATGCTGCTGAGCAATTGCAATGAGCCACAACCCTCTTCTGAGTCTATACAACTCTCCCGGAGTGTCTCCTGCTTTGTGGGGATCCCATGAGGGGGATCTCTTTATGGGGGTCCTCAGCCCTTCACCCCCTCACCCCAGTGTCACTGCAGAGCTGTCCTGCTCCAGGGAGCACACAACATCCCCTGGCTGCCCAGGGAAATGGGATCCACTGCATCCCTGGAATGTTGCCCAGCTCTCTCCAAGAAGCAGGCGATTTGGATAATGATAATATCTCCTTAGCCCCAGCTATTAGTTGTGTTAAGTATCTTTTCTCCCTTGCTGTTATAATGGCCAGGGATGTCTGTGCTAAACTGGAGGGACTCACCACATGGGGCTGGGTTTGGAGGTGCTGCAATCCAGATTTTGAAGGATTACAGCACGTCCACCCTCACCATGGGGTTTACTGATATTTTAAAGAGTATTGATCTTGAGATTTTAAAGAAACTCATCATCCGACATCCTGAGCTCCTGCAAATCTGCATCTCCACCCTCCTTGAGTCTTCTCAGTGCAGGGTATCAGTGGAGCCAGAGATCCCGACTCATCCTGGCTCCCCTGTCATCCTCTTGCTTTCTTATTTATTGCTCGTTAGGCTGGTGATGAGCTCAGAGCCTGCGTGAGGCACCGAGTGGCCAGACTGCAGCCGCCTGGACTTGACAGATTGTTTGGGTCAAATCAGAAGCTCCCTGGAGAGTTTCACAATTTCTTTTCCACTGGAAAAATGTCATTAATTCATTACCAAATTGTTAACAGAATCAGGGTCTCTGGCTTTAACCGGAGGATGTTCTTGTGATAAATGTCATGGCTTTCCTTGAGAACAAGTCCAGCAGGAGGCTGAAGAGCCAGAGCCCATCGCCTGCAGCACTGGGTGTCTCACTGCACACATTGGATTTCCATGAGAAGTTTGTCCTTGCAGTCAATGGCAGGCTGGGGGCAATCCAGGGGGCATTCCAGGGGCTCCTGCCCGAGGAATGCACCATCCTAGAGTGCTCCAGCCCCATGAAGGTGCTCCATGCTCTCCCAGACCCCCACTGTGCTCACAGCAACTTTCACAGAGGTGTAAAAAGCTCTTTGCACCTAAAGCCCCTCCACCCAACGTGGTGCTGGAGCTGCTGCATCATCTTCTCTCTGCAGCGGGGAGGACCAGTGCATCCCAGTGCCACAGCCCCTGGGCTGGTGCAGGTGCTGCCTTTCCCCAGGGACCGCTGAGCTGCAGTAAGCGGGTGGTGAGTTTGAGCCTTTAGCAGAAGAATAAATCACAGTGAAGTGCATGTGAAGAGCTGCTATCAGATTTTGTGCTGGGGAGATTAAATTTTCATGCTGTTTTTGCAAGGCTGTCTTAAAAACAAAGCATTGCCATAACCCAGGGAAGGGATGCAGGGAAGGGAGAGGTATCTCGCTTGGCTGCCATGGTGTAACCTCAGGGTTTTCCCTTTTATCTGCTGGGGAAGATGGACTTCCCAACGCCCAGAGCTTGATACTGGGCTGGGGTTAACTTATGCTGGTGGCAGCAGGGATCTGCCAGCTCCTGGCATTGTGGTCAGAGTTTGGAGGTGGGATGGAGAATGAGCTCACCTGATGGAAAGGAGCCAGCCTGCACAAGTGGTGGGGAAGCTTTTTGCACCATTAAACAAGCCATGCCTTTTTGTATTATTTTTTCCCCAGCCTGGGAGCTGGCAGGGCCCTGGGGACACCATGTCCAACAAGCAAAGGGCTTCCAACTTCTTCTGACACTGGCAGACCCATGGCACAGCACCTCAGTGAGGTGTTGGGATTTCTGTCTCTGCAGATTGCAGTGGCTGGAGCATTTTCTCCTCCACATTCACTGAGGGTTAGCACTGTGCTGAGCTCTGCTGTCTCTTGTTCCAGTGATGGCTGCATTTCAGGAAACTAATGAAAAGCTGATTTTCCTTAATTGGCCTCTCAAATTTGCTGATCACTCTAAAAGATCTCAGGTTAAAAAGAAAGCCTGTGCCTGTTATTATCAGTGCTGTGTTCCATGGCCAGGGCGGCCGTGGAGGGAGGTTTTGGTGCTGGGTTTTCTGAGCTTGCTCGTGATTTATTGCCCTGGGTGTGGAGTCCTTCAGCCAGTGAGACAGACATGCTGGGATCAGGCTGATTTTTGGAGGTGCCTTGGTTTTTAAGTGGGTTTCCTGCATCACAGCCTCCATCAGGCAGTGCGGGCACAGAGCTGGGTGTCACTGTGGTCCCCAGCCCAGATAAACCCACCTGGGAGGAAGAAACCCAACCCCAGGACATGGGGCTGGTTCTGCACTGCCAGATGGGGAAGCTGTGGCTGTCACCATCCACACATGAGCTGGAACAGAGATGTCAGGGGTGGATCATGCGTGAAAATACACCAGATATAAACACTTCACGCCTCTGTTTGCACTCGCCTTCCTGATGCATTGGGGGAGATGTCCTGACATGGAGCCCCGGGGGAGGACAGCACTCGTGTTTCAAGGATGACATTGGGTATAAGGACCCAGCAAGCTCCTGACTGGCCGAGTGAACAGTCGCTTCAAGCTAACGAGAGGTGACGGGGCAAGGGTTCTGTGGCACGCTCCCTGCCATGGGACGTGTTCAGCCGTGGCACCGTATCTGAGGGACTTCTGCTGCCACCAGCCTGCCCAGGAACCCAGCCCCAGGAGCAAGGCATTAATAACCTTCCCCCAGCTAAAGAGCTGGGGAGGCTGGGGCAGGGCAGCAGCCCTTCACCACCAAGCTGAGTAATTTGATGAGAAGGGCAGTTAGCATTTCAGAGACTGTGGCAATCGTGCTGCTGGCTGCATCATCACTGATGTGTTAGAGGAGATAGGGGCACATCTAAGGGGTGACCTTGCTCTGCACCCCCCAAGTGCTATCCCTCATCTGTCACCCTTCCCTGGGGTGCATGGAGCCCGACGATGGTGGGGGCTGATTTGGGGTAGGATGTCAGTGTGTTATTGCAACAGGAATAATTATTTCACAGGAGGGTGAGGTTGGATCCCCAGCCAACGTCTTGGCACAGCTTTCCAAGGCGTCTCCCTGCCTGGCGGTGCAGGGCTGGGCGAGCAGGGAAAAACACGCTCAACCAGCACGGGGAGGAATCTGCTCCTCTCCAGAGTCTGCATCTTATTTGGCTCGCTCGGGTAACAGCATCTTTGGGGAAGCGCAGCAGGCAGGAGTGTTGCCATCCAGTTGTGAGCTCCGTAATAAACCACGTTCGTGGCACCGCCGCGGGGTGGCCCAGCTGGCCGAGGAAAGGAGCCACAGCCCAGATTTCATTCACTGTAAGTGCCCGTCCTGGGAAACAGCTTTGGGGAGAAATCTGGTGCTGGTGTGAGCACAGAGGAGCCCTGCTGCGGCCCAGCAGCTGGAGCCCAGCCCAAGGCACAGCTGCAGGGAGTTAGGTTACTTGGCTTCCAAAATTACATTTTTCTGTGGTTCTCTCATTTGAATGTGGAATAATGTAGATATTGTGTGCAGAGCCTGCCTGGGAGGTGGAACCAAACCTATGGCGGGTGCACTTGTGCTGCTGGTGGTGGCACTTTGCTGGATGTTGGTGGCATGGTGGGAACAGCAAGCGGGTGGGTGTCTTGGCCACCTGCGAGGCTCTGGGTGAAGGCAGGAATTCAGCTGGTCACTTTGCAGGAAATGGAGTCTGGGATCAGAAAGCTGGATGCCAACTTTACCTGTGGGGCCAAAATCAGAATAATCCCCAGAATATCTCCTAAGGGTGTTTGAGATGGTTTGGGGAGAAGAGAAACGTGGAAATGTGCATTGCCAGGGGTGGTGTAACTGCAGAGATGTTCAAACTGCTGCAGAAAACAGGCTGCGCGCAGCAAAGAGACACAAGCCATTGATGTCCCTTGCCCAGCATAGGCAGAACATGAGCAAGAAGCCTCCTGCTTGCTCTGCTCATCGAATGAAAGCCCTGGTCCACTGCAGCAGTGACCATTTCAGCAGGTGTCACCAAAGGGTGCAAAATGAGCTCCTTGAGTGTGTTTCATAGAATCATAGAATAGCTTGGGTGGGAAAGGACCTTTAAAAGTCATCTCATCCAACCCCCCTGCACTGAGCAGGGACATCTGCAACTAGAGCAGGTTGCTCAGAGCCCCGGCCAACCTCACCTGGAATGGTTCCAGGGATGGGGCATCAACCACCTCACTGGGCAACCTGGGCCAGGGGCTCACCACCCTCAGCAGCAAAAATGCCTTCCTTATATCTAATCTGCATCTACCCTCTTTATGTTTGAGGTCATGCACCAACAGGGATCTGCACTCACTGTCCCCACATCCCAGTGCATCCCTGTGGCCATCCCTTGTGAGATCTTTGCTGGAGGAGCATCTTGCTGACAGAGGGGCCTCTGGGCACGTGTTGTCCCCACGCATGGAGGGAGCTGCTTTCACAGTGCCCGGGAGGGAATCAGCAGCAGCAGGGGTGTTGGCTCAGAACAAAATGAGTTTGAAGGTGGCTTTATACAGCTTAATCTCTGAACTCTGGTGTTGTACATGCACCAGCCCAGCTTTCCATCTGTCAGGCTGCCAACCCCCGGGCCAGGTCCCGGCCAGGTTCCTCCACACAAACAAGCCGAGCTGTGCTGACGGATGCAAAACCCCGTTAGCAGGACGTTCAGCATTTCTGCCATTCCAGAGATGCCTGCAAGGTTTCAGGCAGCCCAAAAGGCAGCCATGGCAGGGAAACCAGCACACACAAATACTTCTCATTCCAGGCCATAACCCAAGCTTATTTTAACCACTCAGTGCTCATTTTTATCCTCCTGCCAACAAGGGAGGGTCCTGGGTTGCACTTGGTGACGTTGACCTGCAGGTTGTCCCCGTCCCACAGGCTGGTCATCTTCATGGGTTGGCTCTACCTTTTGAATGGGGAAGAAATCCCCATGAGGACTTGAGTGGAGCCCTTCCCTATTGCTTTGAGGAGTGTCTTGTGGCCACAGGAGCCAGAGAGGTGTCTGCACCCCATCACACTGCGTTCACAGCTTGGGGAGTCAGGGGTAAAGCTCTCCAGCCAGCACTGGTCATCATCTGGAGCTGGACATGGGGTGAGGCTGGATTTCCAAGCACAGCAATTCCTTCTGCCACCTCCTGCATTCCCAACCACTTCTTGTTTCACAGCATCTTGGCTGTCCTGCTTGGGGAGCCCACCACTCCCATGGATGCACCATGTGTGTTCATATTATGCTTCCCAAATATTTGTGCTGTAACCAGTAAAGGTCCTCAGAGGTAAGGGATTACAAGGTGATGGATGGACTTGAGATCAGCCTTGCCTGGACCAACCTTCTGGCAGTGCCCAGGCTGGCATTGAGAGGGCAAGGCAGGGGCACCAAGGCTGTGTGAGCTGGTGAAGCTGCTCCAGAGGACCATGGCTTTGGAAAACAAACACAATGGCATAAACGTCCACCATGGGCACAGAGCTGTGAGGTGGGGACAAGGCGCCAGTCCCCATGCAGAGCGAGTGCTACCACTTGAAAATTAAATGCAGTTGCCATAGAAATATTAATTGGGAACAAAATCTGAAGATGACACTTAAGCAGAAGAAGGAGTGTTATGGAGAGATGAGGACAGCGATGAAAATAGAACAGTTAAAAGGAAAATTCTTCAAAAGAAGTATCATGTAGGTGAATATTTAATGCACAAACAGCAAGTTGCCACATCAGCAGCACTTTTGATATTGTAGGGCAAAGGACAGGACGTGCTTGCTGGAGGACAGAGCACCCTCCTCTCCAGCCAAGGTCACCAGGTGCTGGAGGAGGAGTCTGAGGATGGATCCTGCAATGGCAGCGAGTTTCTGCTCTTGCTTGTAGTGGGACCTGGGTGTAGGACCCAGTACTAATGGGCACCAGCCTCCGACTACACATTTTGCTGGTCTGCAATCAACCCACAACCCAGAAGTCAGATGAGGCACATCATGGACCTCCTCACAGTCTGGATTCTTTGCCTCCAGGAAGAGACTGGCAGGAGGTTCCCAGGTCTGCGCCGCCTCCTCCTCCTCCAGGGAGCATTTGCATGGAGGAGAGGGAAAAGCTCCCAGCCCTGACAGGCAATGTGGGGGAACCGGCTGTTTCAGGTGCCTCCTGCCCCCAAACCATTGCTTGGCCTGGGGTTTTTGGGAATGTGTCTGAAACACCCATAAGCAGAGAGGTTCTTTCAGGTGAAGCTGTGCTGATACAAGGCAAAGTGGTGTCAAAGTGCCCCACTGAGCAACAGCCCTGCTGGGACCCTGCTACAAGGGTACGCAGAGCTCTCCAGGGAAGGCCATGGTGCTACTGC
This sequence comes from Brachypteracias leptosomus, assembly GCA_013401335.1. NCBI lineage: Eukaryota > Metazoa > Chordata > Aves > Coraciiformes > Brachypteraciidae > Brachypteracias > Brachypteracias leptosomus. Next base: position 852,583 of record VYZX01002827.1, on the reverse strand, counting down.
CATCGGTGGGGAAGAAGAAAAGCACATTGCTGCAGAAAAATCCTGATTTAATTTTTTTTCAAAGATAATAGAGAGTAGATGATAATAACAACCTCTCTTTTAGGCAGTGTTGAGCCCAGTGAGAGGAAAGGCAGCTCCATCCTGCTCCCCCACTGGGTGCTTGCTCTGATGGCTCCAACATGATAAGAACCAGCTCCTGTTTTTCCCAGAGAAGATGGTTGCTCTTCCAGGCTGTTATCAGCCTCTTATCTCTCTCCTCCCTCTGCTTTGGGAAGGTGTCTTCTGGGGACCGTGCTGTGGGATCTGTGTTTGGATGAGGATGGAGATGGGAACAGGGATGAGGACAGGATGGAGACAAGGATGGAGCATCTCACCACAGTGTCCCGTGGTGCAGATGGTGACCACAAGCCATCAGAGGAAGCCCAGCCTCCATCCCAGCACCCTGCCAGGGCAGCACAGAGGGACACAGGCTCTGGCTGCCTCTGCACAGTGTCAGCAGCCCAAGGGGAGAGAGGTGGCTGTGACCTGGCAGGGAGCAGCAGCTGCCTGGGCACATCTCTCCATCTATCTCCACCAATCTTCCCACTTAAAAGGAGGGAGGATTACAATGAAGTCGTACTTTTCCCATGAACCACCTCCCACTGTGTTATGCTCTGAAGTTAATTGCAAATGAGAAGATGGAAATAGCTTATTTTGACTTTCTTTAAACAATGTTTCATTGATTTTTTTTTCCCCCCCTTATTTTTTTTTTCTTTCTCTAGAGGCAGGCCTGTATCTATTGGAAAATAGCAATTATTTCTGTAATTCCCTAGAATTAGTGGAATTAGTTGAATGGATAAAATTTGAAGTTAAATGCAGATTAGAAATATATTTGAGTTGGAAGCACCGTGTATGTCATGGAGCTTTGGGTGCTCCTTCTTCATCCCAGGACATGGCAAAGCTCAACACAGGTTTCTTGGAGAACAGTCAAACGTATCTCAGGTATGGCCACAAAAATGATCTGAGGGCTGGAACCCCCCTGCTCTGAAAGGCTGAGACATTTGGGGTTGTTCAGCCTGGAGAAGAGAAGGCTCTGGGGAGAACTTCTTGTGGCCTTTCAGTACTTAAAGGGAGCCTACAGGAAAGATGGGGAGGGACTTTTTAATAAGGCCTGTTGGTTTTAAACTAAAAATGAGTAGATACAGACTGGGCATAATGAAGACATTTTGTATGCTGAAGGTGGTGAGAGCCTGGCCCAGGTTGCCCAGAGAGGTGGTTGATGTCCCATCCCTGGAACCATCCCAGGTGAGGTTGGCCGGGGCTCTGAGCAACCTGCTCTAGGTGTAGATGTCCCTGTGGATGTGCCAAGCACCTCTGCAAAGGTGGCTGAGGCTGAGCCCATCCTCCTGCTTCAGAAAAAGGAGGAAAAAGTCCACTCCAGCCACTTTTCTTAACTTAAATGAGGTTGGAGTGGTCCATCCTGGGCACCTCCTGCAGCATGCAGGGCACGATCCATCTCTTGGGATCCTTGGTTCTGCCAGAGACTTGGGGCTCATAGCACTCCACTGAAAAAAAAAAATTAAAATGATCCTGTGGTATTTTTAATAACCTGCTGGTTTAACTCAATTACGAGAGCATAATTAACTTGCTGAGATGAATCAAGAGATAAACCTTTGATTTTTTTTTTTTTTTCTGGAAGGATGCTGCAGATAGATTTTGAACTTTGTATTCAATTACTTAAAAGAGGATAAAAATTAACAGGTTTCTGATGAGAAAAGCACACTACCTCCTTCATAAAGGGAGATTTATTAAGGATAGAGGATGAGTGTACCTCAGGGCTCAATCATCTACTGTTTTTTTTTTCAAGGGGTGATTCAATTACTTTAAGATGCGTTGCCTAAAAGAACAAACCGAGCTCTGTTACTTGGCAAATTAATCAAGTTCCTTTAGTGGTTTCTCTGGGTTAATAATTTCATTTAGGCGGCCTTCTGTTTCGTGGTTTCATCCCTACCAAGAAAACTCTCAAATGAGAGGGAGGAAAAAAAAAAGTGCTATTCATTTGGTGTCCGAGGCAGCGAATGGGAGTTGTTCCGAAATGGGCTCGCTCAGAAGTGCCTGTGAAAGCAGCAACTGGTTGGAAGATATTTAAAAAGAAAAAAAGTGTTAAGGCTAATATTTTCACTGTGCAAAAAGGCCATTTGGATTTGTTGTCATCTGTGAAGGGCTGTGGATTTTATCCGTAATTACTGCGAGTGATGTTCTCTGGCTAGCGCGAGCCAATCCTGAAAATGTCACCCATTTTTAACAAGTTTTTCTTTTGAATATTCATATCTCTGCTATTTGGTACAGATGGAGAAAGTGTAACAAGAAAAAAAAAGGAGTTTGTAAAACCAGGCTGTCCATGCCCTTGTCATGACAGCATTTTAAAAGCCCTGCCCTGGGCACAGGGGGGGGTGTGGTGGGACCTTGCTGGGAGGTGCAGTGTGGGCAGAGCATCCTTCTACCTGCAGCCTCTGCTCCTGCCAAAACCCACCACAAGCTGATATTTTAGGAGTTATTCCCAACCTATTTCTTGGTAGAAAAGTTTTCTCAGAGGTGCTCCCGTTGCCTTTGCCTGGAGGGAAGAGGATGGGGATGCTCAGCAGATATGGGTTCCCACCATAGCTGGACCAGCCCTGGTTGGTTCCTCCTGAGCCATGTCAGGGAGGCTTTTGGGAAAAACTTCAGGGCTCTTTTCATACATTGTAAAACATCTCTAAAAAGCGCCTGCATGATCCTGTTTTATTCTCCCATTGGATTGTTATAGATGCAAAACCTTGAGCCATGGTCTGGGCTGCATCTGCTTCGCATGAAATGTGGGTGTGGAAACGCCAACGTTCTGGTGGAGGGGATTGATGTTCTGTGTGACCTTTCTGCATAAAACCAGGACTCCTGTGGGCACCAGGGGCTGTGCTGAGGGCTGGAACACTGGTTTGTGCAGGCAGAGAGCAGATATCGACCCTGCAAAAAGCAGGAGCCTGGCTGGTGTGTGAGCCCCGTCCCAATTAGCCCTAACGAGGGGCTTTGTCAGGGGGTGGGTGGACAGAGCCTCCCTCCCACCCGCGGCTGGGACAGGGATGCTCATGTCACGGCTTATTGCTTTTCCTTTGGGCAGGGTTCAGTGGGTGATCCAGTCAAAGGGAGGGGCTGTAGCTGTTCCCAGAACAAGAGGTCATCTGTTTTCTTTCAGGGGATTTGGCTCCGGTTTCAGCATTTTGAAGAACAGTGAGGCCCTTTTATCTGTTGGGGAAGGGCTTTCGGGGAGGGGGGCATGGGAGGCTTGTCTCCCCCTCGTGTGATAACTCATTTTAGACCCTCACATAAAACCTGAGATCTGCTTTATGGCTTGGGAAAATGCCCTAAGGAGGCAGATGGAGGCTGGGGACGTTGTAGGGCCATCGTGATGCTGATCTCCAGAACTAGGCGGGTGTGGGAACACTGGCCCTGCTCCACACCAGGCTGTAGAAATGGCCAAAATGTCCTTTTTCCCTTTTATTTTCCCTGTGGTGCCTGTAATAGCTCTTTGAAAGGCCCCAGCACCCAGCGCTAGTCTCAGCCTCCGCCTCCCAAGTACATTTTAGGATAAAAATGGAAGTGCCGGTGTGCTGAGGTGGGGTGGATATTTTTAAAGCAGCTGGCAGACTCTGCAGAGCAATTACTCTCCAAGTTCCCAAATAGCTCTGAGCTTGGGCACTGCTGAAAACACCTCCTGGTCCGTTTGCCTGGGACCAGTGCAGGTCGGGGAGCTTCACAGGCAACCCCAAATGTTGGGATTAGGCACAGCTGGAGCTCGAGGGACCAAAGGGGCCCCTTGCCCAGCTGCCTGAGCCCACATGAAAGGGAATGGTTGCCAGATGTTGCCCCAAGCCCACCCTTGGGAAGAAAATATATCTCTGATCTCATCCTTGGGACTCTAGGCATTAACTTTGCCTTCTTCCCACCCCGGCAGCAGGGTCTTGGTGCTGCTAATGGAGCATCTTTGGATGGGGAACTCAGGTTGTGCCTGGGTAATAGTGGCTTTTTTTGTGCAAACATTTCCCAGGTTTTTTAATGCTTTCCCAATTAAATGTAACTCGCTCAGCCCGTTGTGCCAGCAGCTGCTTTTACGCCAAGAAAAATTGGCTAATTTTGAAGGTGTTGGATGTTCCTTCGCTGGGGATGCTCTTGAGGTGCTTGAGCACAGGCTCGTGTGTGCTGGAGCAAACACTGGGTAATAGGATGGTAATTCCCCCTTGCTGTCCCCAGGACAGAGGTCTGGGAGAGCCACCATGCCTGGGAGTGGGGTTTTCCCACTGTCATCTTGCTTCAATTATCACTGTCCTACTCCAAGCAGAGGATTACTGAATTAGAGATGGCCCTGCACCAACACTCAGCTCCACCTATTCCCCTCTTTAATCCCTTTTCCCCCTCCCTGCACTCGGCACTGGGGAGGCCACATCTCCAATCCTGGGTTTAGTTTTGAGCCCCTCATTCCAAGTAGGACATTGAGGGGTTGGAGAGTGTCCAGAAAAGGGCAATGAAGCTGGGGAAGGGTCTAGAGCACAAATGTGGTGAGAAGCAGCTGAGGGACCTGTGGGTGTTGAGCCTTGGAGGAAAGGAGGCTCAGGGGAGACCTTCTAGCTCTGCACAGCTCCCTGCAAGGAGGTTGGAGCGAGGTGGGGCTGGGTTTTTCTCCCATGGAACAAACGACAGGACAAAAGGAAATGGCCTTAAGTCGCACCAGGAAAGGTTTAGGTTGGATAGTTGGAAAAATTTCTTCCCCAAAAGGGTTGTCAAAGCCTGTCCAGGACAGTGGTGGAGTCCCCATCCCTGGGGGGATTTAAAAACCACGTAGATGTGGTGCTGAGGGATACGGTTTAGTGGTGGACTTGGCAGTGCTGGGTTAATGGTTGGACTCAATGATCTTGAAGGTCTTTTCCAACCTGAATGATTCTATGATTCCATGATTTTTGCCACACTAGCTGCTCCTGGCCCCTGGTTTCTTCAGCTGCCCATCATCTCCCTCTCCCCAGCCAGCTGCTGCAGACAGGCAGGAACACAGCACAGCTCTTAGAGCTCTTTTTCTCTAAGGCTTTTAAGCCATCCAGGAGGGCTGGGTGTCCTGCCACCAAGCTGTCCCCCCCTTGGCTCCACTCTGCCTGCCAAGCTGTGGCTCCCACTGTCTGCAGGAGGATTTATCACTGGGGAAATGCAGGACTCTGACTTATAAAAGTAGGACATTCACTTGGCAGCTTGAGAAATAATGGGAGATGGGTTTAATTATTCCACAGAAATGCTCCGATTGTGCAGATGCCTAAGTTAGGTTTAATATAATTAAGATAACTCATGTCTATAAACATGTCTGGGACTGAACTTGATGTTCAAGCTGTGGATCCAAGACTGTGGTTTCCTCCCTGATTTCAGCTGGAGCTTCAAGTGTCCAAGGAGAGCAGGATGTGCCCGGGCTCAGCCCCACACCTGACACTGCCAGGCCCTTTGGCTCAGGTCTATGATGCCAAGGAAGGTGTTTTTCCATGGTTCCCAGCTGGTTTTCCATGTGGATGCTGGGTGGCAGTTGAGTCCCACGCTGGGGCACGCTGCCAGCCTCGATGCTGGCATCGGTTGTGCTTAAAGGAACAGGGTGGAAAAGAAAAAACCCCAACCCTATTGCTGGCAAAATCAATGCTCTAGGGTTAGACTGAGCTGCTTCTTCCTTCATAGAACATCCTCTTTCCCCCCCCATCATTTGGGACCAGTCAGGCTGCCTCTCCCCAGGGTGGTTTTGCAGCCTGGCTGAGCCCAAATGCTTCTCTTGGGGCAGATGCTCGGGATCTGCTTTGCAAGGTGAGCATCTCCTTGGCATGGCACATTCAGGGACTTGTTAGGCACTAGATAGTTGAAGAATTGCCTTGTTTTTCTTCACTTCCACCTCCCTCTGGGCTCTTTCCACCTCCAGCCTGGCTTGTTCCTCCCTCCCCTGGTGCGTGCTGCTTTTCACACCTCGCAATGCCTCCTAACACCACTGTCATGGTGTGTCAGCCCAAAATACCAAAGCTGGGATGTTGCTCGCTCACGGGCACCTTGGCGGGGGTGTCCGAGGAGTCAGGGCTGAGGAACACCAGGCAAACCTCAGCCCCTTGCCTTGCCAGGGGTCCAGCATCCCCCTTGGCACCGGCCAGTCCCAATCCCCATCCAGCCAGGCTGGAATTAACCTTCTCATTTTGAACGTTGACTTGGAAATCCCAAGCAGCACCGAGGTAAATGTGCGAATGACACACATCACTGCGGAGTAATTAGACTGAGCACACACACACACATACACAGAGGCACAGCAGTACTGATTTCTGCATTAGCATGATAATGAATGTTCTCACTAGAAGCTTGTAATTATGTTTCCTCTTTTTTTTTTCCCCCTCCCCCTGAAAGTATAATTAATTATGAATAGAGCCAGAGTTTGACGCTAACACTTTTTTTTTTTTTTTTCTTTTTTAAATCCCTTTTGGTTCTATTTCTGCTCTGTTAAAAATTTATGAAGGAACCAGAGGGAAAGTCATTTTCCCAGACAGTTGCTCCGATAAGTTCAACAGGAATGATGTTAAAAATAATAATAGCAGAAGAGGACTTTTGCAGAGGGTTTTCTCCCCTCTTCTTCAGGCTGTCACGCAAGTAAGATGCAGCGTTTGCCAGTTGAAAGCCACAATCCATCCATGTCATGGCAGCTTGAGGAGATGCTGCCAGTGGATGTGCCTGCGGGTATTACAAGGTGACAACAGCCCCAGAGGTGCCACCCCTGCAGGTCTCCACCCTGAAGCTGCTGCAGCCTCACAGGGTGGAGGCCAGAACAGGGCAGTGACAGGCTCTAGGAGGAAAAAAACTTTGTTTAAAATAGAAAAAAAAAACCCCGCTCACAGATACTTTCAATACTTTGGGAAAGTTATTTAGGAATATAAGATGGAAAACAAAAACTTTAAGACTTTCAGTAAGCTCACAAATAAGAATATAAAGGAGGTGGTTCTTGCTGATAAAGCTTTGGTGTCTGTGCAGCTGCAGGGTGCCAGGACTCTCCCAGGATGCCTCAGACACAGGACAAACCCCAGCGTTTGGTCCCAGGGGCTGTGATGGTGTGACTGCTCACAGAAGGAGTAGATGCCTCCTCCCCATCTCCAGCGTGCCTCATCCTCTCCCTAGAAAACCTGTGTTTAATTGCACCACCCTTTGCGGACAGAAAGTGGGTAAATGGTTGAAACCAGCTCAGCAGTTTGGGGTGACTGGTGTAAAGATGTAATGTGCGGGGACAGAGACTGAGGATGAACCACCCACAGGATCTCCATCCCCCAGCCACCCCGGAGGAGCCCCTCCAGTGCTGTGGCTTTGCCCCCCTGCTGCCGGAGCCTGTTTTGTTTCGCCACCCTCCTCCCCCGGTTGCCATTCATACCCCCAGCCTTCCCTCGCCGTAGGTGTGAACTGTTTTTCTTCTTAAATTGCATTTATTCTAACAAATGTCTCATGCAAACACAATTGCAGGTTTGCTAGAGGGAGATGCTATTTGCAGGCAGCCCTGCACAAAGGCAGATTTATTCTCCTTCCATTCATTTGAAGCTAAAGTAATAGCTCTAACTACATCTGACTTATAATAAGCGCTTTACTGGGAACAAACCTGTATTCTGCATGTATTTCCCTCTTTGTCAGCTCCATCTAGGCAGTTTTCCTCCCTCTCTTCTTCTTTTTTTTTCTACAATAACAAAATCAGAGCCTTGTCAGTTGAAAGTTTATATGCCCTATTTATAGCACTCCGCTGTCTCCCGGCTTTTATGTTCCAGCATAAGTAGCTCTTTACCCTCTGCTCACAAGGAGCCTAGCGTGAGCCTGAGCAGAGCCTGCACCTCCATAATAGCTCTTTTATCCTTCCCCGTGGAGGGGAGCGTGCCCTGCCTTCCATGGACTCGCCTCCTTCAGCTCCAGCCTTGCTGGAGGCAAACACCCAGCCCTGTGGGCTGGAGGACTCTGCCCTGGGTTGTTTTGGTGTCTTTTTTGGTCAGCATGACCTTGAGCTTGAGGGGTTGCTTTAGGGAATGGGGGTTTTTTGCTGGGTTGGATGTTTGTGGCTATTGAGCAGCTTGCTGCTCATCATCAGTCCCATCTATGGTGTGTGATGGCTGCAAGGCATCACCAAAGTTTGACACACAAGTTTGTCATCCACTTGATGACTTCCATTAATAAGAAGAAAATGAGCGTTGCTGCAGGGAGCTCCAGTGGTTACTTCAGTGATTTTGGTTGTTAAGCTGGTACTTCAATGCAATTTGTGTATTTGAGATGCCTTCACAGCCAGGCAAGCCTGGATTCAACATTGCCCATGGCTCCTCTACAGGCCATGGCTGGTTCCCCATCTTCTCTGTTCCTTGTCTCTGGCTGTGGTCTGGGACGAGGACTCAGGACAAGGTCTGGCAGAGATACCGAGGGAGGGCTTGCTGTGGGCATCAGCTCCCAGCACGTCTGTGGCTGAGATGGAAAGCAGAGACAGTCATTTGAGAACAAGTCAGAGTCACCATAACCCACGGCAGCCTTGTAAACCCCAACCCTGGCGTGCCAGCTCTCCTGGCTGCTTCCCAAACCTCCAGGTCCCTCGTGTCAATCCCAACTGGTGGGCTGGGGAGTGGAGTTTGTGGAGTTGGGCATTGAGCTCCCATCCCACTTGGTGCTGCTGTGCACACAAACTCCTTTCCCCTCTCTCAGCAGAAGGCAAAGCATCTCCTCTGTTACTGTGTCCTTCATGGCACGTCACTGGGGCTCAGGCAGGACTCTCCCATCTGTTCCAGGCAAAAAGATTAGGATAAAAGGGGCTATTGTGCCCTTCTCCCTCCAAATAACTTTAATCTCGATGACAGGAAAACTCCAAATGCTACAAGAACCTGGATGAGAGGGTCCTGCTCTGGTGGGATGCTTACAGGATAAACAACCATTAAAAATAAAATAGTAGAATAAAAAAGCTTCAGGCAGTAACACAACTGGTTCTTGCTGGGTTGGAAGAGCTGGGGCTGGGGGAGCTCAGCTCTGCTGCAGCCCAACTCCTCCGTGGGGTTTTGCTTGCTGAGGAATGGGCCCGTCTGTTAAATATAGCTGATGAGCTGTTCTTGAATTGCTCCTAATTACATCTCCTCCCCAGCACGCCGGCGCTTCCCAGCTCTTTGGAGCTACAAGGAGCTGGATGATTGCAGCTTGAACTCCTCAGGTGGAGCGAGACACTCGTTTGTTATCCCTGTTTGGCTGTCTCAGCCTTGGGAGGAGGGAGATGAAAAGTCAAATTCTCTGAGAACAGAGAGGAAAAAAAAAAATCCTGGTGAGATTCCTTTTGAAGTCTTTGCTCATTAAGATGTCAAAAGGTTGGGTGCCCTGGCAACTGCTTCTCCTCGCTAAGCAGGGCTTGAAATTGCTGCAGTCACCAGGCAGGGAACTCAGAGGCACTTGCCCAGCTCCATGTCCATGGGAAGATGCTCGTAGCTGGGTGCCTGACAGCTACAGGAATGCTCTGGAAAAGCTTCTCTGATTTAAGCAAGTAGAGCTCTCTTAGCTGGGAGCAGCCAGCCCTTGTCACTTTGGCCACCATTTCATCTGCCTCTTCTGTGCCTTTCCACCCACACAAAAAATATCAATTCAGGGATGTGGGTCATTTCCATGGATTTTGCCCAGAAAAAGTCATTGCTTGAAAGATATCAGGATTTTTTGGAGACTGACTCCCAAACACCTGTTTGGTTTTGCAGAGTTTAGGGTTTTTTCCAAGATTTTGCCAAATTTCTGCCAGCTGCTTGCCAGCCACTCCATCCATCTCCCATGTTTTTCCCAGTCTCAAAAATTGCCAAATGTCTTAAAACAAAAAAATTCCACAATCAAAATTTTCCAATTCATTCACAGAATGGCACCTCCAAGCTGGGGAAGCCCTTATTTTGCAAGGACAGCATTGGAGGGGGGAGAGCTGTCATTATAAATACACTTCAGATATTTTCCATGGAGGAGGAAAAGTGCCAACCTGACCAAAAATATGCAAAAGATCAAGTCTCTGGTTAGAAGTGGCCTGGCTACGAGTTTCAGTCTCAGGAGTTTGGCTTTGCTGTGGGAAGCCCTCATCATTTTCTACTGTTTTACTCATAGCCAAAAAGATGATGAAACCAGAACTGAATGTGGGGTACTTTTTTGCCTTATTACAGTAACCATCGTAAATTATTCACCCATGAGACTCAACTGCATTTCTTACTCAAAAGGAGCTTCCTTTTGTCTTCAGGGACCTCAGAGCTTCCTGGGGCTGGCAGCAGTGCTAGGGTGGCCCAGAGGTGACCAGTGTCTCCAGCTGCCCAAGGTCCCCTCCACGGGAAGCCCGGGGCTTTCCCTCCCACCACAGCCTCAACACGTGGGGATATCACCACCAACTTCTACCTGGCATCCCCGCGGTGTCTGGACCCACCTGTCCCCATGGTGGGAGCAAACCTCATTAAGTGGTGTGGGTGCAGGGGCAGAGAAGGGGGAGAAGTGGGTTTTGGGGCAGTTCCCAGCAGGCAGTGGGAACCCTCCTCACAGCACCCATGCACCCCGATCCCTAGCGCCAGATCCTTCTAGAAAATGCATGTCCTAGGACAATGTCAGTCTAATCAGAGCCCTCTTCGTTAGCAGGGACCTATAATTAGAAGCAGCAGCCAGCCATCTGCTTTTATCTCGTCACATCACACGGTGCCTCTCTGCTGTCCTTTATTACCGTCCATCGGTTCAGATCAACGTGTCCCTCCACCCCCGGCTGCCTCTTATCTCACTTTCATTATTGCTAATGACCAGCACTGGCAACGTTCCGAGGAGCAGGAGTGGGCAGTGCTGGGAGCTCTGCAGAAAACCAGCCTGTGTCTGCCTGATGTTCCCTCCCAGGTGATATTTTGGGGGTCCACAGCCTCACCAGTGGACCTGCCCAAAATACCCTCTGCCTCCTGCCAGGCACCGGGGCTGGGAATAGGAAAGCACTGGGGAAAATAGACCTGCTCTCAAATATTCTGAGTTTATCCAGCTTGTAAAATGCTGTCTGAGTTTCCCATTGTGTCCCACTCCTGTCAAGGGTGGCATCTCCCGGGGCATTGAGAGGACACCCTTGTCCACACCAAGCAGCCAGGAGTTCCAAGTAGCAAGACCTTGGAAGAAAGGAAGGAGAAACCCCCTTTTTATGTGTCTTTAAATGTGGTGCCTAGACAAAAGCATAAGACACATAAATGGATTAACAGCCATGGTTTATTAGCGCTCCTTAATTCACTTCACAGGGCTGAGGGAAAAGTTATTAGCAGATGTATGGCCAGTAATAAGCTAATTATAACCCTGTCAGATCAGAGATTTGAAGAGGTGGGTAGTATTGTGCGTGAGATAACTATAATTGTCTGCTAAAGATTATGAATTAATATTGATTTAGTAAAGCTGTGGCCATTTATTTCTGCGGTAACGACTAGTTAGTTATTCTGTGAGCTGCCCCAGCACTGTCTGCCAGAGGTGTGTGCTTTGGAGGCCAAAATACTCAGGGACACAGTTGCTGAGCCTGTGTCCTGCCCTGTGACATCCCCATCACTGGCTTTGGTGGGGATGGCTTTGGTGCCCGGCTCCAAATTCACAGCCCATGTCCTGCTGCACCATGGTGGCTCAGCCCTGGGCTCATGATGCACCTCGTGTCTCTGAGGATGGCTCTGGAGGGGCTGACCTGGTGGGTGCTGGAGCTGTGGGGCCACAGCTTCTGTCGTGGGTAGGAAGCAGAGAGAGCATCGTGCATGAATCACCGCTCTGAACTTCCACTCAGTTTAACCATGTCTCTGTAGAGAGGTAAAAGGCACCAAAGGAAAGCACACCACTGCCTGGCGAGGGATGTTGGCTTGTTCTGTCTTGCTAGGGGAGGACCTTTGTCACCTCACCCCACCACACACGTGCCCGCTGTGGGATGCTGTGCTGGGGAGGGTACCTGAGTGTGGCCAGCTGCCCTCTGTACTGTGTGGGGTGATGTTTTGCCAGGTCCTGGGTCAGCAAAAAGGACACAGACACCAACAACAGGCATAGGCTTATTTTACTGTCTATTTCCAGAGGGTGCAGAAATGAAATAATGTAGTTAACAGCAGGGAGGAACTTAATCATAGCTACACGAAAGTCACTGCAGTGATTACGATGGAGATACCTTGTCAGTTACCCTATTAATACGTTACCCTCATCCAGTCCCACAGTCTCTGGGAGCCCCGATTGCAGCGAGGATTTGGGGAACATTTTTGGCAATTGGGAAGTCCTATGCAGGGTGTCTACCNAACAACAGGCATAGGCTTATTTTACTGTCTATTTCCAGAGGGTGCAGAAATGAAATAATGTAGTTAACAGCAGGGAGGAACTTAATCATAGCTACACGAAAGTCACTGCAGTGATTACGATGGAGATACCTTGTCAGTTACCCTATTAATACGTTACCCTCATCCAGTCCCACAGTCTCTGGGAGCCCCGATTGCAGCGAGGATTTGGGGAACATTTTTGGCAATTGGGAAGTCCTATGCAGGGTGTCTACCCATAGGTGAGGCTTCCAAAGTCACTGCAAGGGGGTCCAGTTTTTATACCATTGAATAAACAATCCCAGTCATATAAACAACCTTCCAAAACTTCAAAAGCAGAACATCTGGTGTTTTTTCTCCTTCTTGGCTTCTGCCCAAAGCCTGACCACGGCCTGGGGAGGAACCCGAAGGAATATCTTTATCTATTTTGGTCTTAATCACATTTTTCTCAGCAAGGCCAGGTGTCTGTTCTCATGGTCTTGCAGCACGTCTCCAAACAGAAAAAAATCCTTTGCTGGTCTCTATTACAAAATATATTGTTTGGTTGTGAAGTTTATCCATAGGTCAACTTTAATTCAGGGTCTATGGCTCAGGCCCCAGCACTTCAGATGTGCTCCTATGCCCAATGCCCTCATTGCTGGGATGCTGCACAAGCACTTCTGCTTCAAGGCTCTTCCCTAGTGAGAGCCATTGGGTAGCTTTGAGTATTTTATTTTCTTTATAGAGTGATTTGCTTCTCCACGCTGATTTGGAGCTGAATGCATTCACAGCATCCACTCTATTATTATTTCCATGCCATTTATTGAAATAACATGGTAGGTGTCTCTAACTGCTACTACTGCATCTGATCTTTGCTGGCAGAGCTGAGGAGCTGCAGATCCTCTGGGAAGTGGCAGCAGTGCCCAGGAGCTGTGTCATGGGCAGGAGGAAGCCTCTTGCCCCCTGCCCACCCTCCTGCCAGGTCATGGGCACCAGGGGAGGCACCACGTGTCTCTGTGGACCCGTCGCTTTGTGACAGCCCCTCTGCCCATCCTCATCGTGGGGCAGAAAATGACATTTGCACTTGTACTGTGAATGTGTTTGCTACTTTCAGCTGGGTTTAGAAGCAATCTGTATTTTTCTGAATTTAAAAGCTGATCCCTTCAGGAGAGACATGATGTTTTTGGGGTCCTGACTGCCCCCAACTCATTAAAATCTGCAGGCAGCCTCAGCATAACTTTCAAGGAGTTGATGTAAGTGTGCAGGTGTGCTGGTGATGAGTGTTTTGGAGTGGCCAGATGGAGCATTACCCACTGCCAGGCCCTGGCATGGGGCTTACAAACCCAAACTGAGCCCACCACGGGGGTGTGGAACAAGGCAGCTGCTCAGGACCATTTGGCCCAGTCATTAGGGAAGAGGAGCCAAGGAAACAGCCAGAGAAAGAGAAGAGGCCAAAACTCATGACCGTGGTCTGGTCTGACTAGGAAAGCCCAACCTCTTTGCAACTGGCCATGGCAAAGTTGAATGGTCCTTGAGCAACCTGGTCTAGTGGGGGGGTGTCCCTGCCCATGGCAGGGGAGACGGAACTATATGATCTTTAAGGTCCCTTCCAACCCAAACAACTCTATGATTCTATGAACTGCAGCATGCCAGGGTGCTGATGGGGGTCCCATCCCTGTGGTGGGGCTGAAGCACAGTGGTCAGGTCACCCTCGCATCTCAGGGTCGAAGGCAGTCCTGGCGCCGCTTAGATCATTTCCCAACTTATAGCCGCCATCCAGGATCGCTTCAGTCTTTCCTCTCTCAGCATGTAGCTGAGTGCCACCTACTTCAGGATATTCACATCATGTCATTTGTTTCTGTAAACCGCTGCCAACTTAAAGGNTTGTTGTTTTGTTGTGGTTTTTTTGAGTATTATTATTCTTATTTGTTTTTCTTTTCAAGGGCCAGCGCTGCCCTCGGAGCTGCGGGGTTCGGGGGTGCTCAGGGGGAGCCCCGCACTTTGCAGGCAACTCCTCTGCGGGCTGGGGCACCCCAAGGGCCTGTTTTCACACCTCCCCACGCCCTCCTTATGCTCCCCCCCGTCATTCTGCTTTTTTTCATCTCTTGCCCCCCACTCTCTGTTGGCCGCCGGTGCTGCCCGGCAGCCCCCACATATCAGTGGGCATCCAGGGGGTCGTTCAGTGCCGGGAGCTCCAATGGGCCCTGGCCGGGGCTGGCCTCAGAAACGTGACATTTGTGTCGGGGTCCCGGGCACGGCCAACTGCACAACTCACTCCTGTGAGGATGTGGCGTTTAGTGGCTGGCGTGTAAATATTTATGGTGGATAAACAGGGCCGGTGTCTCTGCAGGCAACAAGTGTATGTCTCTCTAAACCTCAGCTGCAGGCTCTGANGGGAGCAGGAGCAGTCATCTCCTGCAGATGGAGTGTGGTAGTGAGGAGTCAGTGCAAGTCTTCTGCAATGCCAGCCAGCTTCCCAGGCTTCTCCTTTCCTCCCCCTCCAGGGTGGCAGGCAGAGATCTTTATTTTAGGCTTTTTTTCTGAAATAGATCCACTTCCCTAAGGTGAACTCCAGCCCTTCATACTGCCTGAGTCCCACCAAATTCCTCTCATGCCCCAAGCAAGTAAAGGCAGATCACCAGGGTGGTGGGAAGGTGCTTTGGAGGGAGCCGTGTTGCGTCATACAGGGCAGGGGTGCAAACCTCCCACTGTCCCCACTTCTTGTCAACCTCCCCACAGGTCCCTCCATGGTGCCAGGGATCCAAGTCCCCTTGTCCCCATGCCTGTATCACAGGTTATGCATGGTCATGGAGGGTAAAACCCTCGCTGTGGTTTTCACACACATTGGTCCTAGTGGGTTGATGCTCCGATAAAGTCAATTACAGCATGACTTAGTTTAAAGGCTGTAGCTTGCTTTAAATGTAATTACTTTCCCCTGAAGCCTTCCATGGCTGGGTGGTTTCAAAGTGAGGGTGGCTCCTGTTTTGCATCTTGCTTCTTTTCCCGGAGGAGTTTAGGTGAACCCAAGTAAGAAAATACCCCAATTTCTTGCATTTGTGTCAGGCGTGGGGCAGGTTTAATGTAACCCATCTGAAGACGAGTAGGGGAGGCAGGACTCCAGTTTTCCGCTGAGATCTGAAATCCCCGTCTTTGATGCTGCCACGTTTCAGAGGCACATTACCATTTTATCTGATGGAATAGCTATCAACGGCAGCTTCGAAGTGAAGCGCTATGGAAAATCTGTGTAAGCTATCTGCAGCCTCCCAGCACAGATACGCTGTGATTACAGCCACAGCCCCACTCTGCCTCCGCTCTTTAATGTGTGTCTACGTGTCCGGCCGCTCACGGCGACCTGCACCAGCTCTCCCCTGCTCCTGATGCTCAAGGCAGGCTTGCTTGGGCTTTGCTTTCACAGCTCCCAGAGCCGTAGGATGCTGCCACAATCTCATCTGGGATTTAACCAGAATAAGGAGCTTCCAGCTTCCACTGTTGCGGCAAAAAGCTTGAAAAGGCAAAGCCTCGAGGCTCTGAAAGCCAGGATCCCATTGCAAAGAGCAGATTGTTGCTGCCTGGTGTTTGCAAAGCCATTATTTTAAAGCCAAGCTCACTGTTCTTGCTTTGAGACAGGGAAGAGCTTTGCTTTCCTGGGATCAGCAATACTGTACAAATACGGCCAGCTGCTTCTGTTAAGGAGTCACACACTCCTCCTTAGGAGGTTGTTAACATGAGGATGATGCAGATAGGATCTAGGCCAGAGGAGTTCACCACTTGGTCTTGACCCACAGCATTGGGGTAGTCATTATTTTGGGCATTATTGGGTACTTTGGGTATTATATTGGGTATTTTGGGATTACTGGGTGCAGTGGTTTTGCATAATGGTTCTATAAACACTACTGGGATCTGGGTGTTGCTAGTTACAGGTGCCAGAAGAGGTAGAAATGCAACAGAAAGAGCAATTGTAAGAGCTGTAAGGTGGCTATAATTGCATTGTAAGAGCAACGCCATAGTGAAAAGTCCATATTCACGCTGCTATACCAGCCCAGCGATTCCCTGTGGGACCGTGGCCTTCTGGACTACAGGAACACAGGCAGAAAGTCCATCTGTGCTCTGGCAGGATAGTCAGTGTTGCTGGAAAGTGTGTGCAACCCTAAGGGGGTTTTTGAATACATTTGATTATAATGTTGTTCTAAGGTCACTGCAATCTAAAAGCCTGGCTCCTGACTCCTGTAAAATTAATGTCTTGAGTCTTTTTGCTGTGGTCCGGGACGTGCCTTCCATTCATTAAGAGAAACGTCACAGCTATGAACAAAAATAGCTCAAGAAATACTAAATGGCTGGAGCAGAGACACCCCGCAATGCAACGCGGATAAATTCAGCCCTTCAGCTTCCAAGATAATCACATCCTGGAGAGGAAGATTTGATCTGCTGCTTTGCTTCGAAAGATGCTCAGCCTGCAGGAAGAATGCTTGTGAAGAAGGGCTTGAACTGCACAGGAGGTGCTGCCCAAAGCTGCTGGGCACCCAGGCAAGCAACTTCTCCTGCTTTTCCCAGAGCATTGGGCTCCTTTGAGGTGATTTGACCTGTGCTCCTGATGGTTATGTTTGTGTTTATGCTCACATCGAGTTGAGTGACTTAAGGGGACTGAGTCTGGGCCTGGAAAAGTCTCTCTGCCCCAGCCATACTGGGACAAGGAATGCTGTGAGCTGCCTGCCCCATTATCCTGCTCCCCAGGAAAAATGCCACTCGTGGAGATATGGGAAAAGAGAAATAAGCTGCAGGGAGGTGGAATGGTGGGGAAGCTGCGTGTGCCCAGCTCTGCCCTGCTGGCGCAGCGAGGGGGAAGTGGAGGTTTGCAAGATGCTTTGCAGCTTTTGGGATGATGACTTGCCCGTGGCAGGGACTGGAGGGGCAGGGGGTAGTGGGTGTTTGTTGGGCCGCCTCATGGCATTGGAGAGAATCCCCGCTTTTTGCCAAAATTTATTAACGACACCCAGCAGCAGTAATGTGGCCACCAGTAAAGCTGGGAATGCCGACACAGCTGGTGCCACCAGTGTAACCAGTGACACTGACATAGCTGGTGGCACCAGAATAGCCAGCGGCACTGATACAGCTGGTGGCACCAGTACAACCAGTGGCACTGATAGAACTGGTGGCACCAGCGTGGCCAGTGGCACCGATGCCACCGTTGCAGCTGGTGACACGAACTCAGCCAGTGGCTCTGTCGCCCGGCACCTCTGCGGTGTACAGCGGGGACGTGCCCCTGTCTGTCGGTCGGTCGGTCGGTCTGTCAGTCTTTCCGCTTCGCCGCCGGGTGCTCGGCACCGCACGCGGTGGGCGGGCGCGGCCTCTTTAAGACGCGCGGGCGGCCCGGCCCCGCC